>JAPWTK010000056.1:1200000-1800000 GCA_029963805.1 Aromia moschata | reverse complement strand
TTTATGAGAGTTTATCATCAGAGGAGCTATTGACTCGATGTTTGAGTTCAGAAACTCAAAATAATAATGAGTCTCTAAACTCTTTGATTTGGACTTTCGCGCCAAAACATATTCATGCCGGAGCTCAGATAATTGAGATAGCAACATTTATTGCTGTCTGTATTTTTAATGAAGGCTTCATTCCTATTTTAAAAATGATGACACTTATGGGAATTACAATTGGTCCAGAAGCTCATTCATTTGCCGTGAAACGAGACAACGCCCGGATTGACCGCTCCGAGATACGAGCATCCAACGCATCAAAGGAGGCCAGAACTGCTCGATTGGAAGAGAGAAACGCAGAAAATAGTTTTTTTGATGTCGAGGAAGGTCCGATGTATGCAGCAGGAATGGCGGATTAAATAAATGTAAGTCTAAAATATCATTTCATGACTTAGACTATGAAAAACTTGACGCGAAAGTTTAAACGCGTTTTTCTCGAAACTGTCCTTTTCAAAACGATACCCACGATTTCTCAAGTTCTACTGGACCGATTTACTTGAAATTTTTTGAGAGTCTTCTTTATAGTCTTCTCTATGTCCGGAACTACGCTCATTCCCAAATTTGAAGTTTTAGTATTTTTAAAAAATTCGAAAAGTAAAAAAAAGAGGTAAAAAATTGTTTTTTTTTCAATCAGTCGCCATTTTGTAAAAACATTTTTTTTTACTTTTCCGTAGTTCCGGACATTGCGACATTACTCTAGATTAATAATCTTTTTTTTTTTCAGATTGCTAGAAGGGTTGGAATCGTGGGTATGGCCACGCGCCAATTTTTTGAGACGCCCCACTTCATCAGCTGTTAATTTTTTTGAATTTTTAGCTTTTTGTACTTCATACATAGGGAATTCATACAATTTCGGTAAGTGATTATTTTCTTCAATTTCATATAACGCATTTTTTTTGGAAGAGTTCCTTGATTAAACTAAGCAAACATTTTTTTGATTATTTATAATTTGTATATACATACTGATACAAAAGTAGCGTAACATTGACCGCGGTCAATGTTACACGTCGTTCAATATAAGTATTTGTTTAACATTGACTGGATATTAAATTTGAGAATATTCATAACTCTGATAGATTTTTTTTGTTAAATAACTAATTATTGGTTTACCTGAATTTAATTATGCTAATTTCAACGATGTTCAAAGTTACACAACAAATTTCGTAAATGTGTTTCCAACATTGACCAATAAAGGTCAATTAAGAAAGTAACTATTCATTCATTAGGTTTATAGTTGTTTTTCTTTCAGATCATGCCAAAAAGGTGTTATAAAACGTACAGCGAGGAAACTGTCCAAGCTGCCCTGAACGAGATTCAATCAAAGCAATTATCAATAAATGCAGCATCTCTGAAGTACAAAATTCCAAAAGGTACTCTTTTTAATAAATATAAAAACCGACATTCCTCAAAAGTTGGCAGACCTTTTGTCTTCACAGATAAAGAGGCACAAATATTCGTAAAACATATGGTAACAATTAGCGAATGGGGTTTCCCATTCGACCTAAGAAACCTATGATACTTGATCAAAACGTATTTAGATAAGACGGGAAGGCGAATTTTAAGATTCAAAAATAATCTGCCTCACCGTGACTGGGCAATAAAATTTGTAAGACGGCATAAAAGCGAACTTACTCACCGGACTTGTCAAAACATAAAGAAAAGCAAAGCTGACCTAAAGCCCGAAGATATCAAAGGATATTTTGAAAACTTTAAAGCCAATCTTGTCGAAACAGATGGAACCCTAGTACAACCCCATAAAATCTTTAACTACGACGAAACTAACCTGTCCGACGATCCTGGCGTGAAGAAGTGTATATTCAAACGAGGAATGAAATATACTGAAAGAATTCGCGATTCGACCAATGTTTCAGTATATCAATAATGTTTTGTGGTTCGGCCACTGGATTACTTATTCCACCTTATGTTGTTTACAAGGCGGAACACTTGTGGCAGCCATGGATTGAAGGTGGACCTGAGAAAGCCAGATACAATCGAAGCCGGAGCGGATGGTTTGACGCCACGATATTTGCGGATTGGTTTTTGAATTGGTTACCAGCTACTAGAAAAATTGAGGGATGCAAAGTTTTAATAGGTGATAATCTTTCGAGCCACTTTTCCAAAGAAGTATTGGATGCTGCTATTAAAAATAATGTGCGTTTCATCTGCATTCCACAGAACTCTACTCACATTTGTCAACCGCTGGACGTAGCTTTCTATGGACCACTTAAACAAATGTGGCGCAAAATACTAGATGACTGGAAGATAAGTCTTCAAACAAAATCTCAGACCTTGTCTAAAGAGGCATTTCCCAGTCTCCTGAAAAAACTTTGTGAAAAACTGGTTGATTCTAATGGGGTATCAAATTACCTAGTTTCTGGTTTTATCAAGACTTGTATTTATCCTTTCTGCCCGGAAAAGGTTTTGGAGATGTTGCCTGCATTCCATGTAACTGCTACTGATGATGTTTTCACTGTATTGATAGATTTTCTAAAAGGTTTAAGACACGGAACATCCAACACAAAAATAATAAGACGCTCTAAGATTATTGTCGTTCCTGGAAAGAGTATCTCTCATGAAGAAATCACACGAGGCCAAACTGAGATTCAAACACCTCGTGCTAACGAATACGAAAATTACTCATCAGACAACGATATACCTCTTAGCGTGCTGTATCCCGGTGCTGATTTTAAAGGAAGGCCAAGTTCCATCACATCGGTTTTTTCTGACACACAGTCAACCTTTGACACAGATTACCATCTTAAAATATCAGTTCTTTCTGACATGCAGTCAACCTCTAACACTGATCCCATTCCCAAAACACCTGTTCCTTTTGTCTTACAATCAACTTCCAATAAGAATCTTCAAACAGAGTCAAATAGAACTTTTATTTCTGATACAGAGGAGAGTTCCCTAAGTAATTCCAGTCACATTACATATATGGACACTTCCGATGACAACATAGATTTTATTGGAGACATGTCGGAGGAAGAATTAAACAACCTATCAAATGCTGTTCGCCAAGGTGTATTTGTTGTGGTGAAGTTGCCAGTTTCAAACAGAAAGGATTCATATAAATGTTTTGTGGGAAAAGTAACAGAAAAGCTTGGTTCAAAAGAATTTGATGTTTCATTCTTAAAAAGCAAAGACCACAAATTCGTGTGGCCTCTTGTCGAAGATCGTAGTGTGGTGCAGAAATCCGAAATAGTATCTGTACTAAGTGCACCTACACAAACAAAGCGCGGGTTAGTTTTCGTTGAAGACGAAATTAAAAACTATCTACTAGACACTTGATTTATAGTTTGTTTTGATAATAAAGTTTTTACAGAAATTCGTGTAGTTTCCTTAAATCAAATCTCTTTTTATCAAAAACAGCCAAAATTTACCAGCCAGATTATTTAGCATCACTAGCACCCCAATTTTTTTTTTCTCAAAAAACTATGAACAGAACCTTAAAGTACAAGCTCTTTTAAATGCCGTTGAGTTTGCTCAAATATCTTTTTTTTTTTCGTTGAGAAATCGCATTTTGAAATTTTTTTGTTTGTGAATTTCTCTATATTTGAAAACCCATTAAGGACCACGTGTACATCAAACAGTCGATTGGTTTTTTGATTAGGAAACACTGAAAATGTTTAAAATTCAATAGCAAGTCAATGTTTTCTTTTCTAAATTGACCTGCTCGTTCAGAATCCAAGGTCAGATTTTCAAATTTTTCTCAAAAAACTTTAATAAAAAAAACATTGACCTGCTATTGAATTTCAAACATTTTCAGTGTTTCCTAATCAAAAAACCAATCGACTGTTTGATGTACATGCGATCCTTAATATGTTTTCAATTATAGAGAAATTCACAAACTTAAACATTTCAAAATGCGATATCGCAGCGAAAAAAAAGATATTTGAGTAAACTCGACGTCATTTAAAAGAGCAAGGCATGTACTTTAATATGTTGTTCATAGTTACATAACATAGTTACATAACCTCAAATATAGGCCAAAATCGCCTTTTTTTTGCACTTTTAGGTTAGGATATCTCGAAAACCACAGCCAATTGAGAGATTTGGACCTGGATTCGGATTCAGCGCATCAAAAGTCTTTGGAAAAATATATTCTGGTTTCTCGGTTAAAATCTTGTCGGCCTGTGTTCTTAACTAATTCTTAACTTAACATTCTTAACTAAAACGGAAAACAAAGAGTTGCTGGATCAGCTATGTAAATTCAAATTTCATGTTTGTACATTTGGTTATTTAGTGGATCTTTCTGCAAGTAAAGGTTTAAATTAAATGTTAGATACACTTTTTTCTATTGCCTGTCATCCTTTGTTTCAGAAACTAGCGACAGAAATGAAGAACAAAAAAGCAAAAATGAGGAAATGACAAATGTTAAAACAAGGAAAAGACTACTGAAGCCAGAAAAACATAAGAAAAACATAATAAAGTAAAAACGTATGAAAGGCGAAGAATACATATCAGTTAAAGGGAAAGTTGTACCTGCTAAAATATTAAACCCGGAAAAAGTATATGGCTGTAAGAACAAGTGCAACAGTAAGATATCTCTTCAAAGAAGAACTCAAATTTATAAAAACTTTTACTCACTATCCTGGCGTTTAAAAATGCTTTCATTATGGGTCAAGTCGTTTGTAAGGATACTAAGAGAACATATACTAAAAAAGGAAAATTCTAGACGCAAAACTACTCGAATATATAAATTAAATAATGGTAAAAACGACGTTATAGTTTGTAAAAACTATTTCAAGGACACGCTGATAATCTGTGATGGTTCAATTTCTAACGCATTAAAAATAAAAACGCAAAATCGTACTCCGATTGAAGACAGACGTGGTAGACATGAACCTGCTAACAAAAGTAACCTAGAATACGTTACCTACCTCTGCAATTTTATACAACAATTTCCCACTTATAAATCACACTACAGTAGGTCTGATAATGTAAATAGAGATTATCTACCTCCAGACCTGAATATGCGCATAATGTATGATCTGTACAAAGACACTTGCGAAAGTAATTTAAAATTTCCTGTCTTCATTTGTATTCAGAAATATTTTCAATAACCGTTTTAATTTACATTTTCACAGACCGCAAACAGATACATGTTACAGATGTGATACATTTAAAGTAGAATTAGAATCTTCTATAACAGACGAACAGAGCCAATTTAGTTCGAGAAAAAGAACTTGAAATAGATGATCCTGAATGTGAATGGTGCATGGAGGATGAGGAGACTGCATCTCACATCCTCACAGAATGCCCTGCAATTGCAAGGGTCAGAGAACGGCACTTGGGAACTGTGTTATGAACCCAGAGGATGTTAAGAGTATTCGCCCCAGGAAAATATCCGCCTTTGCAAGAGAGGTCGGAATACCTGGGTGAATACTCATGGAATGTGGGAGCACAATGGGCCCGTCAGGCGGCCTAAGTGCATGGGTTTTCCCGCCCACTTCTTTTTCATTCATTCATTCATTATAAGCGGCAAATGTGGACTTACAATCTCGGTATTCATGACGAAACAAGTAAGCAACCATTTATGTACATGTAGGCTGAGAATGACGCATCACGGGGTAGTCAAAAGGTAGCTTCTTGCCTTCTTCATCATATCCGACACCATATTCCAGATTCTGTTACACATCTTATTCTTTACAGTGATGGTCAGAAGAGGTGGTCAGAACCGTAATATCAAAATGCGTTTGATGTTGGCAGACATTTTACAAAAATATTCCACCCTTAAGGTCATTGAACAAAAGTTTTTAATTGTGGATACAGTTTCATATAAAAGTGGACACAGTTTCAATTCATGCGACCGGGACTTCGCGTTAATTGAAAAAGCTAAGAAATACTTTAGTGATATTTTTGTACCAAATTATTGGGTGGATATGGTAAAGAAATGCAAAAAAAGTAATCCGAAATTTAAAGTCACACGATGACAAAAGATGATTTTTTTAGTAGCAAATGTTTGGAAAAAAAAACATAACAAATAGAAACAAATATATTGATGACACGAAAGTTCAATGGTGGATTCGATTGGAGAGAGAAAAACCATTGATACTAAAAATGAAGTTCAATTTTCATGGAAATGATTTTTATGAACTGGACTTATGGCCAAAAAAAGAAAGACCGGCGCTCATACCGTCTTGAGCCCTTAGATGTATTGTATCCTAATGGTAAAAAGCTAACTGAAGAGGAAACAACAACATTTAATAGATTTGAGTCAGTATATACCGCCGCTTCAACATAATTTTTACCGCAGCTTAAGAGGTCATCCTGATGCTGTCAATTTTTTATAAAATCCTGATTCCAGTGAAGAAGAAGAATCATCGCATTAAAACTTTGGGTTACAGTCAGCAAGTGCAATGAATTCGATTTATTTTTATTTGACCCGCTTTTATTATTATAAGTAGGCATCAAAATAATTTTTCATTTCTTGTTTTTGAGATACAGTGTTGCCTATGTAACACTATTTTTTGTACTTTTGTAAAAAAAATAAACAAAATTGTTGTAGACAATTCTAATATATTTTCCATCATACAACAAATGCTAAAAAACATGCTAGTATATTTGCTAGAGCCACCATATTTTTTAAATTTACTTCGATCTTTATCCATTATTTCTCTCACTGTTAGCACTGTAGGCACCTTTTCCACTGACCTCTTCAATTAGTGTAATGAATATTATTAGACACCGATTACAAGATGTCAATTTACATGATGAACATCTAGAACAGTGTCACTGCTTAGGAAGAAAAATATCAAGCATCGTATACGGTTTGCTGAGGCGCATTTGAAGGTGCTAGAAGAAGAAAAAGAAAAACAGTGGCATATCATCCTTTGGTGTAATGAATCCAGGGTCCGTTTATTTGGATCTGACGCAGAAATGCACGCCAGAATGCAGTGGCGGTGCGTGATATTTCAGTTAGCCATATCTTGAAAATGACGCATGGGACCCACTTCACTTTTTAGGTAATGACTATACACCTCTTACAGAAAGGATTTATAGTGAAAAAATCGTCAGCAAAGTTTGCGAAAAATTTTTCAAAAAACACTGGAGCACTCCCTGGGTTCTCAGTAACGCTCTGTGGGATATTTGCAGTATATTTTTTTTCATAATCTAGAAACAAATATAAGGAGACGTTTTTCGATTTGTTGCAAAATATTTTTTGTTCAAAAAGTTATGGCCATTTTAATTTTAATTTCATAGGAACATTTTGTTTCCCAAAATTAAAATGGCCATAACTTTTTGAAACAAAAATATTTTTGTTACAAATCGAAAAACGTCTCCTTATATATGTTTCTAGATTATGAAAAAAAAATATACTGCAAATATTCCACAGAGCGTTACTGAGAACCCAGGGAGTGCTCCAGTGTTTTTGAAAATTTTTTTCGCAAACTTTGCTGACGGTTTTTTTCACTATAAATCCTTTCTGTAAGAGATGTATAGTCATCACCTAAAAAGTGAAGTGGGTCCCATGCGTCGTTTTCAAGATATGGCTAACTGAAATATCACGCACCGCCACTGCCAGAATGACTAAAAAAGCCGTACACGATTCCAGGTATATCAAAACGACAGAATAATTTGGAGGAGGGAACATCATGGTTTGAGGATGCTTAGGCATTAAATATGTGATGAAAAAGGGCTGTATTGAGACATTTTAAATGATGGACATTATAATACTGTATGCGAGGGAAGATATGCCGACCAGTTAGATTTTTCAGCAGAATTTCAAATTCGATGTTTCGAAAGAAGCACCTTAAGAATATTTCTTTTTCAAAATTCACCTATTTGAACTCGAGTTTTGGGGAGTCCTAATTCACGCTATGGATTCAGATTTTGAATAAAACAATCGTTTAATGGTCATATTGAATTTCGGGGGTATAAAAAAATCATAATAGGCCGTGGGGCTGCATCTTAAAAGCGATGGTAGAGTCAGAAGAGGCAATTTTCGGTGCCCTGTAAAACAAAAAATGGTTGATCGACTGTCTGGAAAAATGAGTATTATATGGATTTGTTCACAAATAAAAGTAGATGCCCAGTATGTAAGTATGTACGTGCCATGAAATTCTCCAATGGAGAGAGACTACAAACATTTTTGAAATGTTGGGGATCATAATGTATAAGGTGTTTCAATTGAACATATCATTGTCGATATTTGGTGTTACTTTTGAGTTATTAAAGAAAATTCAAAGGCCGAAGTTATGCACAATTTTCTAAGGAATCTGCGCAAATTAACAAAATGTGCACTATTCAGTTTCTGTCAAACAAATAACTTACCGTAATCGTAATTATTTCAAATAAAATCAACGCAATTTGCCCGGAGTATACTACAAATTCCAGAAGCATTAAATGCCTGATGCAATTGTTTAGAGCATTAGTGAATCTGAAAAAAAAACATTATTTACAGGTAGAGTAAATATACGAGCCCAAGTCGATTAGAGCTCGTCCCCCTAAACATATTCAACTACACATAATCAAATTGTGAAATCTGAAATGATTACAAAAAAAGATCGGTAAAAGTGTCTTGATAATATTATATCAATGATAATTTGATTGAGTGTCTTTTATACCGGATTATTCGCAAAAGTAAATTACCTCCATAACTTTGTTGTTTTCAGAAGAAAAATAATGAAATTTTATTTTAACATTGGATGTTGGAGTGGGTACTGGAACCTTCGGCGTAGAAACAAAACACTGGACGTTTTCCACAAAACACCGAACTTACTACACTTTTCTCGACGCGCGTTTCGCCAACCAAGTTGGCATTGGCTGGTTTCGTTTCAGACCATTCAAACATCCCTCCAAACCATCGCTACACCTACCCACTCGTCCCAGCGCGAGATTGCTCGGCAATTTGGTCGCCATTAATAGAAAATTGGCTAGGTTTCGGGAGACTGATGAACATCGTCGGAGGAGTAGACAGGGAAGGCCTTGCATGACGACGTTTCGGGAGGACCGAAACATAATACGCTCTGCCGTGCAGGACAGGACTAAGTCCGCCACAAAACTCGCCGTAAAGCACGAGGACCGTACTCATCATGAGTACGGTTTAAGCGCGAGGAATCCGGCAATATGTCTTACTCCCGAACATCGGCGAAAACGTCTGAGATTTGCTATACAGTTCCGACGGTGGACTAGGCGAAATGGTCGCAACTCCTCTTTAAAGATGAATGTCAGTTTAAATTATACAAGGCAGATAGGCGAGTCAGAGTCTGGAGGTGGCCAAGAGAACGCTTTCGGAATGTTCCATTCAAGAAGTGGTTCCGTTTAGTGGCGGCGCAGAGGTTGCTGGTGAGCGTTTCATCCTTATGCAAGATAATGCGCGACCTCATACTGCAAATGTTACCCTAGAGTCCATGCACGTCGGGGGTATTGAGGTAACGAACTGGCCTCCAAACAGTTCGGATTTCAATCCCATCGAACAGATCTGGGACGTGTTGGCGCGAAGCACCGAGAAAAGACCCTTCTCAAGAACATACCAGGCTTTAAGGGCGGCCCTTGTCCAAAAGTGGAATTAAATCCCTCAACACATATTTTGTCAGTACTTTGAGAACATGAGGAGACGTTGTGAGGCCGTGTTCCAAGCTCATTGTGTTCAAGTCACGCTCGTTATTGATTTATTTTTTGTAAAATTCAGTAAACAATAAAATTCTGTTTTCTTCGTCAACAAATTCCTAAAGCACAACTAAAAAAAATTACGTTCGCAAAATTTGTGCAAAACCGATCTCCCCGTCACCCTCTTTGCCGTGACAATGGATAGGTATTGTTAGGGGTGGCCTCCCCTTCCAGGCGTTGGGAAAGTCGGGCGTTCGCTTGCCCAAGCTGCAAGGAACACTTTTTTGCGCTCACTGAGCGTCTCTCTTACGGATTTTACGATTATCGATTCGCACAAGTGTAAGGGAAGGTTGCATCCATCCAACGACCTCTCCTAGAATTTTCGTCCACTCAAAATTTTTTTGCAGGGTGCAACGTAAGAAGGATTTGAAAGAGACGAACGACGCGGAATGGACCGGAATGGGTTCAGGCTTACTCAGGAACTCTATCTAAGTCTAAAGCCCACGTGTAAGAGACCTGATTACAACGTAGCGAATCAACGTGGCGAATCTGCTCAACCCCCTCAACGTAGCAAATTTGCTGGGGTACCTTGGGGGTGGAATTTTACTTTTGGCGCTCAATCGACGGTCCTCAGTGAGTTCAGTCAACTTCGAGATACTTCATGTGATGCTAGGATACGAATTAGAGACCAAACGACAGTAGGTTTAGAGATGGTTTGGAGGGATGTTTGAATGGTCTGAGGGTGAAAATTTGTTGTGACACCCCAGTATATACTGAATATTGTATGATTTCGTAAATTATTTGTGGGTGCCAGTTTTGGCACGAACAATGACAAAAACTGTGCCAGTGAACCGGTTAAGACAGACCACCATCTTGGATATTAACTTTCTTATGAAACGAATTAAACGAAATAAACAAAAGAGCGAATAAGAAAATCGCCCTTTGGTAGGTGCTTCCTTCGGTGAATGTACTGTTTTATCCAGATAATCAGTGTGAAATTGACCCATCATCGTATCGATACAAAGTTTAGACTTGACAACGAGCCAACACAATCGAATTTTGATACATAACATTTCACGATTTTTCAGACTTCACAGGTGCCGAGAATAGACAGGAGAAGAATGGATAAGTGCAATATTTAGGTACCTATAGAGCTTCGAAAGGGGTAGGTAACACTCGCTTCATAATTGGCGGCAAGGTAATCTTGGGGTTAAAGCATCTTTACAATCACAGCATCAAGTATTTATATATGGTTTGTATGGCTTGTATATCTGTAGTATGTATAACGAAAAAGTTGACAGCGCCTTTGGAGACTGTAAAAGGTGGAGACATACCCTTTAGTGGTATAGGTAAAAAAGAGTGATGAGTGATCACGACATTGGGACTACCTCATAGCATCATTAGAAGTGGCCAGAAGGCAGACTTATTACAAACTTGTCATATTGTATGAAATGTTTTGGAACAGGATGAATGTCCTTCGTTCGCCTGCGCCCAATTCCTGCTGAATGAAGGAATGGATGAACGTTTCCCAGCGTTTACGCCGAGAATTGTGGCTATAAAGTCGTCGAAATAATAACAATTCAGGTACTTACACAATAACTCATAAGTGGCCAGACTGGGAGCGAAGGGTTTACAAAATATCAAAAATCTATGTTTAACCAACAAGCTGCCTTAAGAAGAAAATTACTCGCCAACAGGGATCAGCTGACAACAGCAGTAGCAAGGGAGGATCTGAATATAAACCTTTAAACTTCCCCAATCAAGTCAACATACCAACAGAACAGGAGCTCCAGACATAGTGAATGAAATACGCTTTACCAGACCGATTTCCAAACATGCTACTGCCAAGTTACATCGACAAGGCCAATTCAGTAATAAAAAATGGCTTATCGATGGCTATCTGTACCCCGAAACCGAAGGCTTCTTGACATTTATTCGGGACAGGGTTATGAAACTAGAAATTACCAGTAGCAGAAATGACTAGCACTCTATTAAGAGTGTGTTTTATGGCAGCAGAGTTAGCATATCTCGGCATGCACAACGGATCAAGTATTGTGAACAAAGAAAATGAATCACAGATAGTGCCACTTACCAATAACTTTAAAAAAGGTGAATGAAAGAAAATTGCGAAATATGAAAACCTAGGAATCGACATGAAGCACCTTTAGAGACTGGAGAAGGTGGAGATATACGTCCTAATGATATCGGTAGAAGGCGTAATGACCAGATTCGTCAACATCTCGACATTGGGATTAACCAAAAAGAGTTGGACTTTAATAGTGGCAACATCGCTGCAGAGACGCCATACAACGGAACCGAATAATGTCGCTTATACCACAGGTTAGTTACCTACCTACCTTACCTCAAAGCAAATGAACTCACCCTTTGCACATCACGCGTATGCGTACTGACTAAAGGAACAGGCGTGTTAGCTGGCGGTCTAATGTAGATGTCATCAAGTGTCATTAAGGCTTGCGGTAAATCTGCATTGCCTTACAGAACAGTGGAAAGGTGGGTAAAAGCCTTCAACGGAGGACGCCAAAATATAGAACACATTCATCTGCCAGGTTATCCTATGTGTCAGCGAAGAAGAAGTGGATGCTCTTGCCGCGTCACTGGATAGTGATCGACGCCATACAATTCGTGCTGCCGAGCTGGCCGGAGAGACAGAACATTCTGAAGGCATGCCTGCGCATAAGAAAAATTACATCACGATAGGTTTCGCATGATTTGACCAAAATGCAGAAATGGCCACAATATGACACTGCTCGTAACCACGTGCGAAAAGGCTTTTTTTCTGGATGAAACGCAAATCGAACGAATGGCGTCATTACGGGTCACCGTGAAGTTCAGAAGAAAGTTCGTCAGAACCACAGCAACGTGAAAGTTATGGTGATTCTCGTGTACGACTGTGATGATGTTATCCGTCAATGTATTACTGTTCATTTTTGAAACACAACCTGTGATCTTGGAAGAAGCGGCGACAAACGATTCCTTTTTGGAACTTGAAAAAAGCGGCGACACTTTCTGCAGAAACCACGCATCATTTGCAGGACAATTCTCGGCCACATACAGCGCAACTTGTGGCTGATTTGTTCGATAGGTGAGGCTGGAAAGTGCTTTACCATCCACCATATTCCCCGGACTTAAGCCCTTGTGACTTTGACTTGATTCTTACGATGAAGGAACCACTTCGTGGCATTCGCCGCAGAACTGTTCCAGATATTCATCAGGCTGCAGACCACTCCGTTCGAACTGTCAATAGAACAGGCACTGCTAAAGGTATTTGCATTTTTAAAGGCTTTTGCATCATTTGTAAATAAATAGTTGCCACTATTAGAGTTCCAACCCTCGCAATTAAATGTGGCCAACATACAGTTTTATTAAAACAAGTTTTACATTTTATGAAAGGTTTTGGGACAGGATGAGTTTTATCGTCTCAGGTAACCAACTCATCACTATATGCAGCAGATATGGTTGGGTCAATCACTGTATTAAATAGGTATACCATACAAATACGAGATTAGTATATTAAAGTTTCTAAAAAATATTGTAGAATGCAAATTTTGCTTTAAAAATGCATTTAGACTACTCTAGACAGTGGTTGGCCGGGGGCCAATAACTGATTTTCAGGACGGTCAATCACTGTCAGGCGAAATTAGAGTAAGACTAACGTATTCCAAATTCGTTAATAATAACAATAAATTGGTATTATTTTTTTGTAAACTATTGTATATATACGTTTAATAAAAAGTAAATAAGTTTTTTTTTAGTTTACAGAACCTAAGCATAGAATAATTCCTAAAAATGCCTAAACCTCCAAGTGACCATAAGTATGAAAAGCGATATTCGGAAACTGATATTCAAAAAGCCTTAAAATCTATTGACGATAAAAGTTTGTCTATCAGGAAGGCATCTAAACTATTCAACATTCCTAGAGCCACTCTTCAATTTAGAAAAAGTGACAATTTTAGTAAGACTTCTTTGGGGCCCTCTCCCGTATTAACAAACGGAGAAGAGGATATACTAGTGCAATGGCTTATAGAAAATGCCCAAAAGGGTTTCCCCAGAAGAAAGGAAGATTTACAAATATCTGTAAAACATTTCCTAGATAAAAATCCAAGGAAAAATCTTTTAAAAATAATTTACCAAACGAGGGGTGGTATAAAGCCTTTTTAAGAAGACATCCAGAAATAACAGCACGTACCTCAGAATCTGTAACGTCATCTAGCGCCAACGTAACAGAAAAATATATAAAAATGTGGTTTGAAAATATCGAAACATATTTAAAAACAAAAAGCTACTTTGATATTTTATCTGATCCAACGAGAATTCTAAATGGCGACGAAACTTGTTTTAATTTATGTCCTAAAAATACGAAAGTCCTTGCGCCAGTTGGATGTAAAAATGTGTACGAGGTAGAGCATGCTTCGTCCAAATATAATATAACCGTAATGTTTACTATGTCTGCAGCAGGCTTATTAACGCCCCCCATGGTAATTTTTCCTGGAAAAAGGTTACGGGGTGATATTGCGAATTCGATGCCACCAGAGTGAGGAATTGGTGTTACAGAAAACGGGTGGATGAAAGCTGATGCTTTCCAGGACTACATTGTAAAAGTTTTGCATCCATCCCGTAAACAAAATGGAATTAAGTTTCCCGTCATTTTATTTATAGACGGACACTCCTCACATGTTACGTTAGAATTAAGTAATGTTTGCAAAGAATTAGAAATCATTTTAATATGTCTTTATCCCAATGCGACTCGCATTCTACAGCCTGCTGATGTGGCCGCATTCAAACCCATCAAAACTGGCTGGAAACAAGCTCTGGTAACATGGAGAAGGGAAAACCTGAATGAAACCCTTACCAAAGATAAATTTGCACCCACATTAATAAAAGTTGTAGAAAACTTTGGAAAAGAGTACAATAAAAAATGGCTTTAGGGCAACGGGACTATACCCGTTTAATCCAAATGCTATAGATTTTGAAAAATGTTTAGGCCATAGTACAAAAGAAAAAGTGGAAGATATGTATGGACATAAAACTATAAACTATGACACATTTAAAAAGATTGTTGGTAATGACAGGATTCTACAGTTTCAAAATAATACCCATGTTACCGCTGATATTTCTTCAGATACTATTTCATTGTATCGTATTTGGAAACAATTTACTATGACAGAGGACTTGAATGAAGCAACAGTGATAACAGAAGAAACACTTGGAGTAATGGAAGAAACGTTAAACAAAGGAAATGAAATAGAGGAACAAACAGAAACAAATATAACAGGGGCAGAAAAATGTGTTTCTCAAGAATTATGTTTATTAGAAGAAACAAATAATCCAGCTAATAGAGATAAAGTTGACG
Organism: Aromia moschata; assembly: GCA_029963805.1. Taxonomy (NCBI): domain Eukaryota; kingdom Metazoa; phylum Arthropoda; class Insecta; order Coleoptera; family Cerambycidae; genus Aromia; species Aromia moschata. The sequence goes on along the minus strand of JAPWTK010000056.1, from coordinate 1,785,032 downwards.
AAGGAGTACAGGAGATGAAAGGAAACAGTCTAGAACTTTATGACCCTGAAGAAACATCACAGCGATTGAACGAAACATTTGATGAAAACGAGGCAGAAGAACAAGAATGCGAAATATTTCAAATAGAAAATATTCCCATTGTGTTTGATGATAATCAAAATAACGCAGATTCTCGAATAATTATAGAAGAAATTGTTGTAATAAACAATTCTAATTTAGAAAATATAAATGACAACAAAGCTGATTCATCCCCAGCGAATTTAAAAGATACATTAATATATGCAAAAACTCCTGTTAGAAAAGGCATCAAAGACACTGAAAAAACCTCATTTGTAATAACAGGTACTGAATGGAGAGCTACGAAAAGGACACAGGAAGAAAAAAAGTTTCAAAAAGAATTTGAAAAAGAGGAAAGAAAGAAAAAAAAGACTTGAATTGCAAACAAAGAAGAAAAACGATATGGAAGAAAAAAAGAAGAGGAAAACCGAATTATTGCAAACAAGAAAGAAACTGATGGAGGAAAGAAAGAAAAAGAAACCAGTTGGTGAGCATAGAAAGAAAAAAATCTGTAACGAATGATGTCACAGAGAACAAGGAAAATATCCAGAAGCTAAAAGAAACAGCTGAAATAAAAAAAAATTATGAAAATCTAAGCGAAAAGCTTAGAATTGCCTCCAGAAATTTATTTCAGGACAATGATAATTTAGAATGTGTGCCAAATGATGTTTCCATGCTAACCGAAAATGAAAATCCAATGGGAGGGGCCAATCACTGTAATTAAACACTGCCAATCATTATATTTACCTGGCCAATCACTGTACTTGCGGACATCGTTCCATTTACTATTTTACTATTAATTTTGTGTTAATGCAAATAAAATGAAAGCAGAATGAGCAAAAAAACTACATGTTTCCTCGTACTTTTAGTTTTGGTTCGACTTTGTGACTCGTATTTTAACTGCATATCACTTAAAGTAGATAGCAAATTGGCTTAAGCGGCCAATCACTGTACCTCTTACCCTATTATGAATTCGTATTTCTATGGGAATTATAAAATATCTTAAAAATTATTACTTTTAAATGTTTCCTTTCATACTTACCGTATAATATCGATATGGTCTAAAACACAGAATCTGATTATACTCTCAATCTTTTCGTCATTCGTATTTCGGCACGACTTACTTGTGTACGATTTAATGTTCTTCAGAAAGCTTCCTAAAATTCTTAATCTAAAACTGACATATATCGGCACAATTATTAGAAGTAATTGGCCACAAAAATAGTATGAAGTGGTCGTTATTACCATACAAAAATTGATAAAGAAACATAGGATATAATGATCATCTTTATTAAACGGCAGCCACATCATGAACGGCAAATGTCTTTCTGCTGTAGGCTCGTGTTCGGATATATTCCATATTATAATATACTTCACAAAAAACGGTACTGTTATTTGTGTCATTCCAGCAATACTAATGATAATGTAAAACCACTGAACCCGTTTACTTTGGGTTACAAACAGTGCGTATATCTTTAGCAATCTTTCGTCTTTGATTTCTCGAATTTTTTGTTCAAATAAGACCATTTCATTTATTAGATGTCCAAAGCGTTCTGACCTATATATAAATACTTTAAAGACAACAAGAGTATATGTTGTAAGTAAATTTGTAGTTTCCATCAGTTTTATTGTGTTATTCCATATGAAGGGAATGTTAACATAAAACAAGCACGTTAAGATTATGTGGGACAGTTGTATGGCATGTCCATATATTTTATACATATTTTTATTAACGGCAATCATGGTTGACGGTAAAGTTCCACTTAAAAGCATTATGGGTTTCACATAATACAGAAAAGTAATTTTGTTTATCTGAAACAAAAAAGAAAATAATCGATAATTGCATGTTAATTTTGTTCAAATGCATCGTAAATATCCAATCTTCATCCCCAGTCTGCCAATCACACTAGAATTTTTATAAGATATGCAAACGGAAGATCAATTCAATACAATACAGACACCTATAAATAACGTATGTCCTAAAAGTTTTGGCACAAAATTCATGAACTTAAATCTTAACAATAATAAAATAATATCAAGTCGCCTTTGGTAACAAAAGATTGTTTACTTTGTTGACTGTCAGTCGAGGGTTATTTATTTTGAAGTTTATGCTTTCAAATGTCGTATAAATTAGAAATAAGAAAAAGTATCTATAACTTAGTTGGGCGGGTACCCAAAGCTGAAATATTTCGAATATTCGAGAATGAAAATATTTCTCGCAGAACCATTTATCGAACAATAGCGGAGTGCGAGCAGGGAATACCTTGTTTGAACCTTCCAAAAAGTGGAAGACCACGAGTATTTACTGCACAGAGGGAAGAGCGGTTGGTAAGAAGAGCAAGAACCCAAGTTGGGATGTCATCAAGGAGACTGGCTCGTCAATATGACACTTCTAAGAGTACGGTATCGTTGACATTGAAGAGGAATGGTCTGAAATATCGAAAAAGACGTAAGTGCCCCAAATACACTCAAGGGCAGCTTCTACGTATACCAATATACTGCCGTCAACTGAGACGGGTCTACTTTGCCGATGGCAAGAGCATTATTTTAGACGACGAAGAGTATTTCACTTTGGCTAACTCCGAAATGAAAGGAAATGATGGGTTTTATACAAATAACCTAGAGGAATGCCCTGACAATGTAAAGTTTAAGACTAAAGCAAAATTTGCCGATAAAATCCTTGTCTGCTGCGCAATTTCTAACAGGGGCATATCCCGACCTTTTGTGGGAAGAGTGAGAGGCGAAGCTTTGAACAGTCAGGGGTATATTGAGAACTGTCTTTCCAAATTGCTCCAGTTTGTCCAAGAACATCATGCTGAGGATGATATAATGTTTTGGCCAGACTTAGCATCGTGTCATTACTCTAGAGATACCCAAAACTGGCTTCGTCAACACCGCATACCTTTTGTTCCTAATAACGCTAATCCTCCTAACTTGCCTCAGGCTCGCCCAATAGAGGATTTTTGGGCTTTATTGTCGCGGAAAGTTTATGACAGAGGCTGGGAAGCCCAAAACGAACAGCAACTAAGACGTCGAATTTTTGAAAAATTGAGAGAAATTGACTTGAATTCCGTCCAGGGCCTCATGAGAGACATCCGAAGAAAGTTGCGTCGGGTAGAGGAGTATGGGCCGCTTCACATAATTTGATATTATAGTTTAGTTAAGCATTAAGATGTAGTTTATGATAAATAATTGATGTTTCAATAAATCTGTTCATTAAAAAAAACTGCTATAAATATTTTGTGCCAGAACTTTTAGGACATACGTTTGCGACCATCTTTCTTTCGTGAAACTCAATGGGGTTTATTTAAAATATCTACCTCTTAATAACGGACCCTTTATAAAACGGACGCGGAAATTCTATCTACAAATTGCAGGTATTATTGAAGGGATATGTTCCAAGGGAAGTTTTTAATGCCGATGAAACGTTTTCTTTCATGCACTTTGCATTAAGAATTATTTATATGGTCAAACGTCAAACATGAAAGTAGATAAAGAAACGCCGTTAGTTAAGAAGCCACGATGTTTTAAAGGGGCGTATGTGGATAAATTGCCAATAGAATTGGTCTCCAATAAGACAGCCTGGATGACGTTGGATATTGTCTGCCTGGTTGAAAAGTTTTGAGAGCAAGATGAAAAGAGAAAAGAAAAATGTAATCTTATTTTTCGATAATGCAACTTCCCATCCAAATATTTCATTAGAGAACGTGAAACTAATTTGAACGTGAAAATAATGGTGGAGAAAAACATTAATATGGATTTCAGCGGCTTGGAAGAAAGGATCGCCTGTAACGATAAAAAACTATTTCGTAAAGTGTGGATTTGATATATACGACAGTGACATAAGTGAGTGTGATATAGAAGACAATACACCACTAGCGCTTTTATTTCCAAATTTTATTCTTACTAATGTAGATTTAAGCACATAATCATTATCGATAGTGATTTAATAACACAGGCCCACAAAAAAAATATTTTTTTTTCACTATGGATAGGAACATAGTTTTTCCCTATATTTTTTGACGCTGAATCCAAATCCGGTGTCCGTTTAACCGTAGCACGTCAGGTTCAAGGTCATATCAAGGTCAAATCGCGAAATAAACGCTTAAAAGAGAATAAACCCATATATGTTTATGTTTCTGGGATCGCTGAATTAGAATCTGATGTTATTCTTACCATATCACGTGACTTCGAAGAGCACTCTAACGTCAAATCACTAAAAAACCCATTAATGAGGCAAAAGTTTGTATCTTTATGTTTTTAAAGTTGCTGAAACCAAATCTGAAACCCATGATAGAAGACCGTAAATGGTCTCATTTTCATCATGTACATTAGGTTGTATTAAGGAAATGTGGTTAAGGATTTTCGGTTTCGTGAATATATTGCTATTATTTGTTAAGGTAAAATATATCTAAGTCCGTGTATCCATGTACATTAGATGATTTGATACCAATTCTCGTAGCCACCTTACTGAATATCGTCTAACGTCTAACTACATAGTAATCATCTTGATCATCTGAAAATCAGTGAGTGAATCATTGAATAAACGTGTTTAGACTCCTTCAACCAGACACACACTTTTGCGCGTGTGCGCTAATGCACGCGTGTGTAAAAGCGTGTATGCGTGAGTGTGTACTTGCGTGCGTGTGTAAGTGCATGTGTGCGTGACATGTGCGTGCATATAAAGCGTGCATTATTGCTGCCCGGTTTTGGACTCAGTGCTGGACGGACACCGGATTTGGATTCAGCGACACCAGAAATATAAAGATATATGGGTTTATTCTCTTTTAAGCCTTTATTTCACGATTTGACCTTGATCCTGACGTGCTACGGTTAAACGGATACCGGATTTGGATTCAGCGATCCCAGGAACATAAAGATATATGGGTTTGTTCTCCTTTAAATCTTTATTTCACGATTTGACCTTGAAATGACCTCGATCCTGACGTGCTACGGTTAAACGGACACCAGTTTTGGATTCAGCGTCAAGAAATACAGGGAAAAACCATGTTCTTATCCATAGTCAAAAAAATTTTTTTGTGGGCCTGTGTAATTGAAAATCTATTATTGATTGCATTAAAGAAGTCAACGATCGAAACGAAAATGAGGTTGAAGAAGAGGAACTTGTATCTAGTATTACATGTATTTCAGAAGCACATAAAAGATTAAAAGATCTTGAAAACTATTTTTTAAGTTCTAGCAATTTAATTAAACATCATTAAGAATATTTAACAATGATAAATGAAACATGCAAAACAAACGACCATTATTTGTAAGTCTCATTTTTTTTTTTAATTCAACCAATTTTCACCAGGTTTAGATTACGGGGGTTTTCAAGGTCGCTGATTGCGAATTTGAAGTCAGATCTGCAAAATGCAAGATGGCGGATGTAAGATGTAGGATTCCAAATGGCAGATTAAGATTCAATTTTACAAATGACTTCATATTCGTGATCGGCGACCTCCGAAACACCTATATATCGGCATTGAAAAACTAGTCCGCCATTTTAAATTATTAAAATCTGAGCTTGGATTCATGATTAGCGATATCAAAAATGTGCAATTTCATGAACCACAAAACAAATGTCGGCGTGGATGCTGAATGGCATTTGTTCGCAACAGCTCACGGAAAGGGCAGTTAGACGAGGAAATTTAGCACAAAAAAAGAGCCAAACCTCCAAAATTTCCGCAGTAAGATGGATTTTGAGGCTCGTTGGATTCCTTGTAAAATTTAGAAAAAAATGTTACCTACTTTTGTCATATATAAATCAGAAACTGCATTACTGCACCTAAAAAAATGCATTTTTGGGGTGCAATTTTTCCAGCCAATCAAAGAAAAAAATCATAATTCGAGAATACATTGCCGAAACAGACTGAATTTGGTTACACGGGGGGTTTTGGGGTCGCCGATCACGAATCTGATGTCAGAAATTGACCCCAATGGACCTAGGGACCCGGAACCCTGGTCACCAGGCCCATCCCCGAGGTTTTCCCTCGAATTCGGCCTGAAACTAAACGAAAATGGTTACTCGCGGGTTTTTGGGATCGCTGATCATGAATACGTTGTTAGTTTTGTTGTCCGTTATACCTGGAGGACCTGGAACCCTGATCGCCAGACTCATTCACTTCGAAATTTTCGGAATTGTGACTATAATATCTTGAAAGTACGCTTCGAGACGCGTATTTAAAAAAAATGGGCGTCAAGAGTTTTCGAGAATTTCGAAGCGAATGGGCCTGGCGACCAGGGTTTCTAGTCCTCCAGGTGTAACGGACAACAAAACTAACAACGTATTCATGATCAGCGACCCCAAAAACCACCGAGTGACAATTTTCGTTTAGTTTCAGGCCGAATTCGAGGGAAAAACCTCGGGGATGGGCCTGGTGACCAGGGTTCCGGGTCCCCAGGTTCATCGGGGTCAATTTCTGACATCAGATTCGTGATCAGTGACCCCAAAAACCCCCGAGTTACCAAATGCAGCCCGTTTCAACAATGTATTCTCGAATTATGATTTTTTCTTTAATTGGCTAGAAAATTGCACCCCAAAAATGCATTTTTTAAGGTGCAATAATGCAGTTTCAGATTTGTATAAGACAAAAATTGGTAACATTTTTTCTAAAATTTACGAGGAATCCAACGAGCCTAATTACGTCAAAATCCATCTTACTGCGGGGATTTTGGAGGTGGAATGCTAAATTTCCTCGTCTAAGTTGTGATAGAGTTGGAGCGATCATAAAAGTTTCAGCAAATGAAGCTATTTTAAATGTTGAAAGCACTATTTTCATGGGCTAAGAAGCGAAATTTTGACATACAGTTTTTGTTGTATACTAAAGATGATCATAAACGAGACCTCCAAACTATATCAAGAAGATTTAATGATTGTCCACGTGTTACAAAAATTCAAATGGGACATGCATTTTTCCCGCAGTCCAATGGTAAATTGACCCTCAAGCGATATTCTAACGCTTCAAACCCATTTAGTGAAGTGTTGAACTGAATGCCAAAAATTCATCACCACTGGGAGTCTAGAGAACAAAAATATACGAGGCGCGTTCATAAAGTAAGGGCCGTTTGGTCACAGAAAAAAATGTACTCATAAGAAACTAATTTTATTGTCATATTTAGTTAGGTACAATCTTACTTTACTTCTCTACATAATCGCCGTTCACTTCTAAGCATTTTTCGTACCGCTGCACTAGCTTCTTTAACCCTTCTGCATAGAAGCTTGCCGCCTGAGAGTTGAACCAGTTGACAACGGCGTTTTTGAGTCCCTTTTCGGTTTCAAAACGTTGTCCACCGAGCCACTGTTTAAAATGCAAGAAGAGGAAGTAGTCGCTAGGTGCAAGGTCGGGACTGTACGGTGGGTGGTCAAAAAGTTCCCAACGAAAATCTTGAATTTTCTCATTGGTTTTGGCAGCAGTGTGAGGACGCGCATTATCGTGGAGGAGGATTATGCCAGATGACAGTTTCCCGCGGCGTTTGTTTTGGATCGCACGTCTCAATTTTTTGAGCGTTTCGCAGTACACGTCAGCTGTAATTGTTGTCCCACGTTCTAAGAAATCAACCAAAAGAACACCGTATTTGTCCCAAAAAACTGTAGCCATCAATTTTCGACTTGTGTACTGAGTTTGCTTAAACTTTTTCGGTTTTGGTGAAGATGAGTGTCGCCACTGCATCGATTGCAGTTTTGTTTCTGGGTTGGCGTAGGATACCCACGTCTCGTCCCCAGTAACAATGTGAGAAAACAAATCATCTACATCTTGTTGATAACGGGCCAAAAACTTTCGTCCACTAGACATTCTTTGCTCTTTGTGGTGGTCGGTGAGCATTTTTGGTACCCACCTTGCACACAATTTGCGGTATGCGAGGTTTTCTGTGACAATATTGTAAACAGTAGTGCGTCCAAGTTGAGGAAATTTGTTAGCCAGGCCACTAATCGTCAATCGACGATCAGATCGCAGTGTTTGGTCCACTTGTGAAACGATTTCATCGGTCTGGATACTGGGCCTGCCACTCCGCTTTTCGTCATGGACATTTGTTCGGCCATTTTTAAAATCACGGTACCATTGTCTAACCTTTCCTTCACTCATAACTGTAGGTCCGTAAACCAGGCATAACTCCCGATGAATTTCAGCAGCCGACGATCCTTTTGCACATAAGAAACGAATCACAGAACGCACTTCACAGTTGGCGGGATCAACGATTTTCGCGGCCATTGTTCTTTGCATTCACGGACAACAATACGACTTCAGAATCAAAACAAATGACGCTGTAGCTTCGCAATGAGTCAGTAGATGGCGCGGCAGTAGTAAAACTGTGCTTCGAAGCGCCAATGTTTATATATAAGCAAACGGCCCTTAGTTTATGAACGCGCCTCGTATAAAAAAGCTGTAAAAAATTATCTCCGCAAAAGAGGGCTAGGCTAACATCAATGGAAAACTTGTTATCAGAGCTCTTAAAAACCCCCTTTCTTAAGTGACCTGAAGTCGTTATGGCAGTGTTTTGATAGTTTCTAAGGCTTTATGTCATTAAGGCCATCTTGGGTGTGCCATCTTGAATTTTACAAATCCTGTGGATTCGTGATCAGCGAGCCCGAAAACCCCTCTATACCAAATGTGGCGTAAATCGGATTTTTTGAAAAAAAAGCGGATTTGCGGATTGAAGCGGATTTTTTTAAAAAATCATCCGCTATCTTGCATTTTGCAGATCTGACTTCAGATTCGCAATCAGCGACATTTAAAACCCCCATATACTCTGGTGAAAATTGGTTGAATTAAAACAAAAAAATTTAAAAACATTCAAGAGAAATCGATTTGAGTTCTAGGAAAAAGTAAGACATGCTGACTTAAACTCAAGAGATGGATTTGGGTTCCGTGGGTTAATTTTTTAATAGACAAAGAGGAGGATACGAAGAATGCAGATTTTCCATTTTTTTGCGCATTTTCATACATTTTTATCTGTTTTTTGAGGTTAGAAATGTGATGCGATAGCTTAAATGAAGTAACTTTTTTTTGGCGTGTGTTTTAACATTTTCTTCCCTAAAATGTATATGGCACCATATTGGATCCGCCATTTCGAATTTCTCAAAACCCCACTTTGCTTTTGGAAGCCTTTCAATAGACGAACATATGTTATATATGTATAGGTAGATGAACCGCTTGACGTGAAACGTCCCATATAAACATAAAACAAAAAAAAAAAAAATCGTGTTACCTAAACGATGAACCATAAGTGAAAATAAATCCAAAATACAACAAATTGCAAGAAATGAGATTTGTTCATCAGTTGCAATAGGAAACTGCACTAAGCACTATTTTAATATTATAATTATTATAATTTAATCTTTGCTATAATGAATAACTTATTTTACTCACCTGCACATCCATTATAATTTAAAATTATTCAACTTTTATATAAACGTGTCATATAAAAGTATAGTTTTAAATTAATATATATGTAATGTACTGTATGTTGGTTGATGTTTTGATTTTTTACTTTTTAAATGTGTAATTAAACTTTTTAAACTTCTTAATACAAGTGAATGTTTGTTACTGGTTTTTATCCAGACGCATCGAATAGGTAGAACGTCACATTATTAATACATAAATATTATCAATTGCCTTCAATTATTCAGTATTTAATACAAATCATATTCTATACTAATTACATATCTAAGCTGGACATATGATGAGTCTAATGTATCAGTACAGATATAATATAATAAATAATGTACACCTAATATATTACTTATTGTTAGCTTAGAACATTTAAAAGGATGACCGAGCACACACCCGTAGCAGTACTGTATAATACAAAATACAGGGTGTTCCACTAATAAAGCGACACAGCCAAACTTGTAGATATTTTGGGTGTTCCTAAAAGGTACATATTTCATAATACACAATCATTCATCCCTGCGCAGTTACAGCCCTTCAAAATTTAATTTATCTTTATATTTCCGTCTTCAGTGAAGATTAACGTTTCTTTAGTATATGCGCTCATTCTTAGGGATTTTTGATCTCATATGGGTCATTCCACCAAATAGTTATTTTTACGGGGCGACCCCCGCCGATTTTATTCAAACTTTGTGTAACTGTTCTCTATAATGAAAAAAAAATTACCTGAAAATTTCAGCCCTGAATATACACCCGTTTCGAAGTTATATGTTGAATTTTTGAAAAAAAAATTTTTTTCAACTTTTTCGTTAATTTTTCTAATGGAGAAAAAATTATTTATAAAATTAGGATTTTGACAGTTTTTGATGGAAGAAATTCTCAGCTTTCCAGTGAAAATATTCATTTCTCACCACATGTTACCGAAGAGCCTCAAAAATTCCATTAAAGTAGAAAAAAACGATTTTTTTTGGCTGTGCGGCGTGAGCTACGTCAAATTTGATATCTTTTTCTGAAAGCTGAGACTTTTTCCCATCAAATGTGTCATTTTCAAGATGGGAATATTTTTTGTTTAAATACAATTAGTAATTGTTGAAATATTTGCCATTGAATTCGTAATTTTTTGAAACAGTAAAATAATTTCATGATGTTTTTATTTTTACGTTTTGAATTTGCCGCTGAAATATTCATATTATATACTATCTTGTATAATCTAGATGGCGCTACTATAGTACTTGTTTTCTTTTTTTATTTGTTTACTGATTTCTTTATAAGATTATTTTATCAAAATAAATAAGTAATTGTTTCAAATTTGGTTACAATTGTATTTTTGTGAATTTTTCATCAAGATGAGTAAGCGCGTAAGATTGATATCAACGTGTTTTAACCCATTTAATGAGCCACGTAAGTAACTAATACAACTTATCATTCATAACCTCTAATTGTCTAAGAGCCAGTAAACAGATGGCAACACATATTTGATAAAAGCCTCAAATTTGCTCAGTTACTCAGTTGTACCTACCGTTCATGGGAGATGGGGACTAGTTAAGCCCAGTCGCGGTAGGTTCAGCGTCACACAAGGGCGACAGGTGTGTTAATTTGGCAAACTAAAAATGTATTTCATAAAAGCTGCCGTTTTGGTATGTCAAAATATACTATTATAGCTACTTGAAAATAAAATGGCAGACCGTTCCCGCGGTTGTTACGTCATGGCAGACAAATTCAAAATTTCAAAAAAAAAAAAAAATTTTTTTTTCAAAAGTATTTTATGAAACTTGAAATTTATATATGTTATTCTTGATAGTATCAGAAGCATATACTTTTCAAGGCAGTCGGGTATGTCGGTTGCTTTGATCTGGCAGACAGTAAAATATTTTCTCCTGCGCGAGCATACCTATGTGTAGTAGATACGTTGTATACGGAATAGAGATTTTCTTTTTCTCTTTCTTTTCTATGATATTTAAGGGTCGGCTGATAAGTCCCGGGCCTCTCAATGAAAGCAACATTTAAACATTTTTTTTTATTTATTTTTTTTCGGTTTAATTTAATTAAACCATCTCTGTAGTGCGATTTATCAAGGTCCTCAAAATAGCTGATTCTCCAGGTAATTATATAGTTATAAAATTAAATTTGAATAAAAAACACTCGATTGCAAATTTTAATTTCACTTTACAGAAACCGATGGAGCCAGTGATGACATTCTCTCACATGATGAAGACGATGATTCAGAAGATAACAGTGAAGTATGAAGAGAGAATATAAGTATCTGAATTCTTCGAATATACAGATTCAAGTTTTTCATTTTAATATTGTTTACAATTAATATTTTCATTCTTAATTTATGTTGAATTAAAAAATAAAAATAACATTATCATTTATACAGGATGTGTAAAACCGACATCGGCCGGTTGTGAAAAAGGACAACCTACACTTCTCTTTCTAACGTGGTGAGAGGGTCGGTCTTATTCCCTCACTACCTTCGATGCGTATTATGCGATTGATTCATATCTGTCGTCTCACTTCTGTTTGTCCTTTTTTATAACTGGCCGATGTCGATTTTACACAGACTGTATATTTATGATATCATTATTATCCTCTACCACTGAACGTATGTTTGTAATGGCCCATTTTCTCCATAATCCATGTAACGACAGTAAGTATGATCATTTATAGGATTCATATTATTTCTTATATTCATAGTACCTAGTTCATGAAATAGTCAGCAGATTCCATATAGTGAAAGGAAGTTCTATATATTTGTGTCCTCGCGCAGGAGAAAATATTTTACTGTCTGCCAGATCAAAGCAACTGACATACCCGACTGCCTTGAAAAGTATATGCTTCTAATACTATCAAGAATAACATATATAAATTTCAAGTTTCATAAAATACTTTTGAAAGAAAATTTTTTTGAAATTTTGAATTTGTCTGCCATGACGTAACAACCGCGGGAACGGTCTGCCATTTTATTTTCAAGTAGCTATAATAGTATATTTTGACATACCAAAACGGCAGCTTTTATCAAATACATTTTTAGTTTGCCAAATTAACACACCTATCGCCCCTGTGTGACGCTGAACCTACCGCGACTGGGCTTAACCCCATCTCATGAACGGTAGGTACAACTGAGTAACTGAGCAAATTTGAGGCATTTATCAAATATGTGTTGCCATCTGTTTACTGGCTCTTAGACTATAAGTAAAATCGATTTAGTAATAGATTATTTATCAATTTGTATTTTCAGATAATAAGAATACAACAAATTTATGCAAATTCCCAAACCAAGATCTTTGGAAATTTCCTGAAGCCGATGAAACCTATATGTTATGTGTACGTTGTCGAATGCGGGTCAAAGAATATATTCCACCGGAACCAGAAGAAGGAAAATATTTCAGTCAAGTTAGTGTTGAAACTTTGAGTTTTTCGGAAGAATTAAGTACTCCAGGAACCAGTATAACTAGATCCGTCAGCAATTTCAGTGATAATCTATACGATTATAATTTTCATTTATTAGAAACATTTTTAAATATTAATCCGATTGAAAAAGATAGGTAAGATTTATGATAGTAATTAGATTTTAACTATTCAGTCATATACCCTCATACTTAATTTTAGATTGTATTCTGAAAAAAAAATATGGAGTCAAAAAACTTGACGAGTGCTACGTCGCCTTTGACAAAAAATTTCAATCACAATTTGGAATGTTACCTGAATCCACGTGCTCTAAAATTAGTCAAGATCATAGCTCAATGATAGCTAAATTGAAAGACTTGTATGATAGTGAAACGAACAGGTAATTTATTTATAATATGGTTACTTGATAATTTTTTTCTCAACATTATCTATCTTTTTTTTACAGATCAATAAAAAAGAAAATTCTTTCTATTTTACCTGATAGTTGGAAGATCAGCCAAATACAAAACGAGTTTCTGTTCTCGAAACTTAGTTTTAATTCTGAGAAAAAAAATTAGATGTTGGTGAACAGAATACTTCTTGGCGCACAAGAAGTGGTATCCTGCATCATAAACCATGTTAAAAATGATCTGAGTGAGAATGTTACGAACCTTATTTTATGGAATGATTCCTGTGGTGGCCAGAATCGTAATCTTAAAGTCGTACTGTTAATGAAAAATATTCTTGAAGATAATCAAGCTTTGTGAAGTATCCAGTTATGTTTTTTAGTTTCCGGACACAGCTTACTGCCGAATGATAGCGACTTTAGGGATGTGGAATGTGTTCTTAAAAGGCAACAGAAGCTTTAGTCTAGGGAAAAAAACCATTACAGTATCTTTAATGGAGAAGGAAGATTTTGTTAGCACAAGTAAAATAGAGAAAGAAATCACAAACAGGAAGAAAGATAGCAATGATGCAAAAATTAACTGGCTTAAGATTCGAGAAATTAAAGCGAAAAGAGATAAGCCCTACAGTATTTTCATTAAAAACTCCTACAATCCAGATGAAGACTACAAGGAAATTAACATTAAAAAGAGACAGGATAGGCCACCATCAATAGGCCATAATGTGTTTACTTCTAGTTTAAAAGAACTTTGAAGCAATGGAAAAGCTGTCTCAAAAAAAAAAAAACTAGACGATATAAATTCCTATATGGATCTAATCCCACTAGCAGACCGAGGATTCTATATAAATTTGATTGGGGACGCAACTATTGAAGAAGACGTTAATGGTTTTAACGGGGATTTGGATTTTGAACCAGAAGATGCTTCAGAATCCCCTATTAGTGTTTGTTTACCTTAAATATTAACATTTTTTTATCTTTTGAATAATCAATATTTTCTTAGTTTACATAAGCAAAAAAGGGACCAAGTGCATTTTTTTTGTTAATTTCGAAAAAATTCAAACTCTCATATAACATGTATTTTCAGTTTGGTAATCTCAGCTAAATAAAGCTATTTCAAAAATGGATTACACTCGACATCGACATATCCGAACTCACGATACTTCCGAACTTGTCCTCCGACACAACCGAACTTGTCGCTGATTGGTTTACGACAATAAACCGCGAAATTTAAATGAGAAAAAAATGTAAACAGAATAATGCGATTGTTATCAAACATTTTGATTATCACAGAATTCAGCCAAGAGGAAATCGCCCTCCCTCAGCAGCACACCTGAGACAGGTTCTCCAAGAGTTCTTCTTTGTACAAACCAGTGAAAAACACTTCTTTCAAATGGCGTATCATAAGTACCTTTTTTTGTGTCAATCCGTCCACTCAATTTTCGTCTTTTTTTCAAATTCCGACAAGTAAATTTCTTTTTTTCCAAGAATTTCTGTCACTGACGATTTACAAATATTGTACATCTTACATAGTTCAACATTTTTAACACCATTTTTTGCGTGATTTATCAGTTCGAGTTTTTGCTCCAAGGTTAGTCTCTTTTCTCTGCAAATAAACAGTACAATTATGTTTGTTTTGTATCACGGTTTTCTTAAAAGTACATATTTTCTCATCATTTTTCATTTCACTTTTAAATTATTATAGGTTACGTCAACAAAATGATCAATAAAACAAACCTTTATTTTGAATTATAAAATAATTACCTGCATCATTCTCTCCTTTACACCTGGCAACATTTTTTTTTGTTTAAAAACGTTCTTTTATTAACATGTACATATGTATGTATGTATTACATTTGCATACAAACATCGAAAAACAAAGAAAAGTACATACATAGAATGAGCCAGAAAAACCCTTTGCGCATGCGCCAGCGTTCAGTTCAGTTCGGTTAGCCCGAGGCAAAGAGAGTTCGGAAATGTGGAATTTCGGTGTACGGAGAAGTTCGGATATGTCGATGTCGAGTGTACTTTTATTACATATTTAAATAATTTAAATGCTTAATGGATTCTTAATTGGTAATTTACTCGAAATGAGGTTGGTATTTGTTGGTTCCCTACAATTTCCACACGATTTCTATTCAGAACACCCTATACGTGAGGAATTCACATTGAACATTGAATATTATGAATACAAATTTGGGCACTTTCCTTTCTATACATTGGCATTTTCCTTTCTTTTCCTATCCCATTTCATATTATAACTGTAAAACTTTGTGAAATAACTCTTTTTAATAGTGATTCCTTTATAGTAAACCTGTACTATTTACACATCTTGTGCAACAAGAAAATATTAATTAGCCGTATTAGTGCATTTTACTTTATCAGTGCATTTAACGCAGTATTTTGATTTATTATGATTAAACAGCTTCTAAGTACTAAATATAGTACCATACATAGCGATACCATGTACAGTACTATATTTACAGGTCGATGCTTAAAAAAAGCTTTTTTTTCGTGCATATTTTTTCTCTTTTAATGCATTTTAAGGATTTAAAATTCTGTAGTGTTTAATTTTAAGATTTGATATTAAAAAAATGTGCGTTCAAAATTTATTTGACATTTTCTTATTAACCTTTAGAATATTATATTTTAGAACTAATTTACGTCTTGTAATTTGAGTCGTTCGCGTTGTTTAGAAAATCTATGGTTAGTTAATTTTGTATACTGTAATTACATGTATATAAACTAAATCGAACGTAAGCTAGTCACTAACATAGTAATAATGCAATGGAAAGGAAAATTGTGTAATAACACAGTATAAATATATAAACAGATGTATGTTATAGGTACGTAGTAGATTCAAATAATTGAAATACAAGACTTACATTGAAATTATGGCAAAGTTTTTATTTTTTAATCTCCGTGTCTACTATTTAATTTGAGGTAGCAAAAATTAATGTTAAAGACCATGATCAGAGGTACATGTAGAAAAGTGTTCTAGACGTTTTAACGGGAAATCAAATTTTAAAAATATTTCAAAACATATTTTTCAATCGAAATCGGGGCACCAAAGAAAGACAAAACCAAAGCTGATTTAAGTGTTGGAGGATCAGTTGTAATGAATCTTTTGAAAAGAGCTACCTCGAAATAAGCCATTTAAAATTTATGGAGATAGGTTTTTTAGCTCTTTGAAACTAGCGCATCGGCTACGACAAACTGACTTTGGCTACACTGGAACAATGAAATATAACAGAATAGAGAAGTGTCCTATTACTACAGCAAAACTTATGGAAAAAGAAGCCCGTGACTATTATGATTTTTGCACAGACATAAAAAACAATATTACTATTACAAGTTGGAATGACAATCGAATAGTTTTAACAGTTAGTACTTGTGATCCAGTGGGCTCAGAAATCCAAGTAAATCGATGGGTGTCCGCTAAGAAAACAAAAGTCCCGGTCAGTCAGCCCTTCGTAGTATCACAGTATAATAAGTTTATGGGCGGCGTAGTAAAAACGTTGGATAATTTAACCTTTCGTCGAACAATTGTGCATTTTTTTATTTGTTTATTTTTATACCATTTATCCTCGATGCGATCTTTCAAAAAAATGCCATACGTGGTGGTTTCCTAACAATAATTACCGCATCTCCACACACTGTATAAGAAGTATCGTTTGCAGATAATTTTGGCGCACGCAACGAACTCCCACACGATAGACAATACGGAAATTTTATTAAGAATTTCAGACGAAGAGCATAATGTAGGGTAAGGTTGCCCATATTAAACCAGCTCCCATATTGAACCATGCCTATTTTACGAAAATGCGAGGCACCTAGCGCCATCTATGAAATGAGTTCTAATACAGCACCCAAAGACGCCATTAGTTCATCGGTGGACGGCCATACGACACATTGCAAAAATCTAGAAGCACTGCGTCTAACAAGAGAAAATGAGGATATTTTAATACAGCTGCCTGGTCATACGACACATCGTCTTCAGTCCCTCGATAGATCGTTTTTTAAACCCATGGAAGTCTATTACTGTCAGGCAGCAGAAAAATGGCTTAGAAGCAACCCTGGCCGCGTGATAACACAATATCACGTGGCTGGGTTAATTAACGAAGCTTATAGTAGAGCAGCTGCGGTTGAAAACGCTGTTAACGGATTCAAAGGGGCAGGTGTTTGACCAATTAACAGAAACGTGTTCCAAAACAGTGACTTTGTAGCTTCCGATCGTCTCGCCAGGAACACCCATCGCTTGACTAATGAAGAGAACAAAGATCATGAATAACATGATAGTGGGGACAGCGAAGATGATAACATGCCTCTTTCAGTTTTAAAAGAAACACTTCATCTTAGGAGCTCAACGCCAACAAAAAACTTGGACTCGTGTATAGTTAATGCCTCTACTCGTTCATGTAGCCCCCTTTCTGTTAGTTTAGAAAAAATTGCTCCACTACCTACCCCAGGAAATGAAGTACCTAATAAAAGGGCAAGAGGGATACAAAAAGCTATAGAAATCACCAGCAGTCCCTATAAAGAAGCTTTTGAAGCTCTTGAAAAAAGTTTGGAAAGGAGAAATCCTAAGAAAAGAATTGTACCGTTAAAAGATCTTGAAGCTTCGGGTTCGAAAGTTTCTCCAGAAACAAAGAGTGCAACGACTAGTGGATGGTTCTGCAAGGAATGTGAACCAACAGAATACAAGGATATGATTCAGTGTATGCGATGTAATTCATAGTTTCACTGTGAGTGTGTTGGTGTTAGTCAAATGAAAAAGAAATTCTTTTGTACAGAATGCATTGAATAGCCCTAATCATGTTAGCACAATGACGTTACATTTTTATTATTCTGTTTAAAATTACATAGGTATATTTTTAAGTTTATTTATAGAATGTGTCTATTCTACTGTTTTATTGACTATATTATTTGCTATTTTATGTTATTTTTAAAGAGTTTACTATATTTTAGTACATAAGAATTAAATAATTAGGTTCAATTTTGGATACCGATGGTTCAATTTAGGCAACTTGTTCCCTAAATTGAACCATTTGCATCTACACATAGTTTAGTTAAAAACTCTTTTAATAATTTCTGTATAAATATTTAATGTATATCACTATGTAGGTGAACGTGTAATAAATATCTCAGAACAATCGGGGTGTATCATTTTAACTTTCCAATGAGTTATGGCAGATTATGTAAAATTTGTTTCAATATGGGCAACCTTACCCTACATATTTCCTTCAATTACAAAAAGAGAAACATTTAGTAAAAATAGGATGCGGAGGTACGTGTAATAAAAAATTCGCATAAAATTTGTCAGAAGATGATAGGAAAGTAATTAATAATCGGTTTTGGTCGCTTAATTACAAAGAACGGCAAGTTTATGTCAACAGCATAGTAGAAGCAACTCCTGTTCAAAGACGACGAAGTGAAAATTCAGAAAAAAAGAATAAAATCCTTCGATATAAATTAGAAAATAACGGTAAAATGATATCAGTTTGTAAGACATTTTTCTTGACTACTTTAGGATTTTCAAAAAATAATGACAGTGCACTTAAATGTGTGTACAAAAAAGGATATAATGACAATAATCTGGAAATTAAAGATAATAGTCCACAGTACGTGGCCCTTTTTTTGGAATGATTAATAACGGGCTGATTTTTCGTAAGTAGCTTCAGTTTGATGAGACGCCCACAACCTGTCAATGACAATTCTCAACAGTGGCATTTTACGAAGTGGTAAAGTGGAAAACGTGTCAACGGCATGATAATAAAAGTTTGATTAATAACAATTAGTTTCCTAGTTGAATTCGAAGATATTCATACAAAATACACGGAAAAACGTTTGTCCTACAAATTTGGCAGTCTTGCGGAAGAGTCCTACTCCATCAACATGTTAAAACGAGCACGTCAAAAAAATGATTAATAACCGACTGATTTTTTTACTGCTGCTTACTAAATAATTGTGTAACGCAATGGTAGTATCGTCCTACAAATCCAATGGCATAATTCCTTAGTCCTACGCTCGAAAGTTGTCGAGTTCATGAGGACATTTGTTTGATTAATAACAACCTCATTTTTATTTTTTTCGATTGATTTGAAGTGTAGAACACAACTGTACTTCCGTCCTACAAAAAAATTGGCAAATAATGATGAAAAATTCATTTGAAATGAAAAAAAAATTTTTTTTCAACGTACCTAATTGAATTATTTGTTGATATGCTATTATTGTTTTGTAACTATTTTAATTACATTTTTTTTTAATTGTATTAATGTGATTAATTGAAAATAATGAGAATACTGTAGTTTATTGATGACAGTCGCTAAATAGTAATTTCAAAATTGCCGCCTAAATTTGAATCATGCGAACTACCGTTACACAAGACGGCACGGACACGCGCATTGGCGGAGCAGTCCGCGCGTCGTTCAAACGCACAAACTCTGCTGCAGAGTTTGTGCGCGGACTGTTCCGCCAATGTGCGCTTAGGAGCTGCCCCCGCTATTGCGCATGCGTCAGTTGTGTCAGCAAGTGTTCTTGGCTGACATTTCAGAGTCGAATGCGTACCCGACGGCCATTAAATAACCAAGTAGGTAACATGTTTTTCGTAAGTCTTGAAATTGGTTGTGAAAAATAATTATGGAGTGTTTTTTGCGTAAAGATCATGAAAAAAAATTTAAGGGGGGGGGTAGGGTTTATTCAAATCGTTTTCGTAAATTTGCGGCCAATCACTTATTTCTTCATATTTTTTAAATAAAAAATTCACAGAAAACTCTTCAAATGTTACTTTATTATAACTAATTACCAAAATCAATTTACTAAACGTTTCGTCAAAAAAAAAATCATGAAAATTGAATTTTTTACAGGGAATAAACCCCCGCTTTAAGTAATAATGTTGTTTTTTATTATTTTTGTAGGACTAGCGACACATGCTTCTTTTCGTGTAGGACAATGTTGTAGTTCGGTAACTGACTTACTAAACTTTCATTTGCTATAATTGTCCTACAGTTATCAATCAAACAAATGTCCTCATGAACTCGACAACTTTCGAGCGTAGGACTAAGGAATTATGCCATTGGATTTGTAGGACGATACTACCATTGCATTACACAATTATTTAGTAAGTAGCAGTAAAAAAAATCAGTCGGTTATTAATCATTTTTTTGACGTGCTCGTTTTAACATGTTGATGGAGTAGGACTCAAGACTGTCAAATTTGTAGGACAAACGTTTTTCCGTGTATTTTGTATGAATATCTTCGAATTCAACTAGGAAACTAATTGTTATTAATCAAACTTTTATTATCATGCGGTTGACACGTTTTCCACTTTACCACTTCGTAAAATGCCACTGTTGAGAATTGTCTTTGACAGATTGTGGGCGTCTCATCAAACTGAAGCTACTTACGAAAAATCAGCCCGTTATTAATCATTACAAAAAAAGGGCCACGTACTGTGGACTATAACAGACGAATTGCTAAAACACGCACTAAAGTCGACCTCGACATTATAGACGAAATCACGCACCGAACAAACTTTATTTGCCAAGTGATGTTTTTATTAAGTACATGCATGAACATTTTAAAATGAGTAATCCAGAAGTTATTTGTTCTTACGAGGTTTACAGGAAAATTGTTACAATCGGTATAAACATATCATTTACTAAGCTCGGGCACGAGCAGTGTGAGAAATGAGAATTTTTTAAAATGCATAACTCAAACCATACCAAAGAGAACATGGCTTTAACTACTGACTGCGAAAACTGTATTACGTAGACTGAACACAAAAACAATTATGTTGAAGCAAGGGATGTATATAAAAAAGATTGTGAGAAGAAAAACGATTCCGAGTACGATTATACGTATCCTTGATATGCAGAAAGTAATTATGCTGCCCAGGCTGGAGATGTTTAAACAAGTATTATTTACGCCCCGAATAATAGTTTTTAACGAATCATTTTTCTCATTGGTGATATGAAATCGGAATTGCCCTTTGTTGCCCTATGGCATGAAGGTATCTCGGAAAGGAAACAAGCTGATGTGACTAGTACCTTTCACGCCTTTATATCAATTGCTCGAGACCAGTGGCGGTGCGTGATATTTCAGTTAGCCATATCTTGAAAACGACGCATGGGACCCACTTCACTTTTTAGGTGATGACTATACACCCCTTACAGAAAGGATTTATAGTGAAAAAACCGTCAGCAAAGTTTGCGAAAAAAATTTCAAAAACACTGGAGCACTCCCGTGGGTTCTCAGTAACGCTCTGTGGAATATTTGCAGTAAATTTTTTTCATAATCTAGAAACAAATATAAGACGTTTTTCGATTTGTTACAAAATATTTTTGTTTCAAAAAGTTATGGCCATTTTAATTTTGGGAAACAAAATGTTCTTATAAAATTAAAATTAAAATGGCCATAACTTTTTGAAAAAAAAAAATATTTTGCAACAAATCGAAAAAACGTCTCCTTATATTTGTTTCTAGATTATGAAAAAAATATACTGCAAATATCCCACAGAGCGTTACTGAGAACCCAGGGAGTGCTCCAGTGTTTTTGAAAATTTTTTCGCAAACTTTGCTGACGGTTTTTTCACTATAAATCCTTTCTGTAAGAGGTGTATAGTAATCACCTAAAAAGTGAAGAGGGTCCCATGCGTCATTTTCAAGATATGGCTAACTGAAATATCACGCACCGCCACTGCTCGAGACTATGAAAATGTTGTAATATGGGCAGATAATTGCACAGGCCAAAACAAAAATTGGAGCTTATTATCGTTTCTTGTTTATATCATTAATTCTAATGAAATATGTGCACAAAATATAACTATAAAATATTATATTTTCAGTCCGGGCATACTTTCACGTCGGCGGACAGTTTCCATCACGAAGTAGAATTAGGGCTCAGAAAGAACCCCAAAATATACGACTTTCAAGATTTTGTAAATGTAGTACAACAATGCAATTTGTCAAGGGTTATTGTGAAAGAAATGGCGTGTTCCGATTTTAGGGAGTGGTCTACCTTAACATCAGCTTATCAGTTACAGAAATTAAATGTTGATCAAAATAGGCCACTACTTCAAAATATTTGTGTGATAACAGCAAAACGTGGTTACCGGCATTTGTTTTATAAAACAAAACATGGAGGTCCTGAAAACGAACGAAAGAAATATCTAAAAAATCAATTAGAAGAGGCCGAAATATTTGGAAAGAAATCGAGGGATTAAAAAGGAACGAAAGGAAACCATTTTAAAAAATCTCTCTTCCCTTATGCTACCTCACAAGTTAGAATTCTGGAAAAACTTGACTGAAAACGTGTCGGTAGTTGATTTGACCAAAAAAGTCGATGATTTATAAATACATTTATATACCCCCTGTACTTCTTTTAAGTTGTTGAAACTGTTGTACGTAGTCGCAGTAAAATTGTATTAAACATGTTTTTTTTTATTTCACCTTTATGACCATTATAATATATAGTTATGCTAAAAACCGACCCAAAATTTTCACTAATATGTGGCTCATACGGTACTCATAATAAGTAAATTATTTATAATGTCTAACTAAAAATACCGTATCTGCCAAAATTATGGTGAAACCGTTAATTGTTTACTTTATTGAGCTAGTTGTGTTTAAGAACATAACAATTAGAATCAGTTTTAAAAGTTTGAATAATATTGTATTATACATAAAATAATTACAAAACTTTAAAATACTGTAAAATTTCAATCGCCATTTTCTCAAAACTTGGAATTTGGAGATACGGTTTTCTTAATAAGCAGGGCAGTATTATAAATTTTAAGACCCACTCTATTGAATTTTTTAACTCGTTTTGTTTTATAAAGACTGTTGGTTATTTGTTTCATAGTTCATTTTTCTAGACTGATGTGCAATTTCTTCATAGTTGTTATTTTAGCCTCTTTTATTGTATGATAAGTACGATATCTTTAAGTTGTTATTTAACCTCTTTGTTAATATCATAATAGTTATTTCTTGTTTTTATAATAATACAAAGAATATATTGTTGTGTTTATACCTTCAATATATTCCATAATTAGTTATTAATAGTTTCATAATAGCATGAATAGTTAATAAACATTTTGGTTTGCAACTAATAGTTTAAGACACATTTTTTATATTTACTGTTATTACGTAATAAATGTTTATTCTAATTACTTTGACTTTAAACTAAATAAGGAAATAACATAATTAACAATAATAAAAAATTAAAAATTTGACTTTTTCAGTTTTGGAAATATCCACCAATTTTAATTATATAAATTTAATTTTTTGGGGGGATATGTAAATCGATGCGGTCTTTCAGATTATGCAAAAATATACAGGGTATTCCATAAGAGATAATACACTTGGCGTTGATACACCCTGTATAATTAGGCCAAAACTAATTTTTTATAGAAAAATTGAAAATTTTGGAAAAAAAGTACGTCGCATAATACTTTGAAATTTTTGAAAATGTAAGAAATAACTAAAATAAAGGGGGTGGACTTTTACGTGCCCAACCCTGTACATGTGATATATAGTTTCCGAAGTATTTTTCCCGCTGAAGACGAATCCGGTGTTAGAATTGCTCCATCCATCACCTTTCAAACTTCAGCAAAATGCTGAAGAATCTTCAGAAAATGAAGAATTTGCCCTAATGAGCTATACTTTATGTGTGATATACCGTGTGTGTAAAGCCGACATCGGCCAGTTATGAAAAAGGACAGATAGAAGTGAGACGACAGATAAGAAGCAACCGCACACGCATCGAAGGTAGTGAGGGAATAAGACCGGCCCTCTCACCACCTGTGCTTGGTGTTAGAACGAGAAGGGTAGCATTTGTCCTTTTTCACAACTGGCCGATGTCGGCTTTACACAAACTGTATAATTTCCGAAGTATTTTTGTCCACTGAACACGAATCCAGTATAATAATTGCACCATCTACCTTCAGTCTTCAGCAAAGTCTTCAGTAAAGTACTGAAGACTTAAAATAGATGGCGCAATTCTGACACCGGATTCGTGTTCAGCGGGAAAAAAATCCTTCGGAGACCATATATCGCGTGTACATTTCAGACAACTTTTTTTGTGTGTGGCAGTGTCATAATTGAATCTTTGTTATAATAAGTAACTTATTTTTCTCACCTTGTGACAAGTAGAGTAAATGAAACAAACGAAATAAAAGACTTACTTTTATTATTCACAAACTATTACGTGATATCGTAAGTAATCCTCTTTTACTATTGTCGTCTAACTTCCCGTAAATTCGCTGCCATCCTGTGCAGTCACCTCGGGCAATCTTACTATCCCGGTGAAGGATAGTTCTGTTTGTAATTGCTGCGTAACATGATCAACTTTCTTATGCATTTACCTGATGCAACTTGTTGCGTTTTCGATCCTTGGGCATAGTTAAACTTGGCTTCCTTACTTCCTGTAGGTGTTGTTAGGACTTAGGTTTGTCTGTGAATCGCTGATAAGGTATTATCCCTTTAGGTACCTAAAAATAAAAGGGAAATATTAGTTTTAGTTAAATGTAATTCATAGGTTAGGATTTTTAGGGATGGCAATCCGGCACCAATTTCAATCCGGTCGGATCGGGCCGAATTTCCATATATCCGGCCGGATCCGGCCGTATTGGTTCCATCAAAATCATTTTGCTTTTTCATTCCAAAATCAACTGTATAAAAGATGATCAAGTGAATGTATTACAAAGTATATATATATATAAAAAAAACGTTTATTTCTTATGACATCAACTTTATTTACACTGTTATAATTAATCAACATTTGCGTATGAATCAGCAATAAAAATTTAGTAGATATAGTGTAACTAGTTAGATTGTAATTGTTATATTAATTTAGAATTAATTAGAAATGACGGGCGGTTAAGTTCAGTTTCACTTACTAGATTTCACAAATAACAACATCAATGATATCTTATAATGTAACTTACATTAGACTCGGCGTTTAGTTTAGTATCGAAACGGTACGGACGTGATTTTAGTAGAGAGTAGAATACATAAGTGTTTCAACAAACAATTACAAAAATGTTAGATCCGATAGGGGGAAAAATAATTGGAACATGGAAGAGGATGAAGTTGACACACGGACAAATGGTGATAACGGTAACGAAAAAACGGAACAAAACATCGAAAAAAGAAAAATAAATAACACCATATCGGTAAGTTTCTATAATAATAATACACAGCAGCCACAACACAGGGAAATCCAGTTATTGGGAAAAAATGATGTAAGTAGTTAATTCACCCCAGGTAACAATGTTAATAATAATACATCATCAGATAATATTATAGAGAAGGGACTACAAACAATATTAAAACAGTTTAAGAATAAAGAAACGGAAAAAACTCCACAAAAAATTAGTAGACAAACACTTCTTTATAATAGCTCTGATATGGGTCCATATGTTGTACATATTTAGAAGAAAACAGTCAGGCTGCGCATTTATAACAAATATGTTAGCAAAAAATAGCCCGACCATAACGGCAATTCACGAATTATTTGTATTAAACCTCACGAGTAAATACTGGAAGAACAAAAAATCTGTTCCCTTAATACAAAACTACAGTGAACTCATTTCATACAAGGACAATATAAATGTATCTAATGTAAACCCTATATATGGTATAGATCAGTATATATCACACTCAAATAGTATCAAAGAAAACATTTTCTTTATGAGAGATTATTCTGAATTTCCACAGGCAGCAAGAAATATGTTATTCAACAGCGACATTAGACAAATAGCACTAGAAGCTATTTGTATATACACGGATGGGTCAAAAATTTCCAACAACACAGGTTGCGCTATCTACGATTCTACACATAAATTCAGTAAGAAATTCAAACTACCAGATAACTTTAGCGTATATTCGGCGGAAGCTGTGGCGATAATACAAGCCCTGGAATACATTAAATACCTACAAGTTCCCGAAAGATATTTCCTCATAATTACAGACAGTAAAAGTCTCCTGGAAAAAAATAAAGAACCTGACTCGCACCTCTACTACAAACCATTTAATTAACGACATCATAATACGTTTTTCACAGCTAAGGGAAAAAAATATAGAAGTCAAATTTGTTTGGACAAAAGCACACTGTGGAATAAAAAATAATGAAAAGGTAGATGCACTAGCCGAAGAAGGGGTAAAAAAACGGAGTTTGTTTGGAACACAAATGCACCAACACTGACATAATCTCAGTGTTGAGGAAACAAATTTTGGAAGACTGGCACTCTTATTACAAAAAAGAAGAAAAAGAACTTTATTACAAAGCAATTCAGCCCAATCCGCCAAAAAAACCATGGTTTCACCAAACGAAATTAAAGAAATGTACGGTAAAAAACATTGTTAGACTTAGATTCAATCATTGTTTAGTTCCTCAATATCTACATAAGTATAATATCACAAACAACCTTAAATGCCAATGTGCGGTGAAATAGGAGATGCAGAACACATATTATTAGCTTGCCCTCTAAATGAAAATAAAATAACTCATTTTTTAAATATATTGTACTCTAGAGAATATTAAAACCATTCAATTTACACCAACTGCTACAATTGAATGATATAAATGTATACACTGCTCTAGACAAGCATATAAAAAATATGAATCTAAAAAACTATAAAAAATGTATAATACTATCATAGGTACCTAAACTTAAAATAAATATTACCACCGAATGCCGAAACGGCGGGCTACTTTATTAATAGAATAATGTATAATGTAAAAATCCATGTACGAATATTATATTTTAGTAATAAGCACACCCTTGTGTACTACCCTTTTGTATAAACACCCAACTTTCCTTAGTTCAGTATGTACTGTTTATGAGACTAGACGAACTCCTAGTCGATCAGTGTCCTTGTTAGTTCCCACATTCAAAGGAAAAAAAAAGAAGAAAATAATAAGAACACCTAAAAATAATAATACAAAAAAAGAAAAATAAAAAGAAATATATATATATATAAAAAAAAAAATAAACAACAAAAAAAGAGAAAGAAAAAGAATTTATGTTAAAAAAAAGATATTTATATAAACATACAAAATTAGGTAGATCAGATGATGTAGGTTAGGACATAATATAGTCAATATATGTAGGTAGATAGAATTCTCACAAGCAAAATATCACGCAACGTCGGAAACACTGCGCTAATAGCCTAGAAGCTCTGGCCATAAATTCGAATGGAAAAAAAAGAAAAATGTAACTTACATTACATTATAAATCCATAAAAAAATGTCGTCAAATCTGGCTCTGAACGAGAGAGATGGAAATAGCGGTTATGTTGAAGCTCAAAATGAAACTTTGTTGTCAAACATTTGACAAGTAGCTGTCAGAATTGTAAAATAACTAATGACTGTCACATAATGTAACAGCCTTGACAATTCAATAAGGTTATAAGATTAAAAATAGACATACGTCTTTTTTTGCTCGACCAACTTTGATGACTTTTTTTTGGATGGCTCGTTATAAGTAACTTATATTAATTCTAACTAAAATCAAGCTTATCAACTGAGATCACAATAATTAGGTAATTTAGAGACGCCAGGCAGTTTCATTCTTATAATACTGACAGTCACCAAAAATCTGTTTAGTTAAAATTGTCACAATAATGAGTAGATAAACTTCCTTTTTTAACATACTTACTTTAAATTATTATTTTAAGTAAAACAATCATAAAACATTTACATGGTTTTAAAAAAATTATCTTAGAAAAAAATATCAAATTTTATCATCTTCCAGTCGACTTCTTACAGAGCTACAAATTGTAACCAGCGGCTGAGAAGGCACTTTCTGCTTCTACTCGTACACTACTCGGTTTTATTATCAACAAATTCATGTTTCATGTATTTTTTTTAATTTACCGGATCCGGCAAATTGGTGCCGGATCCGATATATGTCTTATGATGCCGGATCCGCCGGATTTTTAACCCTTTCGGTCCTGACGTACATGATCATGTACAAGACTTTTGAATTTAAAAAATACAATTAATATTTTGTCAATTTAAAATTTGACAGTATTTGTACGTGTTCATGTACGTCTCTAAACACAGTTTCACAACTGTTGCGGCCCTCTGTTGGACTATGCCAGAATTAAAACCTCATTTGCAAGATGGCTTCAACTAGTGCTTGTAAGATTGGTAAGTAGGTCTTTATTTTTCCCTAATTTCTTTTTTTTTTTGACTGCGTAATTAAGTGATACAGTTGATATTTGATCCTAATACCATACATTGTTATATAAAGTAGTTTTTGTGTCCATAGTCATTGAAAGTAGGAATAAAAATAAACCTTTTTTATAGGTGTACATGATCATGTACAAATAGACTTAACAGTCATCATGAGAAAAATTGTGTTGTACATGATCATGGACGAATTTACTGAAATATAAAATTGTACAAAAAAGTGTACCTATGCTTATAAAATACTTAGACCATTATTTTTGTATATAGGTTCAAGCAAACGCAGTAAACAATTGATTTCAAAGGGAGACCTAAAAATAGAAAAATCCTTGGTAGATTTATTCGAAAAAATAGAAGATGGTAACTTTTCTGAACTGTCTGACTTTTCGGACATTGAGGACGATACCGAATTATTAGACACCGCAAAAAAATATTGAAAGCGAGTTAGAAAGAAGATTGTCAGATATAGATAATAATCACACAAATATAATAGGAGATACAGAAGATATTCAGGAATCAGCAGAAGTAGAAGAGCATGAAAATGAAGAAGTGGAAAAACTAGAAGAGGCGCAAGCAGAGGAGTGTGAAAATGAAGAGACGGGAAATGATGTTGGTGGAGCAATAGAAGAAAACTTTGTAATAACAGAAAAAAAGGATATTACATGGATAAAACAAGCAATTCTAGAACCTAATATAGGAGTATGGAGAAACAATGATGAGAATGAAATTTCTGGTGACGAATCCAACTTGCCAGATCCAATGTATTATTTTTCAAAATATATCACTCCCCATCTCATAGATGAAATAGTGGAAAAAACAAATATCTACGCTCAGCAGAATGAAAAAGTAAGATTTATCCCTACATATAAAAAGGAAATAGAAACTTTTATAGGCCTACATATATTAATGGGTTGCTTGGGTTTTCCTAGAATCCGTTTATACTGGGAAAAAGCTTTAGGTGTCAATGTTTTTGAAAATAGTATGACCCGAAACAGGTTTTTTAAATTGCGGACAAATTTGCATGTTGTAAATAACTTGGATAGAGACCCTACAAATACAGATAAATTTTTCAAAGTGCGACCTATATATGATGCAATTCGAAAAAGATGTTTAGAATTGCAACATGAGGAGAAACTGCGTCGACGAACAAATATGTCCATTCAAGGGACAGCTTTCCTCTAAACAGTACATAAAGGGAAAGCCAACCCCTTGGGGTATAAAACTATTCTTGCTTTGTGGAGAAAGCGGAATGATATATGACTTTATCATTTATCAAGGTAAAACTACGGGACTTGATCAAAGCTGGCAACAAAGATTTTGCCAAGGTGCTAGCGTTGTCATGCATTTAAGTAAAAGGATTACTATTCCCTACACTCAGCTGTACTTTGATAATTATTTTTCATCTTATTCATTATTTCAGTACTTAAAGTTTCAAAATATTTTGGCAGCAGGAACTATTAGACTTAATAGATTTGGCAAACCACCATTTTCCTCTGACAAACAGTTAACAAAAAAATCCACGAGGATATATGGAGGAGCTCCACAGTAAAGATCATGATGTTGTTATAATCAAGTGGTCACTGATTATAACAGAGTAGTATCCATGGCATCCAATTTTATTGGCGTTGGAAATACAGACAAAGTCAGAAGGTGGGATAAAACAAAAAAAACAATATATAGACATAACTAGACCTGAAATTATAAAGAAGTATAACGCCTCAATGGGTGGTGTAGATAAAGTTGATTTTTTAATTGGTCTCTACAGAATTTTTATACGATCACGAAAATGGACGTTGCGTCTTATTTTCCATGCAATTGATATGGCTATTTGTAATAGTTGGCTTGAATACAGGAAAGATGCAGAAAAGCTAAATATAAAAAATATATACGATCTCCTATATTTCAAACTTGAAATAGGTAACAGCCTTATCAACTGTGGTAAACCTTCTGCTGAAAGAAAACGAGGTCGACCAAGTTTACAGGATTTAGAAGAAAACGCTTCTATCGAAAAACGTGCCAAAGTTGAAGTTCGACCATCGACCAATGTACGGTTGGATACTGTCGACCATCTGCCTATCCACAATGGGCACAAAGAAGCTGGGAGGTGTAAACGTGCAGCTTGCAATGGACGATCACATTTTAAATGTGAAAAATGTAAAGTTCATTTATGTTTGGGAAAACAACGTAATTGTTTTAGAACATTCCATTTGTCTTAAAAAAAATTAACCTTTTATGTATCGTTCAGTTCAAATGTCCACGATCAAGGCCATTTAAAAAAAATACTTGTTTATAAAATAAATTCTTGTAAAAATCTACATTGGTTTCTTTGACTCCACTATTACTAGTATATAACAAAAAAAAAATTTAATGTCAGCAAAGTTGGGGACCGAAAGGGTTAATATATATCTTTAATTGTCGTTGGCATAGCTAGGTAAAGTGGGAATGATGATTGTTACCTTCTTGTATAAATGGGGTGTAGAAACTAAATGTACTTACCTTTTTGTATATCGTAAATAGTTTTCCAAGCGGTGTTTTGTTTACTTGTTTCTTGTTTTGGCACATGCCAACATTGCCGACCGCTTGACATTAGCGCTGGAGTTCTTTGGAGGGGGGCCGTAGTAATTAGGTACAGATACATGCGTCGTATGGGCATTTATTATATAATATACATATGAACCACTCTTATGGACAGAAACAAGCTTCATCGCTTTAGTGTCACAAGTGTGGATAGATGGCGATACCATTCACTTCTATTAAATTACTTCCATATTTTATAGACAAACTACAACTTCACAGATATTTTTATGGGAGATTTAGTTTTTTTGTGGATTGTTGGACTTTGAACTTTAAATATTGATTTTTGATGCCAAGGTCAACGGCGATAGGAAATTTAAGTTTTGTGTTTAAAAGCACATGGATTATTCTGTGTTACAAAAAACGAAGTGGAAATAAATAATTCTGTACCGTTTTTTCTGTTTAATACATACGATTGACAATGAAATAAGGGACTAAAAGGAATGTTCTACGACAGTGTTCCCTGGAAATCTAGATAAGAAACTCAACTACTAATTTGTAATTTAGCAGAAAATAAATAATATCTATTAATTATGTATATCAGTTACTTTGGTTATTTGTTATAAACATGTAAGTAATATAATCGTGTTCATTTGAGTAAGAGTAAGTTTTTATATTTTGTTTGGTTTAAGTTTCATTCATTAGTTTTTGTCATGTTTTAATTGGTTGGATTAGGTTAGGTTAGATGTATTTCTTATTTACATGCCTAATTTATGCTTTAGGTATAACATCCTTTATTTATTTAACTGAAAAAGTGCATTAGATATGTTCTTTAAGGGACACTGTATCTATTTACTTATTGCGGGACACTGCTGCTGATTCATTTTCGTCCTTGGTGCATACTCTATGTCGAAATCAAATTCTTGCTTGGTGAGCTACCATCTGCCAATGCGTGAAATTAGATATCTATTTATTAAAGTTTACAGTGAGTAACTATTTTAAAATCAACAACGGCAAGTATTACAAGTTCCTACGAACGGTATACTTGCACTCCTTTGTTGTTTTGAGCTATCTTCGGCCATTCTACAGAAATCAGGTTTTGTGTTGGCTCTAAAGTAAAAAATGTTTTGAAACAAATACATATGTAATAGGGAATGGAGACTGCGGTAAAGTGATTTTATTTTGACCCAAGTGTTCACCGAAATTCCTCGTGTTGTGTTAATCAAAGCCACAGATATATGTATGTATCTGCCGTACAATTATTTTTTTTTTTTTCATTACATTCAAACAATCTCTAAAACCCACAGTAATAACCCCCCCCCCCCTGAATAATATGGGTACATTTAGGTATTTTTTTAGGTACCTATCTGCTTTGAACACGTCATAACCTCTTATTTATTTATCTGAAATTCGTGTCAACAAAGTTAATAGCAAAAGAATGGACCAACTGATTAGTTTTAATATTATTGTTACGGAGTCCGCCGAGTCGTGCCTCTTGCGGTTGACTTCGCCGGCCGAGCGCCGGACGTAAACAGGTGACGCACCGAGTTCTATTCGGGACATATCTCGAACGTCGTACGGACGAGCCTGGTGTCATCTAGAGTTTTCGGCGACACTATAAAATAGCCGCACTGGGCGGCGGGGAATAGTTCTATTTGAATTATCTAAGCGGCGCGCTCTCCGTACAACGCTCTAAATAAATTGTATAAAAATAAATTAGTGTAGTTAAATAGTGTAGCAGTTGTATTATAAAAATAAATAGTGTTAGTTTAAAAGTGCGAGTTTAATTTTTCACACCTCACGAACCCGAAATAAATAAAACGTTACATTGGTGTCCGGTGTGAGTGTGGAAGAAAACTGAATAATAAAGACATTTAAATAAATAAATTCGCGATAAATAAATTAAGTGAAATGGCTTCAAGACAGGTATTTTTAAAGGACCTTAAAGTGGCGGATTTAAAAAGGGAACTTGAAGAACGGGAGTGCGAGACGACAGGGAAAAAGGCCGATCTGCAAAATAGACTTAAAGAAGCTCTGGAAAATGAAGGTGAAAATCCCGACATATTTTTATTCGAAATTGCCGGTGACATAAATTCGGCGTTGCAAAGTTTAAAAGGAAGCCTGGAACAAAAACTAATAGAAAATGGTAGTAACCTGGAACAGAAATTTGAGGAAACGTCTGGAAACTTAAGAGGGATGGAGCAAAACTTAAGAGGGATGGAGCAAAGGTTGGTCGAAAATTCTGATAACTTAAGAGGGATGGAACAGAAACTAATAGAAAATGGTAGTAACCTACAACAGAAGCTAGAGGAGACATCTGGAAAATTAGAAAACTTAGATAAAAAACTACTCGAAAATTATACAACTTTAGAAAAGAAAATTATGGAAAATTCTAGTTGCCTCCAGAAACAAATAGGCGAATATGTGGACGGAAAATTTGAGGAAATTGAAAATAAGTTAGTTACCGTAGAAGAATTCCAGAATGAGTTTCTAGAAGTAGAGAGAAAAATTGCAACGCTGAATTTAGAAAGTGGGGAACAACAACAAATGGTCAATACCTCTCTGAAGTCACCTGGTAGCGACAGCGACAGGTTGAGTAAACCCGAATTGAGCAGTCCTGTGGAAATTTCGAAAATTCGTATGAAACCACCACAGTTTGATGGTAAGAGCTCATGGGTCAATTATCTACGACAATTTGAGGCTGCAGCGAGGGCAAATGGTTGGTCGTTGGCAGAGAAGGCTACAGCGCTGACGTTGGCGCTACGTGGTGACGCCACAGATATTTTACAGACGCTTTCTCTGGAAGAACAAGATGATTACCATCAACTAGTTAAACACCTCGAAATGCGTTATGGTCAGTCCCATCTCGAGCATGTCTACCACTCGCAGTTGAAGAACCGCTGTCAGGAAAATAACGAATCTCTGCAGGAATTTGAAGCGGACATAGCGCGGTTAGTTCGGTTGGCATATTCATCTACGCCGGAGAACGTCATGGAACGACTAGCCGTGCAGGCATTTTTAGATGGTCTGCGTGATACTGAGACCCGTCAAGCCCTGACTCTCGCTCGTCCCAGCAAGTTGGTGGATGCTTTGGCGCGAGCTTTGGAATTCGAAGCTGCTAAACAGAGTTGCAGAGGTCAAGCTAAGGTCCGTAGGATGGAGGAAGGTGTTGAAGAGGGAACCTGCAATGAAGCAGAAATTAGGCGAGTCGTCGAGGGCATGTTGGAAAAGAGGCAAATTCGGTGCTGGAATTGCGGTAAGGTTGGACATGTCCGTAGTCGCTGCCCTAGAAATAAGGAAACGTCACCCTCGTCGGAAAACTAAAGGAGGTTGACCGTAAGGGGCAATCGTCAACCTCTAAGAAGCAAGCCCCAAAGAAAATTGCACGAGTCGCAGCTCTTCAACACCCGTCTAATAGTGTTTTTGTCGATGGACTAGTCGATGGAAAAGAGAGACTGTTGCTATTAGATACGGGTGTAACGAGAACTATCATTAGACCAGATATTGTTGGAACAGCAGCAAGAATTACTCCGACCAGCTGGCGACTACGTACTGCAACTGGAGATCCCGCTACCATTCGCGGTGAGACCAACGTCACAATTGTCATTGGAAACGTGTCGTTTGAACATCGAGCACTGGTAGCTGAAATTGAGGATGAACTTATTCTTGGAATGGACATTATGAACACCAAGGGATTTGCACTGGACTTCAAGAATAATGTTCTGAAAATAAATGGCGAGGAAATCGTACTACATCGAAAGACGGAGGAAACAATCCGAGTTGTACTGGCAGAGGATACGGCAGTGCCAGAACGAAGTGAAATGATCTTGGACGCTCATTTGGACGGTAACCCGTGTGTTGGAAATATAATGATGTTTGAGCCAAGATCTCACGACGGCGAGGTAGCGAGAGGAATAGCTGTGGGAAAAGCTCTGTTGCTGACCGAGAAAACAGTACCGGTGAGAATAATGAACCTGAATCATCACCCAGTAAATCTAAGAAAAGGAATCGTTTTAGGGTACTGTTCCTCGGTTTCCTCCGTCATCCGAAAATTAGATGCTCAAGAAAATTCAGTTAGGAAGATTACAGGCGAGTTAGCAAACCTCCTATCATCGTCCTCAAGATCCTTGAGAAGTGATCAAACGACGAAGCTAAGGAGTCTGATTACTAAGTACGCAGACATTTTCGATGATGGGCAAGGTGGAAAGGGCAGGACAAATGTAATCCGACACAAAATCGACACGGGCGACGCTCGGCCCATCCGACAAACAGCAAGAAGATTGCCATTAGCCAAACGCGAGGAAGCCGATAAAATCGTGCAGGACATGGAAAAAGATGGGGTCATTGAACCATCTAATAGTCCGTGGGCTTCACCAATTGTATTGGTAAAGAAGAAAGATGGCTCTACCAGATTTTGTGTGGATTACCGTCAATTAAACAACGTGACAAAGAAAGACAGCTATCCATTGCCTAGAATCGATGACACCTTGGATACTCTATCAGGATCAAAGATTTTCTCAACCCTAGATTTGAAGAGTGGATATTGGCAAGTAGAGTTGGCACACCGGGATCGAGAGAAAACTGCGTTTACTCTGGGTACAGGACTATGGCAATTTACCGTAATGCCGTTTGGATTATGTAACGCTCCGGCAACCTTCGAGAGGCTGATGGAAACTGTGTTAAAAGGGCTCTCTTGGAAGACATGTCTTGTGTACCTTGACGACATCATCGTGGTTGGAAAATCCTTTGAGGATCACATGAAAAATCTGGAGGAGGTCTTTCAACGTTTACGAACCTCTGGCCTAAAAGCTTAGCCCGAAAAAGTGTCATCTATTCCAGAAGGAAGTGAGGTATCTGGGCCATGTTGTTTCCAGTCAAGGAGTGGCAGTGGATGACCAGAAGATCAAAACAGTGCGAGAATGGCCAGTACCCGGCAATAAGCATGATCTACGAAGTTTCCTCGGGTTATGCACTTACTATCGTCGATATGTGCCCGGATTTGCCAATATTGCCAAGCCACTGACTCGACTCACGGAAGGAGAAAGACGGTTCCAATGGGACGATGAATGCAGTGAAGCGTTTCGACATTTAAAGGAAGCGTTGACGAGTGCACCTATCCTGAGCTATCCTCTCCCAGATGGAAAATTCATTTTGGATACCGATGCCAGTAATGTAGGTTTGGGAGCAGTTTTGTCTCAGATTCAGGACGGCCAAGAGAAGGTTATTGGATACTTCAGTAAAACCTTGTCGAAACCTGAGCGAAACTACTGTGTTACCAGGCGGGAGCTACTGGCGGTAGTGAAATCTGTCGAACACTTCTATAAATACCTGTATGGGGAGGAAATTCTTGCTGAGAACGGACCATGCGGCGCTAAAATGGCTTCTACAGTTTAAGAATCCTGAAGGACAGGTAGCCAGGTGGATAGAGCGACTCCAAGAATTTGATTTCGACACCGAACATCGTGCAGGCAAAGTTCACCGCAACGCTGATGCGCTATCCAGAAGACCCTGCTTTGAGGATTGCAAACATTGTCAGCGGGCAGAAGAAAAGGACATCTTAGTATACAGAACGACGGCGGTGAACGATGATTGGCTGTCGGAAAAGATTTTGAAAGACCAAGAGAATGACCCGAATCTGAAACCAATTGTGAATTGGAAGAAAGAAGATCGGAAACCCACTTGGGAGGAGGTATCACGGTATTCACCAACCGTAAAGTCATACTGGGCTCAGTGGAATTCCCTCGTCTTAAGCGACGGACTCTTAAAACGCGTTCTGGAGAAATCAGATGGTACCGAAGAGCGAAAACAACTGATAGTCCCCAGGAACAGAGTGCCAGAGGTATTGGAGGAGATCCACAATGGAAGCACTGGCGGACACCTAGGAGTAACGAAGACGCTGGGAAAAGTTAGGGAGCGTTTCTACTGGGTGAACTGCACTACTGACGTGAAGGAGTGGTGCAAGAAATGTGTGGTGTGCGCTGCAAGTAATGGTCCGCAACGGCACCCGAAGGCTCCAATGCGTCAATATAACGTGGGTAGTCCGTTTGAAAGAATTGCCATCGATGTAGCAGGTCCGTTTCCGGAAACAGATAATGGAAATAAATACATCGTCGTCGTGATGGATTATTTCAGCAAATGGGTAGAAGCGTATGCCCTTCCAAACCAAGAAGCTTCTACTGTGGCGGACGCTCTCATCAAGGACTGGATTTGTCGATTTGGTGTACCTCTGGAATTACATTCGGACCAGGGGAGAAATTTCGAGTCGATTCTGTTTCAGAATGTGTGCCGTACACTCGACATCCGTAAGACGAGGACAACTGCACTGCATCCGCAGTCAGATGGAATGGTGGAGCGAATGAATAGGACCATTAACCGGTACTTATCCAAAGTAGTCTCTGACCACCAGAGGGACTGGGACCAGTTTCTCCACCTGTTCCTGCTAGCCTACCGGTCGTCGGTTCACGAAACAACTGGGCAAACACCTGCAAGCATCGTCATGGGCCGTGAACTGCGTCTACCCTGTGACCTGAAGTTCGGCTGTACACCAGGGGACGACGTGGCTGGAGAGGACTACGTCAGTACTCTACGCCAGAGAATGGACGACATCCACGAACGAGTCCGTTCAAATATCCAGGGCGCCAGCGACCGCATGAAGGAGACCTACGACATAAACGCCAACGATGGCAGGTACCAGCCCGGTAACCAAGTCTGGTTATATAACCCACAACGTCGTCGTGGGTTATCTCCAAAACTTCAAAGCTCCTGGGAAGGTCCGTATGAGGTCGTCACCCGGATTAACGATGTAGTCTACCGAATCCAGAAGTTGCCAAGAGGAAAACCCAGGGTTGTCCATTTCAACCGTTTAGCCCCTTTCGCCGGAAATAATGACGAACAAGCTGAAGCCAGAGTTCGACACGTCAGTCCACCAGACAGCGAGCTCTCCTTCGAGGAATTCATGTTACTTCATTCCAACGGCCAGAAAGCTCGCTACGGTGTAACGCGAGAAGAACCACGTGACCTGTTCCAGGCTCCTGCTGACTTCTGTCTTGCTCACTGTGTGGCAGCGGATCTCCGAATGTCCCGAGGGATTGCACTTACCTTCAAGAAGGCGTTTGGACAGTTGGAGGAGTTACGCAGACAAAGACCAGAGGTTGGACGAGTCCTTCAAATCACGGCGGCCGAGCAGGAGAATGAGAGGTCCGTTTTCTATTTGGTGACCAAGCAGCTATCGCACCATAAACCAACTTATCAAACAGTCTGGGACACACTAGTCGAGCTGAGGGATGTGCTCTTGTCCCAGAGCATAAGCAGTTTGGCGATACCGAAGATAGCCAGCGGACTAGATGGCCTGGATTGGAGGGTGATCAGGAGTATGCTAGAAGTCCTCTTCCGGTTTACTGGAATTGAGGTTCTGGTATGCTGTTACAACCCCAGGAGACCGCTCAACGAGAAAACTGTGGACTGTTTCTTCTACCAGACCTCCCGATGCAAGAATGGGTCATTCTGCAGGTATCGACACGGACCAGAGGATGACACAATTCGAGACGAAATGTCTTTAAGGAGGGGGCAGTGTTACGGAGTCCGCCGAGTCGTGCCTCTTGCGGTTGACTTCGCCGGCCGAGCGCCGGACGTAAACAGGTGACGCACCGAGTTCTATTCGGGACATATCTCGAACGTCGTACGGACGAGCCTGGTGTCATCTAGAGTTTTCGGCGACACTATAAAATAGCCGCACTGGGCGGCGGGGAATAGTTCTATTTGAATTATCTAAGCGGCGCGCTCTCCGTACAACGCTCTAAATAAATTGTATAAAAATAAATTAGTGTAGTTAAATAGTGTAGCAGTTGTATTATAAAAATAAATAGTGTTAGTTTAAAAGTGCGAGTTTAATTTTTCACACCTCACGAACCCGAAATAAATAAAACGTTACATTATCTTTGTATAAAGCTATAAAAGAGAAAATGATAGAGATATGAACGAGCATTACAGAAATATTTTTCATAACTATCGCCATCTCGTATTACAAAGAGAACCATCTGCTACGTGACTAACTTCTGTCTGTTCGAAGCGCTACCTTGCGTTGACGACGATTATCACTTAACGCCATCTACATTTGGACGACGGCTGTCAGTCGCATTTTTTACTATGGAGGTGGTCAATATGTATATTATATAATAAATGGTATGGGCATGATAATTACAGAACCCGCCAGCAAATTTCCGAGTAGACCGTTTCTCGTTTCTCGATCCTGGATGGCGGTAGCTGTACCGTCTTGACAAAATAATCTCGAACCCAAAGCACCTTTTGCTTTTTAGCGTTTTTTTTTTAAATTCTTTTGATAAAGAAAGATTAGGGAAGTCGATTTTATCACCGAAGGATCATCGCGAAATTCAGTAACTAGGGGTCTTCAGTTCAATCTGGTGGTGATACTATTTTTAAGTGAGTTGTAGGGCTCAACCTAAGTTAAGGGAGAATAATAGTATCCACCCACGTTAAATGCGAGTTTCCATTGTATTAGTTTTTGGTACTTTTGATATTTTTGGCATTTGGAGGAAGTATTACTTCGTCACGGAGACTCGTTCCACTTCGGTGGGAGAATAAATTGAACTGGTCTAACTGCAGTCCTTCGCCGTTGGACCACCCCTCACGCCATCGTTCTGGCCGCTCGTTACACCCAGGGGCGGAAATTGCGAAGAAAACCCTCTACCAGCTTGAAGTAAATTATTCTAGTATCACTAAAATCAGGGGAAATATACATTTGTTCCATCTATTAAACCTAATGTTAATTATTCCCTTTTTTTGGGGTAGGTACGGCAGGTAATATTTTTTTTAAGGGAATTAAGGGGTAATAATAAAGCTTGTCACCCATTAATCGAATACTCCGCTACTAAGTACCTTTAAAATATTTTTTATGCTACTCTTAAAATACACTCCACGACAAAATTTAGGGTACTCGATTTTCGTACTGCAGCTGGAAAAAAAAGAGAGTATTTTAATAATTATGGGAACAAAATTGAAGTCAAATTTGATTTAATAGATTTTCTTTCTTTCTGTTTGGAGGGCAAATATTTTTTTTGCATATAAAATAACCTCAGTAACTTTTTTTGTTTCAACTTTAACTAAAGGCCTATACTTACCGGGTCTAGGCGATCAATTTTTTTTTTGCAAGCTACTTATACCTACCTGTTTTATTTTAGGGTTTTTTTTTGGCCTAAACCAGGCCTAATAATCTTTTTGGGCATATCGTATATGGCCTATTTGAGCCGTATTTTCGTCACTTTTTTATGAGGAGCTTATGGACATTTGTTTGTGGATCTTTTCGGGGTGGCAACCTGTTTACGAGGAGAGCTGAAGATAGTTTGGATTTGTAGCTTCAGGCTCCATTGATACGGGACCCCGCTACCTCTCGAATTTTCCTGCACGGCTTGCTGTGCTGATTTGAATGCAGCTAAGTTGCATGTTGCCTATTCTATACCATTTTTTTTATTATTTTTCGTATACTGCGAGGTACTAGTTATGACGCCGCCACTGGAGGCGCGCCCTGTGGGCTACCGCTGGCTGGAGCCGCTGCCTGCATCACGCCATGGATCACGCCACTAGGAATCCACTGCCTCAGCATTCAGGGAACCGCTCCGTGGCCTCGGCCAGCATACCGACGAGAAGCAGAACTCGCCACATATTTTATATTAATTCGGGTTTCAACTTTTGTTCGGCACACATTTCAAAATTTCAAATCATTGTAAAATCAAATTATTTTTAAACAAAACTAAATTGTATTTGTCAATTAAACCATTTTTCATTGTTACACCGGCCACGCGGCGTAACTGGCGCAGTCGCTGTAGGATAGTGCCCAGTTTTTTTTCAAAAATCAAAAAAATTGTTCGTTTCAACGATTAAGGCGCTATTTGAACTCAAGCACCAGTCCATTGGGGACCTGTCCAGTAACCCAGCAATCCATCGCGGATAGTGAACCACCGTTCAAAACAAGAAAAAAAGGAAGAAAAAAAAGTCACATCCCGAATCAACAAAGGAACCAAAGCGAGCAAAAAAACGGAAGGAAATACGAGGCAGGCTACGGTTTCTACATTAGCTAGGAAGGCCACTCGTATCGCTGTAGTTCCCTCGCCAACGTCTGAAGAATGAAGACAACTTTTAATTGTAGTTTTGTAAGTGATATTGATCATTCCGCTTTTTCCCATTTACCCTCCTTTCCCACCATCTCAACACAAAA
The DNA here is from genome assembly GCA_029963805.1 of Aromia moschata. Classification (NCBI taxonomy): domain Eukaryota; kingdom Metazoa; phylum Arthropoda; class Insecta; order Coleoptera; family Cerambycidae; genus Aromia; species Aromia moschata. The sequence goes on along the minus strand of JAPWTK010000056.1, from coordinate 1,743,853 downwards.
CCCTTATCGCTCTGAATTTTCGAATTAGCTAGAAAATTCACTCGTCTGTTTTTTTTCTCCTAAGATTTTGAAATTACTGTCTGAACTGAGTAGGGCAGGAAATCAAAATCCGCCGTAGTTAAGCTTTAACTAATCCAAAGATTTAAGGAATAAACAATTTTAAAACCCCAAGCCCCGCAGACAATTTACACACAGTCTGGGACTAGAGCACTGCTGTGTCTATATACAGTACGTCCCTCGGTTTCGGTAACCGTATGTATTGAGTCTGCAATAAAATAAATAAAACTTAAACCAAAGTGTGTCACTAACCTCATTTGTTCAACGTCGTATGAATGAACGGCATTATCGACAAACTAGCCGATCGTCTATCAAACCTGCATACTATTCAACCACAAAATTTGCGATCAAACAACACCAACACAATGGCTCTACCACAAATTTCTGTTCGAGATTATTTGGAACTCATCCCAACATTTGATGGCGAACCAACGAAATTATCAAATTTCATTAATTCTTGCGAAAATGTACTTTCTCTCATGGCCCCAGGAAATAAACCAAGTCAGTTTCACGATGCTTCACATCCGAAACAAATTAATAGGCAAAGCCTCAACCCTTTTGGCAGCAAGAACATTTCACACGTTTCCGGAACTAAAACAACTATTAATTGGACTTTTTGGAGATCAAAGAAACGAAGAATCTCTTTTGTCTGACCTAAACACATTAAGACAATCTCCCAGAGAAACACCATTACAATTTGCAGACAAATGCATCGACATTAGGTGTCTCTTGATTTCGAAACTAACCTGTCAGAACATCAGCAATTAAATTAAGCTAATGAAAGGCGATTTATATAATAAATTTACGTTACGGGCATTTTTAACCGGAGTCAATCAGCAGCTGAGCCACTTGCTCCGTTGTAGGAACCCACAGACAATTGAAGAAGCTATCCAAATCGTCATCGATGAAGAAAATATAAATTACCATCGATCAAAGATCAATGTGCCCTTAAATCAAGGTATTAGTCCTGTACAAACGACTAAACAAGGATATCAACTGAGAATAAACCCTCCTCCACATACACGTCCATCCATAAATACAGTCCACAACCATCATCATCAGGTACACACCTAAAAAGTCGGACACAAAATTGGACACCTCCAACCTTTCCCGCAGAAGCACCCATATTTTCGGACTCCTGTACCTAGTCAACAGAGACCAAATGTACCACCTGCAGAATATAAACCACCATCTAACACGCCCACGCCCATGGAAATAGACTCCAGCAGAACTAGGGTTACCAATTAATGGAAACCACCTTCCTCCGCCCGAATATCACTATGAAGATGTGCCTATATATTTCGAAGACGATATAAGCGACACTCAACCTAACCCAGATACGCAAAGGAACGTAAATTTTCCATTAGAAGCCTCGGAACCCATCCCACCGAACTAATAGAAGTTCATACGTCTACGAATAATCTGGTCACTAGTTGTAGAAATTGTTCTCGTCGTTCTTCATGTTGGCTTCTCGGTAGGTGTACATCACTAATTCTTCCCTCTGATCTGGACGATGATGGCGTTCGGGAGATACGTCTTTGCTGTGGCTGGATTTCTTCTTCCGCACGTACTTCCGGTAGATTTTGTAACTCCTCTTGTTGGTATAGGATCTGGCCGACTTCTCTCTTGACTTCCTGCAGTTGAAGATCTGTGAGATAGCGCTTCCTAACGATGACGTTTTTCCTATCTACAATATTTTGTTCAGAGATGTTGAAAGTGGGATTTCTGCGTAGGAATTCGGCATGTAATGAATGTCTCCATCCAGGGAGCGGCTCGTCTCTGCAGTGGTTGATGATGTAGAACGTCCTCATAACTTCTATGTTCATTTCGACGGTCCACCTCAACCTTCTGGTATCTTCTCTCCTTCGGGCAGCCCTTCGTCGCACGTTCACTCCTCTGTTTGGCTGTGAGTTTGAGTTTGGGTTTGGGGCTGGGTTTATTATTATTATTATTATTATAATCATTATATTTTCCAATAAAATATCCAACTAGATACTTTAAGTTTGTTTAAATTTTTGTGTTGTTAATGTGAAACAAAATTAAACAATTTGTAAACTTACCTGGTTTGTTTAGCAATTTCCGTATTTCTTTCCAGGCCGCTTCCTTTTTTTCATTATCGCTACAACGTTTGTCTTCCTGATTATACAAGAATTCAAATTGTTTAACACATTCAATCAATCTTTCGTGATCCATCACGCTGATAAATATTCACACTGAACTGAAGAATGTATATTATCAGGATCGTGTCATTTCAGGCAGGCTCAGATGCGTATCGTGGCAGACAAACATTCTTCTCAACAATGACGGACGGTATGTGTATGACACGCAACGTGCCTGAACGGAACCGATTCGCTAAATATAAATACTTGTATAAGAAATACATATAAGAATGTTTGTCTTGCTGGACACGTAACGTTTCCGCACCGTGTCTGACCGGATAATATAAATCCACCTTAATAGTGAATTCGACTTGAGTGCACTGAGCACGGTCGCTTTTAGCTCTTTCTTTAGAACTGTCACATGACCAAAAACTGCATTTTGTTTTATCGGACGACCTTGCAGATTTTAAATTCGACTTGTAGTCAAACTGATCCGCGAAGATTCGAACGTGCATGATGCCAGAGGAGAATAGTCACGTGTTCAACTGCCCGCGTGCCGTGTTTGTGTATTTCTGAAATTTGAAATTATTTGTTGGTTATGTTACGTACGTTATATACGTTTTAGTGTTCAAGTGCATATTACAGTGATCGGCCACTGAAAGTTTGTATAAAGGAATCACATGGAAAATCTAGACATGGAATCAAATATAATTTTTAAAAAGTTGCTGTCGATGAAGAAGGTTGTCCCTTAAAAAGCGCCGGTGCACAGTGGGTTAGAATCGGAAAATCCTGGCCATAAATCGAAAAACCATGTTCGTTATATTCTGTTTTAATTCACATGGCTTTGTGAAGCAGAGTTTCCTGCGTGTAATACTGAAACGACAACTACCTAGGTTTTATACCTGCCGTTCTACTTCAGTCGGAAGTTGGCCACCTTCGAGTGCGTAACGGTACGAGAATCGGTCCCGAAATACTCAAAGTTCGTGTGTTGTGAATTTTTGTTCCCACAAGGTGTATTTCCGACTTTTAAAAAATGGAGGTTACTCTTGAAGATATGTAAAATATTATCTATGCATTGGAATTCAAATTTTTTGTATTTCTTATTATGGAAAATAAATGTTAACTCTGCGCATATAATACAAACGCGCATGTTAAGGTAGCGAAAGGAAAGTAGGAAAATAGTTTGTCTCTACAGATCACTAACACTAATTCACAATTTACCATGTGAAAAATATTAGTGAAATACTAATACTGAGGTTCTTAACTGAGGTTCTCTGCGATCAATTTTTAACACAAAATAATTTTAGTAACCTAATGTAACTTAACTGAAGACACGTTGCGTGCAATTGTAGGTTTGCAAAAAGTTCTTACTTTTGGCCCTCCATTTCTTCAGGGCGTTAGATTAAAATCTTATTAATGAAAAATATAAATAATCTTATTCGAATCAAAATATGTAGCTTTTTAAGAAAATTTTACTTCCGGTTCTCCACCTGTTTTTTTCGGTAAGATTTAGTTGAAATTATATAAGCAGAAAATATCAATGCTCTAATTTTGATCATAATAAGTACATTTTATCGCGAAAAAATTGTTACATGCGGTTGCTGCCAGTCCGCCATTTTGTTTCCCTTTCGAAGAGAGTATTAAATTGAAATCTTATTTACCGAAAATATGAATACTCTAATTTGGATTTTTAAAAGTTGCTTTTATCGCAAAAAGCGGTTACTTTCGGGCCGCCGTTTTGTTTTTTTTTTGAAATATAAAGTACAAATTTGAAATCAGCGACCCAAAAAATATTAAATTCGATATATTTTGACAAATTTTCTACCTTTCTCGATTTTTGGCCAGGATTTTCCGATTCTAACCCATTCTGCGGTGGCAAAATTTTATGCTATATAGCAGACATAAATGGTGAGTAAATTCAAAAATCATGTTCAGAAGTACAAATATTAATAATTTCAGCAATAATAATGAATATAATAAATTCAGCAAGGTGAAGTTATAATAAAAGGAATAATGTAGGTTTTTGATTTTAGGATATCCAGATACAATTGAATTGGACGAAGACGCTCTTGTTACGGCAGGAATCACCATAACACCAAATCTTACTTGCGAGCTACAAAACACTGATGTTTTGTACAACAGAAAACGAGTTGGAAAGAGCGACAGAGTGGTCAGATCAAAACACACGATTCATTTTAGATAAATATGAAGAATATTTACCGAATGTAGGTCTGATGAAATCATTTCCACTGAAAAAAAAACATGTGGAAGAAAATTTCTGAAGAGTGAAAAGACAAATTGCAATGGTAAAGAAGAGGTAAAGAAGCGCAAAACAGAAAAATTAAGTGATTAGACGATTGTGGTCTAGTACGGATCAAAATTCATCAGGTGCATCATGCTCATCAATTGAATCCCCATCATCACCTGCCACTTCTGATGTGTGGAACGAATAAATATACACACATGGTTTATTTCTTAAATATACAGTGTGTGTCAAAAGTGTGGAGTAAATTAATTTTTATTTGTCACAATATTTACACAAATTAATTTTGTTATGATAAAAACAGCTCCAGAACAAGGTCAATTTCTTACTATCATTTGTTGTCGACTGATGATGTCACCACTTTATTTTGAGTAGCAAGTCTCACTTTTTACACTGCTATATATAGAAATATAATCTCTAAGTTCAGTGACACTATGAGTTGCTATTTTAAGAAAAATATGTTATTACTCAAAAACAAATGATGATCAGAAATTGACTGGTATAAAGGAATGTTTTATCAAACCAAATTGACCTATCTTAGTCTTTTTTCTAAAGGTTGGTATTCATTTGAACATTTTTTCGCACAAATCTATGCGCGAACGATTTACGCGCACACACAATTCGTTCGTGGAATTTTAAATAACCTATATTTTTGCGCGCAAATACCCGCTCCAGTTAGCTTTTAGCTACCTGAATGTGTGTGTATGAGGAAACTACATGTCTCGTAATATAACAATTGCAAATGCAGCTTTCATTATAATGCATTTTATAAAAGAAAAGCCCAAATGATGGTGGATAATACAGCTACATCAAGGTCGGTAGGTATAGCAGTGAAGCAGCAGACAGTTTCTTCTATTGCAACTTATTGATGCCTGAAATTGTATCATGTATTTTTTGATAAAGCAATAGAATTATTGATCAGTGTATTTTACTTGTATTTTAAAACATTTATATTTTCCTCTTTATATTTACCAGTTCCTGTTCCAATTGTTTTCTTTACCTTTGTTTTTTTTTTTGTAAATTTCTTATCTAGCATCAAACACGTTGATTTTTAAATGTGTTGCAATTGACTCCATGCATCCACTTATCGATTCCTCGAAAAATGACACAGATGTTTTGGGTTAAATAAAATCGACCGTTTTTCGTATTCATCAATTAATTTCAAACATAATTCATTATGCTATTCCATGTTTGAGTCCACACACACACACACACACACACACACACACGCACACACACGCACACGCACACGCACACGCACACAGAGAGATTCGTGCGCGCAATTTTGCTCAAATGAATACCTACCTTAAGAAATCTCCAGTAAAATTAATTTATTTCATACTTTTCAGATGCACTGTATACATTGTCTCAAAATGGATAAGAGATACAAAGTCAGTCAAATAAAGACCATCTTCTTAAAAACGTAATTGTAACACTTCGATGTTTTCAAATAGTTATAAGTTTTAACGACAAAATGCTAGGAAATTTGTAAATGAAAGGAAAATTATTCACAGCCACACAAAAAAAAGTTCTGTGCAGCGGACCCCGAGGTATGGATTTAATGTATTTTTTACGCCGAATCCAATTTTCAAAACCCAGGATGATTGACCCTGTCAATTTTTTTTATGAATAGAAAACTTGAGCGATTTTGGATGAGGAGGATACATTTTTTCACCCATAAAAAAAAGTTGACACAATTAATCGTCCCAGGGTTTTGAAATTTGGATTCAACGTAAAAAAAATACATCGAATCCGTACCCTGAAGTCTTCTGCACAGAACTTTTTTTTGTGTGGCTGTGAATGATTTTCACCATTTCATTTACAAATTCCCTTGGATTTATCGTTAAAAATACATAACCTTTTGAAAACATCGTAGCGTTTTAATTTGGGACTTTGCCGCTATCGAAAAGCATAAAAAATATTTAAAACAGATATACTGCCCCGATCAGTGGTATGATGCCGTTAGAGAAGCAAACCATAAAAATCCTTTTGAGATTATACCAATGATCCAGGCAGATTTTTTTTCTTTTGCAGATATCCAAAATTTATTAACAAAAAGAATGTAACAGACACCAAGGAAAACGTAAATTTTAGTAAAGTAAGATGTTTCCGCTTCGAATCAGATCATCCTAATACAATGTTTATGAAAGATTATTTAAATGAATCATTTAAACCTGTAAATATTGGGAGGAGGGGTGCGCAACTATCAAACTGTCGAAAAATATAATGAATTCATAAAAATTAATCCAAAAAAACTTAAAAAAATCTGAAAGCACTGCTTCCGTTTATTCCTGTGATTTATCATGGTTTTTATTTAGAACTTGGCGTAACAGGCGTACAGTTAGATGGTACTGATGTAGATGAGGAAAATATTGAATATCTAGAAGATAATGATGATAATTAAAATGTTTTAATATTTTATTTTAAATTTAAATTAATAGATTTAAGCAATCTTTAACAAGAAAATGAGGTTTAATTTCACGTTAAAAAAGGTAACAAGCCACAGTTTTTTGTTAATTTTTAATTACCTGTTGATATGTTGAATTTTCATTAACATATTGTAGTACGCCTATATGTAAATAAACTATAACAAATATATTTTAGCGTTTGTTTTATAAATATGATTTCAGGATTTGATTAAAATGTAAAAAGTTGTCATACTCTGCAATAGTAAAAAGAGTCTTCCCCCAAGGCCTTCAATTCACAATGCTCGAATCAAACTTCGAAAAAATATTGCCATAAATTTAAAACACATTTCAAAAAAATCTCTGCCTTGTCATCCACTGGGATAGTAAATTACTCACTTCTAGTAGGATCTTTTTAAAGAAGAACGACTACCTATTATTGCGTCTGAAGTAAATCTAGAGCAGTTATTTTCTGTTTCAGTGGTAGACAGAGGAACTGGAGTGTGTGTACTTTATTAAAAAAGAAACTAGATCATGACGTACTTTATTTTGCGTGTCGTCATCATATTATGGAAATAATATTAAGAAATGTAACTGAAATTGCTTGACCAGTAACTAACAGTTCACACGTACCAATATTTAAGAGGCTAAAAGATAATTGGACTAAAATTAACACATCTATGTATGACATCGGTATAGATGCAGAGATAATTAAAAATGTGTTACATGATAATAAAAATAATATCCTAGAATTCATAGAAGACCAATTCCTGGTAAAAATCCTCTTAACATTGTGCTGATTTACTCTTAAGTAAAATTTCCGAAAATTATGTCTCATTCAATTTTTTTTGTTTCATTAGCAACATCAGCCGAGAGATGACTACAGAGAGTTACTCGAGTTGGCTTATATTTTTTTAGGAGGAATACCAAATAACGGGGTCAAATTTAAAACTCTTGGAGCTATGCACCACGCAAGATGGCTTGCTAAAGCAATACATTGCTTAAAAATATATATGTTTAGGAATCAATTTACTATGAGTGCTTCAGATCTTCGTTCTTTGCGTGAAATTTGTGTTTTCATTGTTAACTTTTATATTCAGATATGGTTTACTGCCCCGAATGCAATCCAAGCACCTCACAACGACTTTTCAAAAATTTGATAAAACACTGCACAAAACTGCCGAAGCTGTCGCACGGGGCTGTCACACGCGAAGGAAACTTAAAATAATTTATAATATAAGAAATAAAGACTCAACAACAACTATTAATGATATAAAACGCCTGGATTGTGACACTGAAAGAGATAAATTTAATAGCACCAAAAAAATTTAGTGACTGTCAGCAAAAAATTCAATTTTTATCTTCGAAGAGTTTAAATTGCCGTACGATTTCATGGATAATAATTTTAGTTCATGGAAAACTGATGCATCTTGTCAAGAATGTCTCCATACATTTAGTTGTTAACGATACTGCTGAGAGAGGCGTTGCTCTCATTGAAGATGATTGTTGTTTGAAGATGAATGTTGATTTCAGGCAATGCCTCGCAGTAAAGCAGGAGACCGCCCGTCGATAAGAATGTTTTTGAAATTGCCGTCAAAGACGTTTTATATAATAATTTATCATTTCGAGAAGTTTATTAGAGATAGAGAGATAACAACGTACAAGACAGATACAGAAGCACGTTTTTTACAATGTTGTGCTATATGGTGTCACAAAGCATAATATACAGAGTTGGAAAGTCCAAGATTTCAAATCCGAGCATCAAAAGATAGAAAAGAATAAACTCTTCAAGTAAAAGCAACTGAGGGAACTGACATAGAAATATTATATCCATAGTTGCCAGACTGATATGTCATTTTAAAACTTTTATGAGCGTTATTCTCTGTCTTTCGTGATAGGGTAGCAATAAAATATGTAGGCGGGACGCGCCCCGCCCATTAATTATAATGCGCACGTGTGAATTGAATTATTATATCGTTATTGGTCTACGGAAAATAAGCACTTGAGTATTCCTGTGCGTACACACTACGCAGTATCCCGAGAAGTTAAATGTTTGGGTTGGTATTTTAGGCGATTCCATCGTTGGGCCATTTTTTATAAACGGTTCCTTAAATGCCAACAAATATAGAACAAATAAAACAAACTAGTTACGGACATGAACATGAAAGACCACGAAATTTAAATGATTTACGGGCCAGAATTGTACAAGTTCTAAATAATATTTCCCCTGAAGTGTTAGAAGTTAGAACGCGTAAGAACTGAGTTTTACGATAGACTAGGTTTTTGCGAAGCACAAAGGGGCGACATTTTTGAACCACTTATTCAATGGGCATTTTTTCTTTCTTTCGTCTTATAACCGGGTTGATTTATATTTTTATTTTTTTAGCACTTCCATTTTATTTTCTTGCAGACCGGTTAGTTAAGGAATACAAAAATTTGAAAATAAATACATTATTATGTTCGTACACTTCTTTTAAGTGTATGGGATAATTGTAAAAGTCAGAATTACGTAAGAATTTCGTTTCATACAGCTAAGTCAATGTACACATCCATAGCGGAAAAAAGTACTGAGTTCCATTTAAATTCGGCAATAGGCGTGTAGGTACAATAATACGCCACTCCAAATTTATATTACGCGCAGGTCTCATACGTTTCTAATACGTGCATAAGCGTGAAACAATGTGGCATCTAACTGTTTTGTCTGTCCTTGCTGGTGTCTTTTAACTCATTCTCTTCTACACATGTATCGCCAATATGTAAAGGTGCAATTTCCTAGGGTGTATGTATATAGGTCTAATAAACTTGGGCGATCCACAGAGAATAAATCTGTTCGTGGATTTGTACCCATCGGCAAGGTTTTATATTTTTTGGGTTGTTATTTTTAAGCATTGTATTAACATCTAAATGTAAGGTTTGCCTACTCCACAATATTGTACTTTACAAACGCTTTATAAAATTGTACATATATTAAAATTTGTTAGTTACATTAATTAAAAGTTTTCTAAGTAAAGTAAATTTACAAGTTAGTAAATAAGGAAATAATTTAATAATAATTTTTTTAGCACAAGAAAAAAAATATTTCGAGCAAAAAAAAATTTTGATTGTAAATCTAACATGGAATGACCCAGATACTAAAGGAGATTTTTTTGTCCAGTTGTGTTATTGATTAATTGTTAAAATCCTTTTTTATCTGTATGTGTAGGTATAAATAAAAATGCTTTCCACGGATTATGATTTTTAATAGTTAGCATTAGTTTTTTTTAAAGTCGATGACTAGTTTAATAAAAATAAAAAAAGGTAAATGCAGGTCAATATCATTTTATTGTTTTTTTATTTAAAATAAATATGTCTAAACTCTTAAAAATATTGCTAATTTCTTAACAAAATTTATTTTATTTGTACAAATTTTGGAGTAATTTTGACTTTAGTAGACCAAAGTAAGATATTTAAATGATACGTATTGGCAATTTTATTCTTGGGTTGTTTGGGTGTTTATTGCTTCTTCTAAGCTCAATTTATTTTAACCATGATGTTAATTGATCATTTAATTGTAGTCATCATATTTGTCATCATTAGGAGGGAGGGATATTACAGGAAAAAACAATAACATTTTAAAATTCTTGTTAACAAATTCCTTAGTGGGTGGAGTTTTTATGGAAAACGTCATGGCAAGCAGGCATTCGAAGAATTGAATTTAAGACAATTTATTATCCATAGGTAAAAAAGAAAATCATCCTGTCAATGCTACTACCAGCCTTTTCAGGTGCTATCAAAATAAATTCCTCTCAAGCTACTGATCGAGATGTTGAAGATAGCATTAACGTATGGTTAAAACATTCTCCTGAGAGATTAAAGAAAGAAATAAAATGATTTCCAGTAAGCAAAGAAAAGGTGTAATAAGCAAAAGACAAACGTATAGAAGGATTGCAAAAGCTTCAAACAAAGTGGATCATGTGCCTGTAAGTCAACCTCATAGTTCGTATAACAATTTATTAGAAGTTTCATATAATACTAATAATGAAAGTATAGATGATTTATGTAATGAAAACGAACATCACCCCTTGTTTGAAAGTTCAGACTTAAATGAAAATATTTCATTTGACAGAATCTCTCATCATCTTGATAACTGTTGTTCTCAGTTTAACCAGGAACTTCGTTCTAAGAGTTTGCGTTCTCAATTAAAGAATTGGTCAACTTTAAGATACATACCTCGCTCAGCAGTACATGTTCTACATGTTATGTCCCAATTTCATGATGATCTGCCTCTATATAGCAGAACATTGTTAAACACTCCAAAGGTATCTTATACTAAACAATTGTTAAATGGGGAATTTTGTTATTTTGGGTTATTTCACAGTTTATATCTTAGATTAACGTCAATTCCTAGTGATTGCGGTGAAAAGGTTCTCAGCATTTCATTTAATATTGATGGACTCCCCATATTTGGTAGTACAAACCTTCAACTCTGGTCTATTTAAAATTTTAAAAGTGAGCCTTTTGTAATTGGTGCATTTTTGGGTGCTGGAAAACTAAATCCAATCTCAATGTTTCTAGAAGACTTTTTAAGTTGATAACGAATTATTTAAGATTAAAATCAACAGTTTTGTTTGTGACGCTCCTGCAAGAGCATATCTGAAATGTGTAAAACTACACTCTGGTTATACCTCTTGTGTGTGAGGAATATAGGGAGTATATAGGGAGTATATTCAGAAATACATCTGCCAAAAAACGCGACAACGAATCATTTCATGCACAAACTGACAAAGAACATCATTCTGGAGTCTCCTTTATTAGTTTTGCCAGTGGATATGATTAAATATATTTCCAATAGATTATATGCATGACGTTTGTTTAGGCGTTATGAAAAAAATGTTAACCACATGGCCCTAGTATGAGTAAAATGTCACACGATAAACTTGTAACTGTAACAGAACAAATTATTTTGAGTTCAACCCGAGAGGGAGACCCTTGTCTGATTTATCACGGTGGAAAGCAACAGAATTTCGATTATTTTTACTTTACACTGGGCCTCTTGCCCTGTATGGTAATGTTGACATATGTAGCTGTTTATGAACATTTTCTGGGATTCCATTGTGCTATTATCATATTAGTGTCAAAATACCACATTATGAATTTAGGAGTTGTTTTGGCCCGTCAGTTTCTAAATTTATTCGTGACACATAGTAAAGGACAATGGTAAAAATAGCCATTTTTTAACGCATCTGGGGCACGAACGAAACCCTACAGAAATGATTGTTTATGATTAGTAGAAGTCAATAATATTCATAGAAACCCCTAAAAGTCCGGGGAAAACTAGTGCGCTATCTATATAGTACATCATCTCAATCGACTCGACTGCTAGTCTACAAGACAGTTACAACAAAAATAAAAGATTTTAAACCCAAATACCAGACCATATACCTTTTTTGGTTTTTGGGCCGCTGAATCCAAATCTGAGATTCGTTTAGCTCTGTCACCTCAAGATTTTTTTTAAGCTCATTTGAACGTTATATCAGGCTCATATTATGTAATTATAAGGTCGAATATAGTAAACATGTTCCAATAACTTGTTCTATATGTTTTCGGGGTCACCCGATCTGAATCCGTCTATTTGATCACACTGTTGAGGTTCTAGGTCATTCCAAGGTCAATCGAGAGTCATTCTAGGGTTACTATAAGGTCAAATTAAGAATAAAACGCTGCACGTTCCTAACCATAGACATAATTATGTCTATGTTCCTGACACTTGTTCTATAAGTTTAAATCGGAGGTTCATTTGATTATACTATTACCATACATCATCATCATCATAACAATTTCAGTAGAATTTTAAAAACAAAAAATGAATGAGATACTAAAAAAACATATAAAAATACTTTATAAAATACAAAAAGAAATCTAAAAAAATAAAAAATAAAAAACAAAAAAAATATAAAAAACGATAAAAAACCAAAAAAAAAACATAAAAAAAACAAAAACTCAAAAAAAACATAAAAACGATAAAAAACAAAAAAAAATGTAAGGAACGCTAAAGAGGATCGCCTCCTCGTGGTGCGTTCTGGGAAACATTTTTTGTGGCTAAATGATCCTCGCATAGTTAGGTGTATTTTTATTATTTTATCTTACTACAACCCAATGACCCTCTTTTGACCTTGGAATGGCCTTGAACCTCAACAGTGTGATCAAATTGACTTCAGATTCAGATCAGGCGACCCGAAATCCTATAGAACAAGTTATTGGAACATGTTTATTATATTCGACCTTATAATTACATAATATGAGCCTGATATAACCTTCAAATGAGCTTAAAAAAAAATCTTGAGGTGACAGAGCTAAACGAATCTCAGATTTGGATTCAGCGGCCCAAAAACCAAAAAAGGTATATGGTCTGGTATTTGGGTTTAAAATCTTTTTATTTTTGTTGTAACTGTCTTGTAGACTAGCAGTCGATTGAGATGATGTACTATATAGATAGCGCACTAGTTTTCCCCGGACTTTTAGGGTTTTCTATGAATATTATTGACTTCTACTAATCATAAACAATCATTTCTGTAGGGTTTCGTTCGTGCCCCAGATGCGTTAAAAAACGGCTATTTTTACCATTGTCCTTTATTTATGGTATTGAACTTTTAGTATATAACGTACACTTATTATCACACTTGGCAGATGATGTGGATTTGTATGGCCCCTTAGACAATTTTTTCACTTGCCCCTTTGAAAACTACCTTGGCCACTTGAAGCATTTAATCCTGTCCTCTTCTAAACCATTGCAACAAATACAGAGGCGGATAAAAGAAATTGAAATGACAGTTTTCGAAGACCAACTTTCTAGTATTAAACAAACTACTTATGAAGTTACAACTACTTATGAAGTTCAGACTTTATTTGCGAACAAATATTATTTAGCACATGACCATTACTGCCTCATGAATGGTAGCACTGTTGTGGAAATACATCATATTGTTGTTAATAATAATGAAAATGTGTTTATTTTGGGTAAACTATTTCAGGACAATACCTCCTTTTTTGAATATCCAATTAATTCAACTTAATTTCATATTTATACCATCCAAGATTTATCAAATGAAATTCAGATTGGGTCACAAAATGACATCTTTAGCAAATGTATGGTATTTCCTTTTAAAGAGGGGTGGGTATTGTTTCCATTGTTACATATGTAAAAAATACATTAGCTATTTTTGTATGTGAATCATTCGGCTGTGCTTATCAGAAAAGCCATATTACGATATTTATTTTAAACACTGTATCAACAATCAATAGAGAAAAATACAGTAAATAGTAAATCGTCATTAGAAGCTTTATGCTGTGAACTTACGTTATTTTAACCAATGATTTAGATGTTTACATATAGGTTATTTCTGAATTACTATTTAGGAATCTTTAAATTATTCCTAAATATAAAAAAAAGGAAAGTAATTCTGCAAGTCCGGTTCACTAGATTTTGTTCTTTAAGATAAATAAATAGTTAAGAAAAAATAGTAAATTAATTAAACCCAGTTCCAGAGTATTTTGTATGAGACTCTAAAAAGCATTTCAAGCATGTATATCTAAATGTTCTGTCTTTTATTTATATATTTATTTTATGTTTATCACCGAGTCGCTTAGGACAAGTTTTGCATGTTGCATGTTTTTGAATGTCAAAACATTAATGAATTAATACCCAAATTTTTTTATGAGGTTTATAGGATGCTTACAGAGGACAAGGCAAGAACACCACTACTTGGACATAATGGTACAAAACACAGCCATTGTTATGTACATTCAATATACCTAAATTCTATTATTAATTTGTCAAGGATAAGATGGACCGGACCTATTTATGTAACAAGAAGATAAATAACATTACTGGCATTTTGGGATAATTGGAAACAGTGGTAGCTAACAAGTTTGAAGTTAGTAGTATCCTGAAAATGATGTGTAGGATGTTCTCCACATTTTAGGTGGATTGTATAGCTCTTATAGATGGATTTAGAAGAATAAATTTACTGAAATGTATGAAATAATTAAAAAAAAAGGTGTCTCACCTGGGATCTCCATAATGGACTGTAAAATATTTGCACTACTATTCTTTTTTTCATAATCGAAGAATGAGTACAAATAATATATGTAGGGTTTAAGTTTTTGCGAGTGTTTATGTTTATTTTTTACGAGTTTTTTACGTTTATAAAAACTAAATTTTAAAAATACATTAAAAAGTCTCTTCTTGTTTTTCGATTATGAAAAAAACAACTGCAAATATTTTCAGACTCTTACTGAGATCTCAGATGAGGGGACAACTTTTTTTTAATGATTTCACACATTTCAGTAAAAGTTGTTCCGCTGTAAATCTTCTGTAAAGGTTGTAAACTATATGTAGTCATTACCTACAGAATGGAATGCGTTCCATGCACCATTTTTAAGATATAGGACCAATCCATATCACCAGTCGCCACGGCGAGACAGAACGTCTTTTTAACGCTTTCTGATATCAATTAGGCCTCAAATGACGTCAATAGATCGTCCTCGGATGACGTTATAAAATCGACCTAAAAGACGTCTGTAGGCTGTGACATTAACCCGTCATTAAGACGTCGACTACAAGTATTTTCTTTGGTCGGGCGACGTCGTCGATCACCAAATATTAACGTTATAGTGACGGCACCGTGCCGCCTGGGATACGACGAGTAGTAAGGCCACCAAACAAGATTGATGAGGTTTCAAATAAAATAGGTGAGGTTCCAAACAAAATGCCTTGACGAACACGACAGTCTTCATCCTCAAGTGAAGAGTCAGATGCAGAAATTGTAACAGTTTTCGATCCCATAGCAACAAATGACGAGGACAAATCCATACAATTGAAAAACAAGACATTTGAAGATATTCATGCAATTCCTGTATCGAAAGTATTAAGAAGCACCAACAGAAAGAAGCAGTATTCTAATATATTGACTTCATCGCCACTTAAAGACGAACTTGAAGAAAAAGAATTTAAAAAGTCTAAAAGGAGTGTGACTATGGTTAAGAAGAAGATGAATCTAGATGGTTCAACCTACAGCAATATAAAAAAAACTACAAAATGCAAAAACTATTCCGAAACCAAAAAAGAAATTGACGATTATTGTCCATTTTGTTGTGATTTTGGAAAGAACGGAGTATGGTGATGTTGTGGATGCGCTGTATGATCCCATTCTGCATGCACTGGATTTAAACGTGTAGAAAATTACATGCATTAAATGTGATGCGACTATTATCCCTTTATGAGGTCCATATTTCCCGTTGCGGTGGGTAATATCGATCAAAGACAATATTTTTGTATTTAAAACTGATTAAAAGTTGTTTTTTATTTTACTCTAATAAGTTTACTAATGGAAAATATACCAAAGACAGATCTGGCGAAATAAAAACTGTTAAGTTATATATACGTTCCTTTATTTAGAAAAAGTCTTAGGTGGTCGATATTAGAACACATACTTTTTTTATCTAACGTAATTCTCACGTGTTACTAAATTGTACCTCGGGTCATCAGCAGTTTTGTTTAAATGGATTGTACCTCAGTCCGCATACCTCGGACCGGACTGAGGTACAATCCATTTAAATTAAATACAAAATGTTTATTGTGATTCTAATTATAAAACATTTTCAGATATTCAACATGCCCCGCAGCAAGGTTGGAAAAAAGGGCACCTGTGAATATTCCACAATTAACCAGTGCTGCCAGATTGTACTTCAGTGGTGAAGTCTCAATACGCGTAGAGCATAGATTGCAAGTCCAATAGTGTAATAGCCTAGCGAATTTAGAATAGACAAGAGTCCCCTTCCATTCCTGAACCATCGCGCATTGGACATCCTACCTTTCCAATATCCAGCATCACAGTTGCTAACGTCACAGCTGTGTCTCCAGCCGGAATAATGCCATTACCAAAAAAAAAAACGCACAAAGAAAGGATTGAAATCAACGATTCTTACATCAACACCCAATAAATTGCTTATAGAAGAAAAAGTTAATGAAAAAAAGAACCTTGTGAAGCAGAGGTCTGTAAAAAAAAGTAACAAAAATATTGTTTAGTAATGAAAAAAATGGAGAAAGGAAGGTGGATTCTAGAAGTTCGTCCCAGTCCAATACGGAGATGTCGCTTTATGACGACAGTATCGACGATATCTCATTGGAGGGTGAGGACAGTGAAGAGGAAAACTAGGAAATTGTGACAGAAGGTTATGCTCTTGTAAAGGTTCACGGAAAGAAGTCGTTCAGGTTATTTGTAGCTAAAATACCTGAGAGAACCGAGGAAGGCTTTAACATCAAATTTTTCAAGAAAAAACAATGAAATTTTGTGAAACGACTGAGGAAAATATAATTTCCTGCAGTGATGTCGTCAAAAGATTGTCTCAGCCAATTTTGAGCAGCTCTGGTCGCTTTCAGACAATGTTAACATTTTCAAATAAGTTTGATCAACATGAAAACATTCATGTCCCGGAAGTTAGAACCGCAAACTTAAAAAAAATGAAAGTTGTGCTAAATTGTGCTAGGTTTGTGCTCATTTGTGCTGCAAACGATTTTTTGAAAAATCCAAAATTACGGGCACAATTAATGAAAACGTTTTTTTTTTTGTAGAACCGCAAGTTATTCTTAATTCCATTCCATTTTCCAAAAAAAAAAAACCAAAAACAACACAAAACTTTATCTCGGAAAATTAAAACTTGTGCCGAATTGTGCTCGGGAAATGCAATCACTTTTCCATTGTAAGAAATTATGTGCGACCAACAGTTTTCATGTAAAAACTCAAAAACCAAACACAAAAATCTCAAAATTGTTAAATTTTGAAAAAGCAAAACTTGTGCTGAATTGTGCTCGAGAAATGCAATCACTTCTTCCTCTTGGAAAATTCCATACGACCAATAGATCTCAAATGAAAACTCAAAACCTGAAACTCAAAAAAACCTGCAAGTCTAAAAAACTATCAAATATTGAAAAGACAAAACTTGTGCTGAGTTGTGCAAAATGCAAACTATTTTCTATCTTTCAAAATTTCGTAAGACCAACAGTTCTCAAATGAAAACTCAAAATCAAAATTCGAAAATCTCCAAATTGTTAAATTTTGAAAAGCAAAACTCAAATCGAGATTAAAAACGCAAATTCAGTATGGACAGCACATACTGATATCAGTTGCCTTAGGCAAAGAACAATCTGTCAAGCTTGGTGATATTCAACTTTAAATTTAAATTTCAACTCTCAACTCTTTAAATCTAAATAAAGAGGAATATCAGCTGGCAGGATTGGTCTCATACGAAGGAGTATACGAAGTGAACTATGTTGGTCACTATATTGCCTTCGTTCGCTTTGCAAATCGTTGGGTGGAATACGAGGACACAAGAAAAAAACCAATTGCAGTAAACGACAAAACAATCGTAGATCCGCAAATCCTTTTTTTTATCAGGAAATAAGAAAAGTAAAATAAATTAATATATATAATATTTAATATTATTTATATAATAATAATTCAAATTACTAAACAGGTGTAATTAGTTGACAATTATTATACGTAGTCTTAGAACTTAAGATAACAAGAAGTCATATGTACATTGAGTTATGTACCGCTATACCGAGCGCTATACATGAACCACTGTTCAAAAAAATAAACAAAGTTTATTTTCACATTTTGAGTTTTAATTCGGAAACTATTGGTCGCATATAATTTTGTAAGAGGGAGACATGATTGCGTTTCTTAAGAACAACCCAGCACAAGTTTTGATTTTAAAAAATGTGATAATTTGAAGATTTTCGAATTTAGATTTTGAGTTTTAATTCAGGAAATATTGAACGTACGGAATTTTGCAAGAGGGAGAAATGCATTTCTTGGGCACAACGCAGCACACGTTTTTTTTTCAATATTTGGTAATTTTTTAGACTCAGGTTTTTTTGAGTTTCATGTTTTGAGTTTTCATTTGAGATCTATTGGTCATGTGGAATTTTCCAAGAGGAAGAAGTGATTGCATTTCTCGAGCACAATTCAGCACAAGTTTTGCTTTTTCAAAATTTAACAATTTTGAGATTTTTGTGTTTGGTTTTTGAGTTTTTACATGAAAACTGTTGGTCGCACATAATTTCTTACAATGGAAAAGTGATTGCATTTCCCGAGCACAATTCAGCACAAGTTTTAATTTTCCGAGATAAGGTTTTGTGTTGTTTTTGGTTTTTTTTTTTTTTGGAAAAATGGTTAAGTTTTCGGAATTTTTTCTTTGCTGCACAAAATTCAGTGTACTTTAATCTACTTAGCACAACCTTTGATTTTAAGTTAAGAATAACTTGCGGTTCTACAAAAAAAAAAACGTTTTCATTAATTGTGCCCGTAATTTTGGATTTTTCAAAAAATCGTTTGCAGCACAAATGAGCACAAACCTAGCATAATTTAGCACAACTTTCATTTTTTTTGAAATTTCAAGTTTGCGGTTCTAACTTCCGGGACATAAAACATTCTCGGATGAATAAAGATGTTCACCAGATGTCCGCGTCGCGGACCTTTACTCCAAAAAATAAGGGCAAACGTCCGCAGCAGGTGTAGGGGTCTGAAAAATGGGTTTCATCTTCTTTAGTTAAGTGGTAAATGAAATGATACCGCTATGTTAGTTGGGTCAGATATTAATATCCGCCCAGGCATTTAAAGTTTGTTTACTCATATATACCGAAAACTGAAAAAAAATTTAAGTGATTTTTTGCGGACCTTTGCTAAAACCATCGCTAAGGCTAACATACAGATAATTCTAAACATCATGAATACGTGTCTAAGAAAACGAGAATTTCCGGGTAACTGGAAAAAGGCCAAGTTAATTCTCATAGAAAACCCAAGAAAGGAAAGGAAACAGCGTATAGAAACACAATGGCTAAATTATTAGAATACCTTATCAAAAATCGACTAGCTGCGGAAATAGAAACAAAAAACGCAATCTCCAAAAAACACATGAAGCCACAAAAAAATTATTGAAGCCATGGCCACAAGAACATGACAAATGTCGTCATCAGGGCAAATCTGAAAAAAACGTACATTGACGAGTTGATCATCCAGAATGTATAAAAATGTATAACAACAACATGCGTGGAGTCGATAAACTAGACTTTATATGTATATTACTTGCTAGAAAATAAGGTCGAATACTTTATGTATTGTTTCTCAATATTTAAAAACGTATGTAAATTTCAATATCAATATTTAAAATGTCAATATTTAAAAATATGTATGTACTTTGGTTTTCGAATCAGCTTACATTGGCCCACAATTAGTTTTAACATTCATTCATATATTCAACAAACGTACAATCTTTAACCAAAAGATAATTTAACGCGATTTAAGGACTTTTCAAACAGTGCTAATAATCCTGATTTGTTAGAATTAGAAGTTCGCCTCAAAAAAATTAGATTTATGTTGGCAAACATTTTGTGATATCATATACATAGACATATTGGAAATTGAAATAATAGATGACAATTCAAATGAATATGAACAAGAGTGTCACATCTTCGAAAATGATGTCGGAAAATTCGACAGTTCGAGTTCACTAATAAATGAACAATTCAACATAAAATTGCCGATAATCAATCTACCACTTTTTGACAGAAATTACGAGAACTAACTAAACTTTAAAGACACTTTTAATTATATTGTGTTAATAAGGCCATTATTAACACAGAAGTTTCATTATCTACGCTCATGTTTAAAGGGTGAAGCTGCTGATTTGATTAAATCAACGCCTGAGTACGATCAAAGATTTGAGGTACTGGCTATTTCTCTGTTCGACCATTTGCCAGAGTCCTTCAAAGGAAATCGTTGAATTTTTATCATAGAAGACATAGCTACGAAGTAGGTAGAACTATTCCCACCGAAAAAGACCACAGCCGTCAAATGTGTCAAGCTGCTAGTAGAAGGGGTCTTCTTAAGACTTGGTTTACCCAGACGCAGACGTGTGATCAGCGACAATGGTGTGCAGTTTGTATCTGCTGTAATGCAACAAGTAATGTACACCCTTGACCGCATGCAGAATGTTACTCCTGTATACTACCCCGAAGCAAATTCAGTAAAGCGAAAGAATTGGGACCTGAAGCTCCAGTTACTTATCATGGTGGAAAATCAACATGATCCATGAAATCAAAACCTAGCCAGCATTCGTTTTGCTATGAACATAGTCATGTGCCAGAGCACTGGACACACCGCTGCCTATTTGAACTTTGGTAGAGAACTCAGGACCGTAGATGACATATCCCAAGATGTAAAAGCTGTATTGACTCAGGACAATTTTATGCCCCAAATCTCTCCTTATTTGAAAAACTTCGGCGCGATAGTCAAATATTTATGAATTAACGTTGCTAGCTGAAAATGTTGGAAGCAGTCCCCCAGAATCGAAACTATTAACATTTTCAAAAAAAAAATTCTACAAAAAACGATTCGCACCATAAAGCGTCATCGGCCAGTTAAAACGACGTCAACATTCCTCTACAGGGTGTTTTACAAATGAATCACGATATGGAGAAAGGTCTTAAGTCACTTTACTAGCGGTTTTTACTTTAGTGCATATTCCGTGAACTAATGGATGTCTTTATCATTTTATACTGAAACGAGTAAACTCAAGTGACTTGAAGTACAATATATCAATATATTTTATTTAGTGTTCTACGCAAATAGGGCTAATGTCAGTGACTTTAGACCTTGTTGCATAAAACAAATAGTTGCGGCAGCATTGTAGTCAGAAACAGTACATAACAAGAGCACTTATTAATTGTGTTCAGTCACTTCAGTGATTTGTTGTCTTTGTAAGTGTACGTTGTTTACACATCTCGTATAAAGTTTGGTGAAAATGCGTCTACAAAAAGAAAATCTAAGCTGAGGTGTCAAAATAGTGTTATATACCAACAGTAAGGGACAAACTGTGCCGGCTAAAACAGTGGGATTGTCTTGCAAGCAAGAAAATTATTTTATAGGTAGCATGTTTGTTATTTGAACTGTTTTTTATAGGTGCCAAAAAAAACTGTTTCAATCAAATATCATTAGAGCAAAGGCAAAACTTATTTTGGACGTTTTCCACGAAACACGAACTACTACACTTTCTCGACGCGCGTTTCGCCAACCAAGTTGGCATCTTCAGGAGAAGATTAAAACTTTTAACAAGTTTTAATCTTCTCCTGAAGATGCCAACTTGGTTGGCGAAACGCGCGTCGAGAAAAGTGTAGTAGTTCGGTGTTTCGTGGAAAACGTCCAGTTTTTTGTTTCTACGCCGAAGGTTCCAGTACCCACTCCAGGAAAAACTTATTTTCACAATTTTATGGTCTCAGGACAAAAGACGAACAAGATATATACATACAAGGGCTTATTGACCGTCTAGATATTAAGCAGCGTCGCCTTAGGGGAGAGCAGCGCAAAAGAAAGAGGGAAAACAGTTTCACGTATCACGCCGTTACTGAGAGAGGAAGAAGGGAGGTTTGCTCCAGTGCGTTTTTGTCTCTTTTTGGTATCACTGACAAAAGAGTTAAGCATATCAGAAATCTTAGTGTTTTAGGACAGTCTCCACAAGATATGAGAGGTAGGAATCCAAGCATAAACGCGTTTTCAGAACAAATCCGAAAATTGTAAATTTTTCAACGAGAATTGAAAGCTCTCATTTGGGAGACCCCAAATTGACGTATGTTCTGTGTGTGAGCAGATGAACATTAAAATAAAAAATAGCCATTTAAGCAAAAATGTGAGAAGAGCTGCACTTGGGGAGCTGATAATTCATAAACGTCATAAGAAGAAATTCCATAATACTCTAAAATATATACAAAAAGGTATATTAGCGATATGTTTTGATTTCATGCAAAATATTCCATTGCCAGTAACTCCAGTTGGATTTTACTATAATCAACTAACCGTCAATGTTTTCTGTATTCACAACATTAAAGAGAATACTTACTTAGAATACCTTTAAGTATACGACGAAGGAGTGGCAAAGAAAACTCCAGATTAGGTCTACTCATTTATATTAGATTATATATCATAGTATGACGAAAGTTATGATGAATTTCACCTTTACAGCGACAACTGCTGGGAACAAAATAAAAACCATTCATTAGTGAGACCACTGCTATCGCTGACTGATAATGACCGTTTTAAAAAAGATGAACATTATTTCCCACTTCGGGGGCATTCCTTTTTACCGTGTGACCGAAACTTCTCAATGATAAAGAGAGCATTGAAAAAACATGATAGAATTTTTATAGTTCATCAAATAACGGAACTAATAATTACCAGCTCCAAAACACAAAAATTTACGGTGAAAGAAGTAGCTACGGATGAAATTATGCTGTTCAGATGCTGGCCAAAATTTTACTACAACTTTTACAAAAACTTGTACCTCCGTAACGACATCACAGCGAGGTGTTCCAAGACAGGAGAAAGTTCACTTCAACATAAGCAACTTTCATCATTTCCAGTATTGTTCTGAAGACAAAGGTGTGGTAGTGTGTATGGAGTATATTAATGGCTTCATAACACTAGGTCAACCTGGACCAGTTATACTTATAAAACCTACTCAACGTGCCTACCCACTAGGAAAAGTCCCCATAAAGCAGAAGAAAGTCGAGGGAATTAAAAAACGTCTACCGTTTGTCGAAGATCAGTACAAATATTTTTATGAGCAAATCATTGAATGGCCTACTATACATGGATATGACTCTGACTTTTATTAATATTGTTTTTGTATGTATTACTAGAAAATAAAGTTTTTGTTGACAGATTCAACTGTTTATTTAATATCTTGTAGGGAAAAAGGGCTAAAGTCAGTTTTTTCAAAATGGTTTTTGAGTACAAACATAATATTTTCGATTTTAATTCCTTTGTTATCTGTTTAGGACGACGTCGCGGTCAAATAATTGTATTTAAATTGTTATCAATTATAAAACTGCAACTATGATATGTTTTTTTATTTATCTTAAAAGTAGATTTTCCTGACTTAAGACCTTTCTGCGTATCGTGATTCAAATGAGAAAAAACTGTTAATTGCCACTTAATCAAAACAGTTTTTTTCTGATTTGTGATCGTCGTTTTAACTGGCCGATGACACTTTATGGTGCGAATGTTTTTTGTAGAATTTTGGATTTGGATTAGATGCGAATTTAACCTAAATAGTTTTTTATAATTTATGAAACACCCTGTAGAAGAATGTAGACATCGTTTTGACTAGCCGATGGTGGTTTATAGTACGATTTTTTTTAGGAAAGGTTTTTTGATAACACTATTAGTTTCGTTTCTGCGGGCCTGTTTCCAACTTTTTTTGAGACACACTATACACTACATAAATTCATTCAAGCACTCATTGTTAAAGT
The DNA here is from genome assembly GCA_029963805.1 of Aromia moschata. Taxonomy (NCBI): domain Eukaryota; kingdom Metazoa; phylum Arthropoda; class Insecta; order Coleoptera; family Cerambycidae; genus Aromia; species Aromia moschata. The sequence goes on along the minus strand of JAPWTK010000056.1, from coordinate 1,719,682 downwards.
ATTATTTATATAAAAAAATATATTAACAAATAAACGCAATAATTTATTTTAGCTAATAAAAATAGAAGTCTCGCCGCACACTGACGTGGAAGTAACGTCACGTTAATTGAAATATAATCATAATAAATAACTGTCAAAATAGAACATATTAAAAAAATATTTAATGCCTTAATCATTTCTCAACTATTTATTATTTTTCGGCGATGGCATTAACTGACATTTATCCATATTATAACATGTAATGACTCTTTGGTCTCAGCACAAATGATGTGAGGGCTTTAGTTGGCTGTTAGAAATTACAAACCACATCCATTTGGTGAAATCGAAAAGGCAGGGACGGATTGGCTCAAGGAATTTTTGAATAGTCATCCAGAACTGTCAATAAGGAAACCCGAAAATAACGCAAAGGCGCCATATTTCGTCCCCGTGCCTAATTTCGTCCCCCTAAGTTTCTCTGTTCTGACGCTAGTTGGCCCATCGCACGTCAATTTCAGGCATTTCTGGCCAAAACTCAAATGAACCGGTTTTAACAGATTTCCTAGAAATGAGTAATGAACAAGCTTCTTTGTAAGAGTAACTATTATACTTAGGGGAACACAAGACCCCGAACCATATACCGGCTTCATTTGCGTTCTACGACTCGAGAACGAAACATGCGTTACGTGTTAAAGTTGTGCAGTGAATATTTAGTGTTTTTTTGACTGTGAGTTTTTGGTTTCTTTATCTCCAACTGAATGAATCGACTACTTCTGATACAGAACAAGGTAAGAGCTTTATTGTAAGCAGTTAGTTGACTTTGTTTGCCATTTGGTACCTAAGTTATAGCCTTTTATGGAGTGAGCGGTTTTTGCCGGGAATTTTAATAAAAATGAAACTTTACATTTTTATTACGCTTTACTCCCGCAAGCTTCCGCCTTATATGATATTGAATGCAGTGCTCACTACATTTCCTATTAATTGCAGCTGCCTATAGCTGCCTTCTTTTAAATAAAGACGTTTTGAATAAGTTGATGCAGGTGGAAAACACCCAATTTTAGAAGTAGTAATGATTATTTATTATTGATATTGCAGCAGTGATTTAATTCAATTCATCAATTTGTTCACTAATCACTATTTCAAAGTGCAATTTACTCTCAATACACAACATCTCTAATGTGTACCATCATTTTCTTTTCAACCACTATATTAGATAAGTAAACAGATGAAATTGGCAAACATAATACCTCCTCTTTTGCGTTTCTTTCAGATCCTAGCGCCCATGTTCTATCTTAGAAACCCAAGCGACTTGATTTATTCAATATTTGGAGAGAAAAATCTGGAAGTTCCAGTGAGGAATGTCAACATGTTCAAAATACGGTATCGAAAGGATTAGAAGTAGAATGAATGTCCGAAGAATATTTAGTTCAAGTTAGACAAACTGTCTTCAATTTTTGCGATAAATTGTCGAGAAGGTGGCAAAAAAGCCGAAGAACTGACGATTCAACGATTACATTTATTTTTAAGACTGTCATCCTTTGATTTTGTAAAATAATACATTATTAAAATGTTTTTTGAGATGAAATTCTATTAGAATCCTAAGTTTCCACATTTTATCCTAAATTTCACAATTTTATACAATTATTCCAATTTCTACCCCCTGAAACCCACCCCTATTCATCGATGGATTTTTTAAATTATTTATCCTGTAATCGCCAGCTGATACTGGGGCGTTTCCATGAGTTTCAGAATTTTGGCCAAACATTTTTAAATCTGACCCTCTGTGCATCGGTGATATTTTTCGTTGGTTGCGGTCAAGAACGTTAGTTAGTTGTGGAAGTTTCACGAAGTTTCACGAAAACTTTTTCTGATTTTTGAAAAGGTGAGTTCTCGTAATACTATGTATTTGTAGATGGTGTTTTTGATTTATTAGAAAGTGTTTATTTAGTAGTATTTCACATATTTGTTTAGGATACGCTGTAAACTGAATGATCTGAGCGTTTTGTCGTGTTTGGTTTACATCACGTAGGGTAGGAAGCCGCCATGTTGCCAGGTAAGATGTTCCTATTTTCGCCCCCCCGCAGTTCCTAATTTTGTCCAGGGGACCAAATTTAGAACAAGTTTTTTAATTTTGTTTCAGATGCCACCTACAAAGAAGTGGGACAGAGAAGCAATGAAATCAGCTATAAATACGGTGAGAAACAAAGAAATGGGATATAAAGCCGCAAGTAAGGCATTTGGTGTGCCGAGGGCAACCTTTAAGGATTATATGAAGAAAGGAGAAGGGAAAAATTCTGAAGAACTTATTGATAAAGCTATTGGTAGAAAACCAGTTTTTCACGTGAGTTAAGAGGCTGAGTTAGTGTCTTATTGTGTGAGGTTGCGTCTGTTTCTTCAGAGACATCCGACAGTTAAAGTGTTTAACGTAAATGAGACTGGCATCACAGTGGTCCAGCACAAAGTAAGAAAGATTGTTGCTATGAAAGGGAAGGAATATGTTCACAAAATGTCGTCTGCAGAGAGAGGAGCGCTAGTGACGGTTGTGATGTGCATGTCGGCCTCTGGTACATTCGTCCCTCCTCTTATGATTTTTCCCAGAAAGCTGATGAAGAAGGAACTCATGGATGGAGCTCCACCTGGGTCAATAGGAGCAGCAAATGAGTCGGGGGTGGATCACAGGTGAACTTTTTGAAAAATGGTTTCAACATTTCATTTCAATCGTAAAGCAATCAAAGGAAGATTCTATTGTACTGATATTAGACGGTCATTATTCACATTCTCTTAATGTGAATGTTATTGACATTGCTCGTCAGAATGGCGTTTCAATGTCTGCTTGCCTCCTCATTCCTCGTCAAAACTGCAACCTCTTTATGTGGCGTTCATGTTTCCTTTTAAAACATTTTACGCGCAGGCAATTGAAAATTAGCTGGCAAACTATCCTGGCAGAATCGTTGGCAACTTGCAAATCGCATAGCTTTTCAATGAAGCCTATGAAAAGGCAGTGGTGGTAAAAACTGCCGTGAATGGTTTTAAGAAAACCGGGATTCTGCCTTACAACCCGAACGTGTTGGATCCTGAGGATTTTTTGGCGAATGCTGAGGACGTCGCCTCCTCAGCTCCTGACCCACGTCCAGAAAATCAACCCTCAACAAGCACAGCTATGCAGCCTGCCTTTCCAGCAGATGAACCTTGAAGCAGTACAGAGACGCCTCAGTTAACAACTGTCGGCCCGAGAGATATCGTAGGGGTGCCTATTATCCATCTATCTTCATCCAAGCGACGAGGCTCGGCTTATCTTATAACAAGCTACACTTTCCTTCTCTTATCACCCTACAAAATGAAACTACAAGAATCTCAAGAGAAAAAACAACGTAATGTGAGAAAACGGTTGGATCTTGTTCCAAAGACATTGCCAGGAAAGGTGAAGAAACCTTAAAAAAGAAAACTAAACTCGAATCACCAGGTACATCGCTACTCAACAAACTCAAGCCTTATTCATGCTGAAGTCAGTACAAAAACTGCTCCCCAGCCTCCCACGTACGTTGACACTCGTCATGGTCCATGTACCGCAGACAAAAGGGTAAAATCCTTTGTATGTAGAACTGATAGCAAGTTATAACATGCCCCCTTCTTAAAATAAAAAGGTTACATAAAAAAAGATAAACGTTTTAAATGTTATATAAACGAGTTCAATACTTAGATTATCTATTATATAATACATATTGCATTACTGTGGTATGAATAGTTGTTGTTAATACTTATCTTATATTCTATGTTCTATGGTTGTATTATAGAAATCATTTTCTTTTCTTTATATATATAATTATTGTTTCTATTATTATTGCATTCTATGGTTCATTCTATGGTTCATTCTATGGTTCATTCTATGGCATTCTATGGTATCATTATTTGTACATCCTTAATTAATCCATCAGGTTATGGGCTCAGTAGGTACGTTTAGAATAATGAGGAATATAGTGCATTAGTTATTTTTCAAAAATACTTGATAATTTAGAAGTGTGCAAATTTTAACCTAAAAATGGCGGAAGCATTAGACAAATTTGTGGTTGAAAAATACGGAATAATGCAATTCGATGGAACTGGTTATGATCTTTGGCGATTTCGCACACAATTATTGTTGGTTCAACACAATGTTAAAGAATATATACAGGACGAACGTAATAACCCAACAGAAGCGTTCCTGAAGTTGGATAAACAGTGCAAGTCTCTAATAATACAATGCATTTCAAATTCCCAACTACAGTTTGAGAAAGACAAGGTTACTGCCTACCAGATAATATGGAATGCATTAGAAAAAGTATTTCAAAGAAAAGGTGTTGCATCACAGTTGTATTTAAGAAAAAAAACTCCTGACCATCAAATTTAACGACAATAAAGTACTATGTAAAGTTCGATGAAACAATCAGAGAACTAAAATCTGTCGGAGACAAACTAGAAGAAACTGATGTGGTTTGCCACCTTTTACTGACATTACCAAAAAGTTTTGATAATATTGTAACTGCACTAGAAACTTTATATCCTGATAAATTAACACTGATATTTATTAAAGGAAAAACTATTAGATCATGAAATGAAAGTGAAAAACAAATTAGATCTACCGACAAATTCTGCCTATTTTCTAAATCGTGCACGTACAAGCAAAATAAGACCAACGAAAGGACCATGGAATGAAAAAATAAATAAACAAGGAAGAAACGTAAATAGTCAACAATTGTTTAAATGTTATAATTGTGGTAAGAAAGGGCATACAAGAAATCGATGTTGGTTTCGGAAACAAGCAAATGAAGCAGAGAACAAACAAGAGGAAGAATATGTGGCGTTTCCTATTGAAACTGATAGGTCAGGAAGACACCAGAAAACAAGGTAAGCGTCATATGGCATATCAACTCCGCAGCAGATCACCTCGTGAATAATCTGGATATTTTTTAGTACAGTTAAAGAGTTATAGAAACCTATAAAGATATTTGTGGCTAAGTCGAATGAGTTTTTAATGGCCACAAAGATGTATCCATTTGTATTTATGTGGTTTTAAAAGATTGTAAAAAACATTAATCGGCTGAGATTAAGGATGTTTTATATGTTAAATATTTTCGATATAATCTATTATTATCTGTTCAATGTCTTTTCTGTGAAGGTAAATCTATCAAAGAAAGAATTCTGTATTATTAGTATGTGGTAAGTAAAATAAACAATTTATAACAGATTGAATTTGACGCTGAAAAAAAAACATGAGGCAAATGCTATTTGTTCTGATGTGGCATGTAAGGTTAGGTCCTTTACGCTACAATAATGTGTTTTTAAATTTGGCTAAATTTGATATGGTAAAAAATGTAGATTGTAAGCAAAAGTTAGACATAAAAGTAAATTGAAACAAGTGTGAAATTTGCATAAAAAGTAAAATGACTAAGTTACCGTTCAACAAATATTCTAGTTGAAAATAAGTGTCATCGTCTATAAGACATGTTAATAGCAAAGATCAAACTGCAGAGTTTTTAACAACAAATGTAAGATTATTTATTTTCAAAACACAGATATCACTTAGGTTTAAGATAAACTGTGTAGTATTTCTTGACCATAAGTATAAAAGTGTTTGCATTAATTGTAGCAGGGTGTTAAAATGCAATTAATACTTATCTTGTATTCTATGATATATGGTTGTATGATAAATTTTTTTTCTTTATCCAATAATGTTCTATGTTAATTGCAAGAAGACTAGAACTAAGACGACCGAACTCGTTCGGTATCGTGGGATCACATCTGTCCGCCTCCAGAATGCGCTGGAAACAGTGGTGTACTCGATGTCACGTGACGAGCAGCGGACCACATGTGAATACTCTACAACTTGTCGATCTTAACTGTGTAAAATTCGTATCGCAACTAACTCTATTCTAGCAACAACAACACTATATATAGTTTTTAAATGTTCTAGATAATTCATTTGACATCTAGAATATTTAATATGTCATTCTATACAATTATTTACTAACAGCTAGTGTATAAACTAAATAGACTATGTAAACTATAAAACTTAATGACTGTCAGCTTTCACTAATGACATTCCACAAATGTCACAATATGCTTACATGCCGTTTGGCTTTAATAAAAATACTATTCGAATGTTAAATAAATATGGTTCGAAAGTGCTGTGCAGAATAACCGGACATTATTACAATTTTCCTTTGTTGCATTGTTAACGTTGAAACATGTAACATGAAATACTTTGAGCACATTTTCATAATGATAATTACGATAATTTGTAATTCCAAAGATAACAACAAGTTAACGAAAAATATCGAGCGTCTGCCACATGTATTCGCACCACGGACATTCACATGGATTCTAACCTCTAACGCACACAGATTAGTACAGAACCACGGTATACGTATAGATATCTGTTTGTATACCGTGGCAACCGTGGTACACAACTGTTTACAGCGCCTCTGGAGGCGGACATATTCGAGCCCGTCGCATTATACAGCGAAAAGCCGCAGTTCTGTCTCCTTAGTTCTAGTCTTCTTAATTAATTGTATTCTACAGTCGGTAACGCATGTATGGCATCATTGGCTGTGTAATAAAATATCACTCATTATTTGTAAATCTATAATTAATCCATCACGATATTCAGTGTTTCTTGAAAATAATGAACCAATTAACGCAACGTATCACTGCATCCCGAATGGTTAGATCACTGTGAAAAAGTTTTCATTTAATGTCTAGAACGTTTCAAAATGCAATTTTTTGTACCCCTAAAACAAGCATGCTTTCAAGAATACGACTCATTCAAGTCAAATCATCTCGTCCAAATAACACCTTACGATATTGCTGGTCTCTTTAATAAAGCGTTTTATGTAGTTGCTAACAGGTCCAACTGAAAGTTTTTTTTACTGAAATTCATAAATTTATTATAATTCCACAAGTTCCATCAGAAATAAAATGGAATGGAAATAACACAGGATATTGATGGATTTATATTTAAAGTATAAAACGAAAGTTGGTACAATAAAGATACAAATCATACGCATATAAATTGCGGATGAATTATAAAAATTGTTAGAAGTAATTGTATCTCCTAACAACGAAAAAGGAGGGTGATGGACAAAAACTACAAACAATTGTTGATAACCAAACCAGCTACTGGGAAAGGAAACAATATTTTGAATATATTGAAGATATTGAAAAAGTGTTTAGTAAGAAGAAAAATGTAAATCCAGATATTTTATTATCACCTGAAACAATTCATATACCTAATGGCCTTGAGCAAAATGAGCCCGTTTGTGAAGAAAATGAAGAAAATATTAGACAGGACCAATTGAAGTATAAAGAAAAAAAGTTACGAATTGAAACTGAAAAATTAGAACAACTAAAAAGAAGAGACATATTGGAAGAAAGAACCCAAATATTCAGAGAAACGGAGAAACATTGCAAATGTATATGCAGAATTTATAATTTAATACTTAACATACTTATTTAGTTAGGCAACCAATTATACATACCCATATGAGAATTTTTTGCCGAACTGGATATGTATTTACTTGCGCACGCTTGTTCTCCCACCAAGCCATTATGAGTCCGTTAAAACAATAACAATGTTTGCGGGAAACTGGGTAAATGCTTTTAATTCGGTTCTGGAATCTGTAGTGTGAAGACGACTACCTTTTGCTCTGCTAATATATTCCGAACGACTATTAGATATACTTAACTCGCATCTTAGATTTACTTTATTTAATTTTAACTATTGCCTGATAGTTGACTGTTAGTTAGCAGGTTGTGGTATTTTGTAGTGTGGTGGTAAAGTGGTGAAGGATTATTTTTATTTGTTAAACACTTTTAAATTTTACGTTTTATTTAACATGGATCCTGCAATTTTTGCGCAGAGGAACCTTAATTGTTATGTATTAGGTTATTATTTAGGAATAGATGAGAGTGGCACGGAAGAAAGTATAGCTCATTCGAATGCCCAAGGGATGAGGCTATTGAAATATTATCACGTCATTCCGGAAAGGGACACTCCTGCGAACTGCCCCATTTGCAAGGAGCAATTGAGAACGGGAACAGACACAGAACGGTACGGCTGGAGATATGTCTGTAATAATCACCAACAACGAATAAGATTTGCGCCGACGGATAACACGTTCCTTTCTAAGGCTCGTTTGAAAGGTGGTATGACGGCGGACAAAATCATGCGAATAATTCATAAATGGTTAAGACGAGAACCACTCATCACTGCTCAAGCGATTTGTCGATTTCCGCTGAAACGGCAGTTGCCTGGTATGGTTATTGTCGAGACGTAGCTTGTGCCATTGCATGGCATGACTTCGTCCCACTTGGCGGTGCACAGGATGTCGTAGAAGTGGACGAAAGTCACCTTTTCAAGCGGAAACACAATGTTGGGAGGATGAATGCATGGCGTCATATATGGATGCTGGGCGGAATAAGTCGCACGACGAAAAAGGTATTTGGGATCATCGTGGAAAGATGGGATGCAGATACGCTCCTGCCAATTTTGCAGCAATGTATCGACGGAGATTCCTACATATGCACAGATTGCTGGAATGCGTACAACGACTGTCACATGGTATTCAACGGACATGGAAACGTCAACCATTCAGAGAACTTCATCAATCCACCAAGAGAAGAGCCCCCCATCTGGATGCCAGCAGGAAGATTCAATAACGAATGTCTCGATTGGAACTGGAATGGAAATCCACCAGCAGCAGGGCTCCAGCCATTCAGGATTCATACACAACATATAGAAAGGGCATGGAGGGATCTGAAGAGCCACATCAAATCATCAAGTAGCCTGGATTTCGCTAGCCAATATCTCGGGGAATGGATGTACAGAAAAAATATATTGGGGGACATAATAACCGAAAAAGGACAATATGAAAGGTTAATCAAATACTTCAATATTCTTACTTCAATATTGTACGATATAATTAATATAAACGACCTAATATAATGTACATAATATTGTACAGTATATATTTTATTCTAGATTTTTACGACGAGTGTACCCTGGGGTTGGAAAGGTTCCGATGAAGTTGAGGTACGAAGATATCCTAAACTGCGACTGCCACGAATGCGAACCGTGAGGTAAAAACTTTGATAAATAAGTATATATGCTAGCTATGTAGGTATAATAATACTGCTTTTATGTAGGTATGGCATGGTGTATAAATAGTAGGCAATTATTAGTAATTAGTATAGTGGCAGTATTGGTAGTGGTGGTGGACACCCCTCAATCACTTTTAATCGCACTCATTTTTCAAATTAAATTTAACACATCATTCAAATTTATTTCTGTCGATAAAAAATTGTGTTATGTACTTTTTCCTGCCAAAAATTAAAATTGGTTGGTGGGGTCTCTCCTGGTGTCCATTACGTCATCGCCGTAGGAGAGTGGCAACGCCATTTAAAAACAATTTACCTACCTACTAAAATAAAATGAAATAACCTAATTATAATAATATTCTTTCAACTTTAACAATGAATTTTTTTACAACTTTACAACTTTAACAACCATTATTATCTGCATATACATAATGGATTACATTACATAGGATAATGGATTTTTTAAATGGCGGCTAAAATGGACCTAACTAACATTCACGAATTTTTCTCTGAATATCTGTTTTATCAGTTTTTTGTAGACAAACTTTAGCAGAAGGTAGAACACATGTTTTTAAAGAGAAAAGATCCTATAAACATATGTCGTGAATATACTCGTAATTGTTTGGTAGTAAATTAAGTAATTTATTTATTATAAATTATCGGCTAAATATTTAATTTATTTATGAATTTATAGTAATATTTAAAATCTGTGGAATTAATTAGTGGGTAGTAGTATGAGTGCCGAGTTTAGATTCCTTCCGATATTTCGTTACGAAGATATAGGTGTGTGTCCCGTAATCCTTAATTCCTATACTCTGGTATGAAAAAACGACAAAGTCCAAAAATCGTGGAAAAATTTTATTTTCAGAAAAATTTGAAATCTCGCGTCCGGACGTAAATCGGCACGTAGAATTCGAATCCGACTTAAAAAAAAAACTATATTAAAATTTGCCACCCCCAACCCCGTAACAACCCCTCGGAACCTTCGAGTGGGGGGGGGGGTTCAAAATTGAACGTAGAATTCAATTTCACGTCAGAAAAACCCAACCCCTAAAAATCACCCCTTAACTGTCAAAACTACCCCCCTATTTTTGGGGTGGGGTTACAAAACTCGGTTACCATATACCTGAGTATAATCTGAATATGTGTGCCAAATTTCAATTTTTTCTGACCGTTGGTTTTTTTTCTGACCCTTGATTCAAAAGTGTCCCGCGAGACTTAGTCGTCCCATTCGCATTACATGTGATCACCACACGAGAAAGTGACTCTTCTAACGCGACGTGTGCGAGTCCAGTGACAGTGACAGTGACACTATTATCCTCCGTAGGAGACGAGAAACGTACAAGAACCGCGAGATGGATCATCAGACTCAAGTAGAGAATTCTCTTTAGGCGACGACGCACAGTGGTTCAGAATTCCAAAAACGTGATCGAAACCAATAACTTTTGATACAGTGATCCGATTTTGATGAAATTTTAACAGAAGATAGATTTTAAATATGGGAATATACTACTGAAAAGAAATGTGATGTTATTTATTATTTACAATTATTTCAGGGGGGGAATCCAATAATTTACAATTATTGGATTCACTGTATGAAAATTTTCGAGTTTATAATTTATAAACCCTCTCTTGTGCGTATTAAGCCAATAAAAATAGACTTTTTTAAAGTAGATTTTATAGACATGTGTTTTGAGACTAATAATTTTGAATTCATATTGAATCAGTTAAAATAGATAGGTATAGATGTAACAAAGTAGCCGGTATTTTTTTTATAAATAAAATAATTTTTATTCAAATTTTTTAAATTAATATATCAATAATAAAAACTAGTTTATGACACATTAATACAGGTTTTTTTTTTGTTATAAGACGATAAGATAATTGTCCAAAATTTCGTCTTCCGAACTTTCTTCGTCAGCAGAGTCGGTGTTGCCCGACAAATTTTCTTTATTACCTTCTGTGTTAATTATTAATAGTGATCGAAGATCTGCGTCATTTATGCCCCTCTTCCGTTCTTCTTTAAGACCCAGGGAGCTTAAATATGGATCCGAATTTAAAGTTAAACGATTAAATAAATCTTCGCTTATTTTAAGGGAATCTACTTTTCGAGTGTGATATTCTCCAAAATATCGAACGTATCGAATTTTTGGACTCTTGGGCCTCCTCCGAAAGTTCACCTATAGGCAGTATAGCCTCCCTTATAATGAGTGGACCATGGATTAAAACTTTGTGTACAGAGGGAGGCATGTAATACCACCCATATAATGTCGGGAAACACAATAACTTGTTCCAACCAGTCGCCATATGTTTCCAAAAAGAATGCGGTGTTATTGTGGACAGATTTCCACTTCCTCATATAAGGTGCAAAAAAGTTGTCTCTGACGAACTTTATCAAAACTTTAGTAACTTCTTCATTCCCATTTGTACGAAAATGTTCCTTTAAATATTCCAAAACGTGGCTTTTACGTACTTCTATTGACTCGTGACGTGATAATTCTATCATCTTCTGATCTAACATCAAACGGGTGATAGGTTGTTCCATTGTATTAGTTGCACTCGGAAGTAAAAAAATGAACCTAATAATATAGTCTATATAGTATAGTCTCATAGTCTCACTAAATCATTCACTGAATACTTAGTTATACTCATGTAAATACTAACACTTCTCGATCTGAATACAACGAACATTAAATTACAAATGAATGTGCAGTGCATCGTTTGCTTTTATTTGATCTACCTGCCATATTTGTGGGTATTTGATTGATCTGTTTTATTACACTTATTCCATATTAAGCCCTTAAAGACCTGACATTAAATTCCTGTAGAGTCCTGATAAGTACTACTAATCGTTTCTGTGGAATTCTTTAAAATATTACGACTTGTAATTATGTCGTAAAAGTATTCGGTAGTTTGATAATAATACACTTTTAATTATAGTTCTAGGTAGTTTATATACTCCAATTATTAAATACAAATAAACATGTACATTTTACAAATTATTTTTAATTTTAAATTTTTATGATTTATGATGCTTAAATGTTTTTTTTTTTTGGGCACATTTAGGGAGCTGTTTTTTTTTTTAAAGATGCTTTAGGTCTAAAACAAGATACTGTGTACTTTTGGCTTATATACAAAGTAGTTCATTTTTAGATTTCGATCACGTTTTTGCGATTCTGAACCACTGTGCGATGGCGTCTACTGCACCCGCCACCACCCGGGAGCCCCGCCAGCCCACGACTCGAGAAGCGGCGCACAATGGGCGAAAACGGCAAATTTTTTCTCAAAATAAGATAACTCCCCACAGAAAACTTCGATCATTGTGATTTTTTTTTATTTTACAGGTTTTGGACAGTAGATTAAAGGAAAATTGGTCCGACACACGTTTGAGGTTTAAAGAGTGGGGAGAGACACCCCATAAGGGACCCCATATTCCAGTAACTTTACAATTAAAGCTCTTAAGCTCCAATAACCGCATACGTCCAACTTTTAAACCCCCCTGACCTTATAACATAAGCTTTCAAAACCTCGTGACCCCATAACTTGAAATTGTATACCCCCATAGCCCCATAACCTCAACTTTTAAACCCCCATCTCTATAGACCCAATATCTCTATAACCTAAGCTTTCAATCCACATGACCTCATAACTCAAACTGTCGAATCCCCATAACCCCATAACCTCAGCTTTTAGACCCCCATGTACGCAAAAATCAATTTTTCGAACCCGACAACCCTAAAACTAAAGCTCTTATGTCCCAATATCTAACTTAGCTAAGCTTTCAATCCCTATGACCCCATAACTTGCACTTTTACACCCCCATAACCCCATAACCTCAACTTTAGATCCTCATGTACGCAAAACTCAATTTTTCGATCCCGACAACCCTAAATCTGAAGCTCGTACGCCCCAATATCTATATAAAGTTTTGAATCCCCATAACCCCATAACTTAAGCTGTTAAACCCCTATAATCCCATAACCTCAGTTTTGAACCTTTATATTTGATTTAGGAGGTTTTCTTTGTAGGAGTATAAAACCATTGGTTATAGGGTTCTGAAGTTTGAAAATTGAGGTTATGAAATATGAAATCTCCCACTGTGCGGCGCACAGTGGGAGATTTCGTGTTCTATTTTCCAAAAACCTAATATCTCGAGAACGAAACAAGATAATCAAATAATTATTTTTGGACGTTGGAGCTAAGATCATGAAGAATGGAAAAAAAAATTAATGGGACTCTTAACAGCCGTCACAGGCGACGGACGTGTTTTCCGTCGTCTAGTTTTAATTGAGTTTAATTTGTCTTTTGTATTGTGTTTTTTAACCGTGTTTGGTATTGTAGTGTCGTAAAAGTGCCGTCCGTCCTGTCGTTAAAATTTTGTCATGATCGGTGGCTTTAGAAATGAGTAAAGTGCATTTCAAGAATCTGCATTCCCGTACGAAAGCAGACAAAAACACCGATAAATACAAGTTAAATACATCGCAAATAGTGATATTCCATATCGCCGGACACTTTTTGCTCGATCCGAGGAATTTACGGCAGTTCGGAATAAAATTTCGGTAAAAGTGCGTGCACACCGGACGGAAAAATTTTGGGGTGATGACGGGAATTTAACTCATTTTGCTTCCTCAACACTCCCCACACGTCTCCGATCCCCCAAAAATTTCTAAAACTTTAAAATTCCAATTAACAACGAGTTATCGAACATAGGATGTTTGGGAGACATTCCTTGTGTGCGTGTTTCAGAAGTTCTTATTCGGGGAATTGTTAGGAAAACATTTTCCGCGCCTCTTAAACCCCATCAGTCCCATCGTCCTCGTCAAACAGTTCCTCCTCCCCCGGTACATTTATGCCCTACAGAGCCCGGATACATCCCTTAAAGCTCTGCGCGTAGTCGACCGACCCGTTCGACTCTTAGTCCAGAAGATCTTACATTTGCCAACCTCAACTCCAAATGCCGCCCTACACGCCCCTATCCGACACGGAGGGCTGGGAATCATGTCCATGTCTACAAGGATTCCCGGCATCCTCCTTGGAAGATTGAGGCGACCTCGAGCACGTCAAGAACAGCAATTGGACGCAATTCTTAGGGCGGCTTTCATTGGCAGATGTGAGGAACGTTGGCTGGGCTGGACCAGGGAGGCTGGCAAAAAGATATAGTTCAATTTACAGTAATCAACGAGTATTTTACTTTATTGGAGAAAGTACTGAATGACTTGCAGTTAAATGAGTGTCCACAACAGATATGGAATTTAGATGAAACTAGTCTGTCAATGGATCCATCTAAAACGAAGGTAGTTGGTGCAAGAGGCGCAGCTTGTTCTCGTGTAACTAGTGGCCCTGGGAGAGAGAACATTACAATATTGTCTGCTGTAAGTGCTAACGGTGAAAAAGCCCCGCCGTTAATTGTTTTTAAAGGCAAGAATATGTAGGATCAGTGGATGGCAGAGCTAGACGGAGGACCAAACATAGCATACGCTGCTAGCAGTAATGGCTGGATGGAAACTGATATTTTTTTAAACTTTATTCAGAAAACATTAATTCCTGTCCTGGGCGATCTTCGACCGGTCCTGCTTATTAGGGTGCTTCAAAAAAAATTTTTATTTTTTTTTCCAACTCTTACCCTCTCAAACGTTTCTATTGGATGTAAAAAAAATCCTCCCCAAACATGAGCCCTATTGGTCAACTCTAAAGGGTCGCTATTTTTATTTTAGTTTCTCATTTAATTAACATGGGAAAAATTCTGTTTTTATTAAAATTGAATTTACTCATAATTGACGCAATTTTTAACAAAAAACCATTTTATATTCTTAAAGTTGAGTCTTTAAACTTTACAAAACTCTAAGACCAATTATAATTATCTTTACTAGAAGCGTAGTTTCAGCCATTTAAAAATTACTACATTTTTAAATTTGGAGAAATAGCTTGTAATAATTTTTTTTTCTTGCATAATATCTCAAAATTTTTACTCAAACTATTAGTCAGTATTGTATATTTATGGATAACATATTTTAACAATGGTTGTCAGTACATAGTGTAGGTGACAGCACTCATTATAACAGATATGGTACAATTGTTAAATTGACAGTGTCTGTGATCTCTTTCTTCAGAAACTCGTTGTGTATTTTTTATATCTCTCAGTGCTTTCGATTGTTATCAATAAAATGATTACGAAGAAAATTTATTTGCTTGGTTTTTCATGTAAAAAATTAAGTAAACGAAAATTACCGAGTGTAAGAAAAGTATTGCAAGTCTTTTTCTACAAACACACAGATCCTAACCTTACAATTCGACAGTGTTTTGATGAAGTGATTCGTGATGTTTTCAAAGTTTGGAAACCTACTGATATTCCAGTGTGTCAACCATATAACGCTGTTTCTAAAATAATGAAAGTCTATCGAGAGTGGGAACTTTTGAAAAAAAAATAAAAAAAGAAAACAAAAAACCAAAAAATAAAAGAGCATACATTTACAAATCGACTTAAAAATTTGTTTGACATATCCAGTCGTAACTCAGCACATCCTTTAACAGAAGCTCAGTCTAAATTTTTAAATAAAGAATGGAAAACGTCAAATCGACACAGTATTTTCTTGACATCTGTCAATTCAGAAGTTTCAACAGCAACTTTAATGAATTCAAATTCAGGCAAATAACTAAACAATGATTGCACAGGTATTTATAATGATACAAATCAGTTCAACATTATATAAATTCTAATTTTTAAATTGTTTTCAGATTTGAGCCAAAGCTTGAGTCATGGTAGCAGTTCCATTCTAGATTCAACATCGAAATCTTTTACGTCTTGTTTAGTAGAACGCTCCGATTCGAATTATTCTGATGAATTGATTAGTAATTCACAATCGGAAAAAATTGATATTATGACTCCGGGTCTTGTTGCTGCGCTTGATAGAACAAACACAAGTGATAGAAATGCAGCGTTCATCTTAGCCGCCACTGTACCTAGTATGGGAGTGAAAATTCAAGACGCATTAATAAGCAGTAGTACTGTTCGTAGAAGAAGAGTGGAAATTCGTGAAGCCTTCGCTAAAGAACTAAAAGAAACCTTGGAAGTAGCTGAAAATTTAATTGTACATTGGGATGGGAAAATACTACCTGAAGTTCACGGAATAGAAACTTACCGCTTACCAGTTGTTGTGACGGGATTAAATACGGAACAACTGTTAGGTGTTCCTAAGATGGACGAAGGTACAGCAATTAAGCAAGCGGCAGCAGTCGTAGAAACTTTAGATGAGTGGAATTTGAAAGACCGAATCAGAGGGATGTGTTTTGACACGGCATCTGTGAATACTGGTAATGATAACTTTATTTTGATTGATTTTTTTTCAACAGATTATTTTATCCAAACTGCATAATACGATTTGACAATTGTATTGATTAATATTTTATATTTTAAGGAGTTAAAAATGGTACGTGTGTTGCGATAGAAAGGATTTTAGGGAGAAATCTTTTGCATCTGGCCTGTCGCCATCATGTATTTGAAATAATTCTTAAAAACGTATTTGAAGTTTCTTGGCCAGTCACAAAAAGGGTCAGAAGTTCCGATTTTCAAAAGGTTTCAAAAAGAATGGCGTTTAATTGACAAGTCTAATTACAAAATTGGCTTACAGGATGATAGAGTTGTTGAAATTCTGTGTGAAAAAGTTGAAGAAATCAAACAGTACATATTGGATCAGCTACAAGTAATAAATAAACGTTAAATTAAATTGAAATTGATCGATATCAATCATAATATTGTGGCGAAATAACCAGCAGCGTGCGTCGCCGGCCGGTCGATCGTGGAGCGGCACAGGTGTTGTTTGGCGACACGGCACCGCGATGCGTAAGCCCCGATGATATTCGAGAACCGTCGAGCGAGCGGGCTCTCGATCGCGCTGGTACAGCCTCCACCGTTCGAGAAGACCGCTCGCTTCGAATAAATAACCGGGGATTCGGCCAGGGGTCTCCAGTTCCTATTTTGAATATCGGCGCGGCGTTTCGTGCAACGCTCTAATATAAATTGTATAAAAATAAATTAGTATAGTTAAATAGTATTAGTCAGTAGCGTAGTAATTAAATAAATAGTGTTAGTTTAAAAGTGCGAGTTTAATTTTTCACACCTCACGAACCCGAAATAAATAAAACGTTACATTGGTGTCAGGTGTGGGGTGTGAAAAAAAAACAATAATAAAAACATTTAAATAAATAAATTCGCGATAAATAAATTAAGTGAAATGGCTTCAAGACAGGTGTTTTTGAAGGACCTTAAAGTGGCGGATTTGAAAAAGAGAACTCGAAGAACGGGAGTGCGAGACGACAGGGAAAAAGGCCGATCTGCAAAATTGACTTAAAGAAGCTCTGGAAAATGAAGGTGAAAATCCCGATATATTTTTATTCGAAATTGCTGGCGATATAAATTCGGCGTTGCAAAGTTTGGAAAACAAATTATAAGAAAATGCCACCAAAATGCAACAGGAACTCCAGGAATCGTCTGGAAGCTTGGAGAAAAATCTAGAAGAGAAACTTTTAGAAAATGCCACCCAAATGCAACAGAAATTAGAGGAAACGTCTGGAAACTTAAGAGGGATGGAACAGAAACTAATAGAAAACATGGATCAAAAATTACTGGAAAATTATACAACTTTAGAAAAGAAAATTACGGAAAATTCTAGTTGCCTCCAGAAACAAATAGGCGAATATGTGGACGGAAAATTTGAGGAAATGGAAAATAAGTTAGTTACCGTAGAAGAAGAATTCCACAATAAGTTTCTAGAAGTAGAGAGAAAAATTGCAACGCTGAGTTTAGAAAGTGGGGAACAACAGCAAATGGTCAATACCTCTCTGAAGTCACCTGGTAGCGACAGCGACAGGTTGAGTAAACCCGAATTGAGCAGTCCTGTGGAAATTTCGAAAATTCGTATGAAACCACCACAGTTTGATGGTAAGAGCTCATGGGTCAATTATCTACGACAATTTGAGGCTGCAGCGAGGGCAAATGGTTGGTCGTTGGCAGAGAAGGCTACAGCGCTGACGTTGGCGCTACGTGGTGACGCCACAGATATTTTACAGACGCTTTCTCTGGAAGAACAAGATGATTACCATCAACTAGTTAAACACCTCGAAATGCGTTATGGTCAGTCCCATCTCGAGCATGTCTACCATTCGCAGTTGAAGAACCGCTATCAGAAAAGTAACGAATCGCTGCAGGAATTCGAAGCGGACATAGCGCGGTTAGTTCGTTTGGCGTATTCATCTACGCCGGAGAACGTCATGGAACGACTAGCCGTGCAGGCATTTTTAGATGGTCTGCGTGATACTGAGACCCGTCAAGCTCTGACTCTCGCTCGTCCCAGCAAGTTGGTGGATGCTTTGGCGCGAGCTTTGGAATTCGAAGCCGCTAAACAGAGTTGCAGAGGTCAAGCTAAGGTCCGTAAGATGGAGGAAGATGTTGAAGAAGGAACTTGCAATGAAGCAGAAATTAGGCGAGTCGTCGAGGGCATGTTGGAAAAGAGGCAATTTCGGTGCTGGAATTGCGGTAAGGTTGGACATGTCCGTAGTCGCTGCCCTAGAAATAAGGAAACGTCACCCTCGTCGGAAAACTAAAGGAGGTTGACCGTAAGGGGCAATCGTCAACCTCTAAAAAAGCAAGCCCCAAAGAAAATAGCACGAGTCGCATCTCTTCAACACCCATCTAATAGTGTTTTTGTCGATGGACTAGTCAATGGAAAAGAGAGACTGTTGCTATTAGATACGGGTGCAACGAGAACTATCATTAGACCAGATATTGTTGGAACAGCGGCAAGAATTACTCCGACCAGCTGGCGACTACGTACGGCAACTGGAGATCCCGCTACCATTCGCGGTGAGACCAACGTCACGATTGTCATTGGAAACGTGTCGTTTGAACATCGAGCACTGGTAGCTGAAATTGAGGATGAACTTATTCTTGGAATGGACATTATGAACACCAAGGGATTTGAACTGGACTTCAAGAATAATGTTCTGAAAATAAATGGCGAGGAAATCGTATTGCATCGAAAGACGGAGGAAACAATCCGAGTTGTACTGGCAGAGGATACGGCAGTGCCAGAACGAAGTGAAATGATCTTGGACGCTCATTTGGACGGTAACCCGTGTGTTGGAAATATAATGATGTTTGAGCCAAGATCTCACGACGGCGAGGTAGCGAGAGGAATAGCTGTGGGAAAAGCTCTGTTGCTGACCGAGAAAACAGTACCGGTGAGAATAATGAACCTGAATCATCACCCAGTAAATCTAAGAAAAGGAATCGTTTTAGGGTACTGTTCCTCGGTTTTCTCCGTCATCCGAAAATTAGATGCTCAAGAAAATTCAGTTAGGAAGATTACAGGCGAGTTATCAAACCTCCTATCATCGTCCTCAAGATCCTTGAGAAGTGATCAAACGACGAAGCTAAGGAGTCTGATTACTAAGTACGCAGATATTTTCGATGATGGGCAAGGTGGAAAGGGCAGGACAAATGTAATCCGACACAAAATTGACACGGGCGACGCTCGGCCCATCCGACAAACAGCAAGAAGATTGCCATTAGCCAAACGCGAGGAAGCCGATAAAATCGTGCAGGACATGGAAAAAGATGGGGTCATTGAACCATCTAATAGTCCGTGGGCTTCACCAATTGTATTGGTAAAGAAGAAAGATGGCTCTACCAGATTTTGTGTGGATTACCGTCAATTAAACAACGTGACAAAGAAAGACAGCTATCCATTGCCTAGAATCGATGACACCTTGGATACTCTATCAGGATCAAAGATTTTCTCAACCCTAGATTTGAAGAGTGGATATTGGCAAGTAGAGTTGGCACACCGGGATCGAGAGAAAACTGCGTTTACTCTGGGTACAGGACTATGGCAGTTTACCGTAATGCCGTTTGGATTATGTAACGCTCCGGCAACCTTCGAGAGGCTGATGGAAACTGTGTTAAAAGGGCTCTCTTGGAAGACATGTCTTGTGTACCTTGACGACATCATCGTGGTTGGAAAATCCTTTGAGGATCACATGAAAAATCTGGAGGAGGTCTTTCAACGTTTGCGAACCTCTGGCCTAAAGCTTAGCCCGAAAAAGTGTCATCTATTCCAGAAGGAAGTGAGGTATCTGGGCCATGTTGTTTCCAGTCGAGGAGTGGCAGTGGATGACCAGAAGATCAAAACAGTGCGAGAGTGGCCAGTACCCGGCAATAAGCATGATCTACGAAGTTTCCTCGGGTTATGCACTTACTATCGTCGATATGTGCCCGGATTTGCCAATATTGCCAAGCCACTGACTCGACTCACGGAAGGAGAAAGACGGTTCCAATGGGACGATGAATGCAGTGAAGCGTTTCGACATTTAAAGGAAGCGTTGACGAGTGCACTTATCCTGAGCTATCCTCTCCCAGATGGAAAATTCATTTTGGATACCGATGCCAGTAATGTAGGTTTGGGAGCAGTTTTGTCTCAGATTCAGGACGGCCAAGAGAAGGTTATTGGATACTTCAGTAAAACCTTGTCGAAACCTGAGCGAAACTACTGTGTTACCAGGCGGGAGCTACTGGCGGTAGTGAAATCTGTCGAACACTTCTATAAATACCTGTATGGGAGGAAATTCTTGCTGAGAACAGACCATGCGGCGCTAAAATGGCTTCTACAGTTCAAGAATCCTGAAGGACAGGTAGCCAGGTGGATAGAGCGACTCCAAGAATTTGATTTCGACACCGAACATCGCGCAGGCAAAGTTCACCGCAACGCTGATGCGCTATCCAGAAGACCCTGCTTTGAGGATTGCAAACATTGTCAGCGGGCAGAAGAAAAGGACATCTTAGTATACAGAACGACGGCGGTGAACGATGATTGGCTGTCGGAAAAGGTATTGAAAGACCAAGAGAATGACCCGAATCTGAAGCCAATTGTGAATTGGAAGAAAGAAGATCGGAAACCCACTTGGGAGGAGGTATCGCGGTATTCACCAACCGTAAAGTCATACTGGGCTCAGTGGAATTCCCTCGTCTTAAGCGACGGACTCTTAAAACGCGTTCTGGAGAAATCAGATGGTACCGAAGAGCGAAAACAACTGATAGTCCCCAGAAACAGAGTGCCAGAGGTATTGGAGGAGATCCACAATGGAAGCACTGGCGGACACCTAGGAGTAACGAAGACGCTGGGAAAAGTTAGGGAGCGTTTCTACTGGGTGAACTGCACTACTGACGTGAAGGAGTGGTGCAAGAAATGCGTGGTGTGCGCTGCGAGTAATGGTCCGCAACGGCACCCGAAGGCTCCAATGCGACAATACAACGTGGGTAGTCCGTTTGAAAGAATTGCCATCGATGTAGCAGGTCCGTTTCCGGAAACAGATAATGGAAATAAATACATCGTCGTCGTGATGGATTATTTCAGCAAATGGGTAGAAGCGTATGCCCTTCCAAACCAAGAGGCTTCTACTGTGGCGGACGCTCTCATCAAGGACTGGATCTGTCGATTTGGTGTACCTCTGGAATTACATTCGGACCAGGGGGAGAAATTTCGAGTCGATTCTGTTTCAGAATGTGTGCCGTACACTCGACATCCGTAAGACGAGGACAACTGCACTGCATCCGCAGTCAGATGGAATGGTGGAGCGAATGAATAGGACCATCAACCGGTACTTATCCAAAGTAGTCTCTGACCACCAGAGGGACTGGGACCAGTTTCTCCACCTGTTCCTGCTAGCCTACCGGTTGTCGGTTCACGAAACAACTGGGCAAACACCTGCAAGCATCGTCATGGGCCGTGAACTGCGTCTACCCTGTGACCTGAAGTTCGGCTGTACACCAGGGGACGACGTGGCTGGAGAGGACTACGTCAGTACTCTACGCCAGAGAATGGACGACATCCACGAACGAGTCCGTTCAAATATCCAGGGCGCCAGCGACCGCATGAAGGAGACCTACGACATCAACGCCAACGATGGCAGGTACCAGCCCGGCAACCAAGTCTGGTTATATAACCCACAACGTCGTCGTGGGTTATCTCCAAAACTTCAAAGCTCCTGGGAAGGTCCGTATGAGGTCGTCACCCGGATTAACGATGTAGTCTACCGAATCCAGAAGTTGCCAAGAGGAAAACCCAGGGTGGTCCACTTCAACCGTTTAGCCCCTTTCGCCGGAAGCAATGACGAACAAGCTGAAGCCAGAGTTCGACACGTCAGTCCACCAGACAGCGAGCTCTCCTTCGAGGAATTCATGTTGCTTCATTCCAACGGTCAGAAAGCTCGCTACGGTGTAACGCGAGAAGAACCACGTGACCTGTTCCAGACTCCTGCTGACTTCTGTCTTGCTCACTGTGTGGCAGCAGACCTCCGAATGTCCCGAGGGATTGCACTTACCTTCAAGAAGGCGTTTGGACAGTTGGAGGAGTTACGCAGACAAAGACCAGAGGTTGGACGAGTCCTTCAAATCACGGCGGCCGAGCAGGAGAAAGAGAGGTCCGTTTTCTATTTGGTGACCAAGCAGCTATCGCACCATAAACCAACTTATCAAGCTGTCTGGGACACACTAGTCGAGCTGAGGGATGTGCTCTTGTCCCAGAGCATAAGCAGTTTGGCGATACCGAAGATAGCCAGCGGACTAGATGGCCTGGATTGGAGGGTGATCAGGAGTATGCTAGAAGTTCTCTTCCGGTTTACTGGAATTGAGATTCTGGTATGCTGTTACAACCCCAGGAGATCGCTCAACGAGAAAACTGTGGACTGCTTCTTCTACCAGACCTCCCGATGCAAGAATGGGCCACGCTGCAGGTATCGTCATGGACCAGAGGATGATGGTACAATTCGGGACGAAATGTCTTTAAGGAGGGGGGCAGTGTGGCGAAATAACCAGCAGTGTGCGTCGCCGGCCGGTCGATCGTGGAGCGGCACAGGTGTTGTTTGGCGACACGGCACCGCGATGCGTAAGCCCCGATGATATTCGAGAACCGTCGAGCGAGCGGGCTCTCGATCGCGCTGGTACAGCCTCCACCGTTCGAGAAGACCGCTCGCTTCGAATAAATAACCGGGGATTCGGCCAGGGGTCTCCAGTTATAAAGACCATTTGAGGGATACCGATTATTTATTAGAAGGAGAGTCCCATAAGATCATGTATCCAGCTAATATACAAAAATATCTATATTGGCCTACTACTCCAGAAAGAAAAGGAAAAAGTAATAAAGAAAAAATGCCATATATTATTACATCTTCAACATGGAAACAGATAACAAACAAGAAAGAAGAAGATAAATTAAGTAAGATTAAAGAAAAAGAAAAGAAAAGAAAAGAAAAGAAAGGGAACTAAAGAAGATTCTGAGAGAACAAACATTAGCATGCAAACAGAAAAATAAAGGGAAGAGAATGCCTAAAAGTGACAAAATTAATATAATCTCCAATATTACATTACCCCAACGAGGCATTTTACGGACTACAGACTTTAACACACTACAGCACAACTTACCTTAATAGCTCACCTATTAGGTATACAGTTTGTGTAAAGGCAACATCGGCCAGTTTTGAAAAAGGACAAAGTGAGACGACAGATACCGCATACGCATCGAAGGTGGTGGGAAAATAAAACCGGTCCACTCACCAGCTGCCGCTAGACAGAGCGAGAAGTGTAGTTGAAGTAAACAGTATTCTTGTTAAAAATTTTATTAAAACGGTTTATTCACGCGAAGAAATACATATGTATATCAGAATGTCGTATAGCATGGCATCATAACGGCAATTCTGACCGTAAATTACAAGATTCATTTGCTAACATGTGTTCCCAAATAGGCCAACACTTTCTAAAAACACTAGGTATCCAAAATATTACGCATAATCTTATTTGTACAGCAAGGCATTTTGGCTCGGCGCGGCGGGCGATTAGCCGAGCTGTGTGGAAGAAGGGTCCATGTTCAGACGTGTTGACTCGTACTGATTAGGTTGGTAGTGAAGAGCCGGTCTTATTTTCCCACTACCTTCGATGCGTAATGATGGTTGCGTTTTCGTTTCACATGTATTTGTCCTTTTTCATAACCGGCCGATGTTGGCTTAACACACACTGTATATTAGGCACCTATTAGGAATTTTGCTTGTGAAGCAAAATATATTGGCAACATTGAGGATGTTGTTGGGAAAATTTCAAATTTATAGGTCACCTTTCTGGCAATTGCGCGGTAAATGTGTAGACGGGTGTGTTCTTGTTGTGAGAAACTCTAAAATTTAGTGAATATTGTTAAGGAAGTTACATTGAACTGCAGGCGCATAGTTGGCAATGTAAATATATTAATAACTATATACATGTTTTATTATTAAAAATTATTTTGTAGTTTACTATGTTCACTAAAGCGGTAAATTTAGGTTAGGGTACTATTTTATGCATATGCCAGTAATTATACCGGGTGACCACGAGATTACTACCCAGGCTCTAGCTGAGGCACGAAAAAATATATCGGTTTCAAATTTTGGAAATGTATATCATTGAATGGAATGCATAATTTAGTTATAAAAACGACTGATCATCACTTCCTGTTTGACCGGAAATGCCCTAAACTTTGTTATTTTATATGGAACACCCTGTGTATTATATATATATTTTTTAATTCTACTGAAAAAACTAAGACTAAAACATGTATCATGTTCTATACCTATCTTTGACAGTTTCCGAGAAAATCGCGTTTAAAGATGTCAAATGTGTCATTTATAAAATTCTTTTGAAAGAAAACAAGTGAAGATATGGACAAACCCATATGATATCTTTGACTTATTTTAGAAGCACTAAAGCCTGACATCATTAAAATTTCGCACTTCCGGCTCAACCGGAAAATACCGGAAGTCATCTTTAGTAGCAATTTACTGCAATAATTTTAATGGAATGCCCTATAACTAATTGGAAATTCGAATTCTACAAACAATTTCGAATCATTCTTATGTACACTTCCCTATACCCAAAGTTAATAGTTTTTGAGATATGAAATGTTTATTGTCAGAATGTCATAGGTATGAACTATGCATAAATAGAAAACGATAGAATCAGTCAATGCATCTATCAGAGGTGCCTAAGAATTTTAATATAGGTAGGCGCTATCACAGGCTTTTGTTTTTAAACGTCATTTTCTTCATTGTTGCTTAATTTGACAATTAATTCTTACTGTTTACGTTTGGTGGTAGTGTTATTACTTCTGTTTTATTTAAAATGCCACTTTTTACTCGCGAACATCAAATCGACATGCTGCTAGTGTATGGAAAAGCGAGAAAAAATCGCAGGGAAGCAAAAGCTTTATACGGGCAAAGATATCCAGATCGTACACAACCACATGATAAATATTTCCATTGGCTTGAGCGTCTCTTAAAAACCGAAATAATTGAAGAAGAACCTAACGAGTTTATTGTTAGTGAAGAGGCGGAGATTAATACTCTGGCGTGTATTGAGGTAGATCCGACTACTTCAGTTAGGCAAATTGCTGCCAATGTTGGAATTGGACGGGAAAGCGTCAGAAATATTTTAAAAAAGCACAAATTTAAACCATTTAAGTACCAGGTACACCACCATCTTTATGAAGCCGATCACCAACGGATGCTGGAGTTTTGTAATTGGTTTATGGTGCAGTAACGCCCAAATATAAGCCGGTTTATACTTTTCTCTGACGAATCATGCTTCACGAATTTGGGTATGTTCAATAGAAATAATTCGACATATTGAGCAAAAGAAAATCCTCACTTATTTAGACAAGGAGCTTTCCAGGAGAGATTTGGTGTTAATGTGTGGATGGGAGTAATTGGAACGCGCATCGTTGGACCAATTTTCTTTGAAAATCCACTAACAGCAGAGCAGTATTTACAGTTTTTAAACAATGAAATCGCTGACTTTCTCGAAAATTCATCAATAAATGAATATTTCCACATTTATTACCAGCAGGACGGAGTCCCAGCCCATAATGCTCGAAGGGTTAGGAATCATTTAAATCAAACGTTTTAGGATCGTTGGATAGGTACGTATGGATCGGTTAGATGGCCAGCTAGGTCCTGCGATATAACTTCCTTAGATTTTTTCTATTGGGGTCACATTAAAGAAGCAGTGTACAGAACACAGCCTACTGATTTACAAGATCTCCGCGACCGGATTACAAGAGCGGTGAACAATATTACTCGTGCTCAAATGGAAAATGTGGTAAGGTAATTTAAAAACAGGATCATTCAAATCAGGATGTCATCAAATGAATGGTGGACAATTTGAACATTTAATTTATGGATGATGTTGCATTATCTTATGTTTGTTTTTTTAAATAAAATATTATATCTCAAAAACTATGAACTTTGGGTATAGGGAAGTGTACATAAGAATGATTCGAAATTGTTTGTAGAATTCGAATTTCCAATTAGTTATAGGGCATTCAATTAAAATTATTGCAGTAAATTACTACTAAAGTATAGGACATGATACATATTTTAGTCTTAGGTTTTTCAGTAGAATTAAAAAAAATATATACAGGGTGTTCCATATAAAATAACAAAGTTTAGGACATTTCCGGTCAAACAGGAAGTGATGATCAGTCAGCAACTAAATTTTGCATCCCATTCAATGATATACATTCCCAAAATTTGAAATCGATATCTTTTTTTCGTGCCTCAGCTAGAGCCTGGGTAGTAATCTCGTGGTCAACCGGTATATTATACAAATTTGAATGGCAAATACAGTGATTGGCAGGGTGGCCAATAACTGCCCCTTGGTATATTTTTCATTTTACGATTTTTTTTTTAGTTTCTGATAGAGAGACAAATGTTTCAATTGCACTCGCACTATTTGATATTAAGACAGTAAATAGTGGTTGGCATATCTAAAAATTATTGTGACTAGTATCACGTCTATGCTAATAACTGTATTTTTGCTTTTGTAGATGCCAAAAGTGGAAAGTGGTGCACAGTATATAAAAAAAATACCTGGAAGAAAACATATCATCAGCGATACAAGCTGTTGAGAATGGCATGTCTCAGAGAAAAGCAACAGCAACATTTGGTGTACCTCGACAAACGTTACAATTTTGCATAAGTGATAAATTCAGAATTAAAACAAGCTTAGGTCCCGACCCCATTTACTAAAAATGATTCTCTGTGAAAGATTTATTGGATTCTAATGTTCGACTGAACCCTTTTAAAAATAATCTGCCTGGTGAGGGCTGGTAGAGAGCTTTTTTAAAACGTCATCCTAATCTAGTGCATAGGACTACTGAGGCTGTGACAGCTGCCAGTTCAAAAGTTGCAGAGAGATATAAGAAAGTGGTTTGTTAGTATAGAGAATTATTTAAAGAAGAAAAAATGTATTCTTCTAAAAATACATTCTACTAGATCCAACGAGGATTTTTAATGGGGATGAAACAAATTTTGTGCTTTTCCCCAAAAATAAAAAAAGTTTTGGCATCCAAAGTTGCAAAAAACGTTTACGAGCTAGACTTCAATAAAGCAAAAACCAATATTACCGTAATGTTTACCTTCTCTGCAGCCGGACAAGTTATAGAACATATGGTAATATACCCCTATAAAAGATTACC
Organism: Aromia moschata; assembly: GCA_029963805.1. Lineage (NCBI taxonomy): Eukaryota > Metazoa > Arthropoda > Insecta > Coleoptera > Cerambycidae > Aromia > Aromia moschata. Next base: position 1,692,026 of record JAPWTK010000056.1, on the reverse strand, counting down.
ATCGAGTATAGTAGATTCTGTTCCAAATTCTTGGGGAATAGCACATAGCGAATGGTTGGATGAAAACAGAAATTTTCTATGAATATATAGGAAACGTTTTAAATTCATGCCTAAAGAAGGTTGGAACTAAATTCCCTATAATCTTATTTGTGGATGGACACGCCACACACCAGACTTATAAACTGACCCAGTTGTGTACAGAATTAGGCATTATTCTTGTAGTTCTTTACTCCAATGCCACTAGAATAATACATCCGGCGGATGTAGCTGCTTTTAAGTCGCTCAAAAATGGATAGAGAAGTGCGGTAATTGAGTTTAAAAGTAAAAATCGACAAAAGGTTCTACGAAAGAAAATTTTGCTCCGGTCCTGAAACTTGTTGTCGACAATTCTATAAAACCCGAAACTGTGCAGAATGGATTTAGAGCTAGTGGTATCTTTCCCTGGAATCCATCAGCGATCGATTACACAAAGTGCCTTGGAAAAAAATGTACAATCGTTTCAGAAGATGACCATTTGCGGGATAGTGATGCATATTTAACCTACAGTCGATTCACAAGTATTGTGGGTTATACGACGATAACATTATTTAATCAAATTGAAAATGCCACGGATAGTAACGAACATTTTTTAAAGTTATATAATGTGTATCAACACTTCAAGAAAGCGGATTCGATTGAATCTGAATGTTTTTCACTGACCCAAAATGCTGTCCTTTCATTGGGGTTTTGAAGCGCGGAAAGAGAAAAAAGTCTGGGGGGGGCACATCGGGGCTATAGGGAGGCTGGGGAACAACGGTGATGACGAGGTAATCGGCCACGAGGAGGCAGGTGTGCGAAGGCGCATTGTCGTGGTGAAGCTTCCAGGATTTTGAGATGTCTGGGCGGACGCGATTCACCCTGCGTTTCAGCCGCTTCAGCACCTCGACGTAAAACTTTCCGGTTACGGTTGTCCCCTGCGGAACGAACTCATGATGGACCAATCCCCGGCAATCAAAAAAGACAATCAGCATTGTCTTGATCTTTGACCTGGACATCCTGGCCTTCTTGGGGCGAGGGGAGTTCGACGTGTGCCATTCCGCAGTTTGCCTCTTCGTCTCCGGATCGTATTCAAAGACCCAACTTTCGTCCCCGGTGATGACGTCATCAAGGAAAGCGAGGTTGTCTTCGCAGGTGTCCAAAATTCTTGGCAGGTTTGGACGCGCCTCGCTTTTTGATCGTCCGTTAGCACTTTTGGCATGAGCTTCGCGCACACCTGCCTCATTCCTAAAGACTCCGACACAATTTCGTGAACAATGGTTTTCGTAATGTCTAATGTTTCGGAAATTAAACGGACACTTAGACGACGGTCAGTGTTCAAGTCACGCACACGTTTCACATTGTCGTCGGAACTGGAGGTTGATGGCCGTCCAGCGCGGTTCTCGTCGTTGACATCTTCCCGACCTTCTGCTAAGGCCTTGTGCCACCGGAAAATTTGCCTGTCCGAAAGACAATCGACGCCGAAAGCCTTCTTCAACATTGGAATGGTTTCCGCACCACTCTTCTCCAGTTTCACACAAAACTTGATCGCCATCCGTTGCTCAAGCGAACGTTGCATTTTTTCTTGCACCGGGTCACTGTAACGACTCTCAAAGAACGAGTGATGCGACCACTACAACGACCGGTAGCCAACTGACGCTTGTTGGATCTTGTTGCCAGATCTCCCCACCACAATCCCAGCACGTAAAGCGCGGGCTGGCGCGTACAGTCTCGGGAAAAACATCCACTGACATTACTTTCCGGACAAACCCTGTATTTGATTTAGAAAATATAGAAATTATATTTGATAATTTAGAAACAGCCGAAACAAATGTACTCAACGACGAAAATACTGACATAGTAAGCCAGTTGCCAGATAAAACCCAAGCTAATAATATTCAGCCCAACCAAGATACAAATGAAGACAAACTGATAGACACATTGCTTTTTGAAGCGGTTCCAAAATTGTCTTCAACAGACACTAATATTAGACTAGATATTTTCCAGTCTAATACATCGACAATCATTTTTGAAGACAATAATAACATTCAGAGCCATACGTCAGACAAACACTATATTGATGAAATCAGCAGATGTAATGTTTTTTGATGCAATATCAACTAGCGATGGCAGTGGTATAGTAAAAAAAAACAGCATAATAATGATGATTTGAACTGTAGTTTGAAAGAGTATTTAATGTGGCCTAAAACTCCAGAAAGGCAAGGAGGCAATAGAAAAGAGAATGAAAAATGGCCATTTGTACTCACGTCTTCAACTTGGAAAGAAATGCAAAAAGAAAAGAATGGAAACCAAGAAAACAATACAAGAGGAGAAAGAAAAACGAAAAGTAGAGAGAGTCAACAAAAAAAATCAAAGATAGGAAAAACTGTTGCCTATGAAGAAACAAAAGACAAACACAAACCTTCGGAAAAGGAAACTAACAGAAAAAATAAATCCTAGTGTGAAAAAAGGAATTATTGACATAAAAATGGAGAATACGGGCGAACCAAAAGATAATTCACGAGATACTATGAAGGCTAAGCCACACACACCAAAGAACAAAATTAATATAATTTAAAGTTTTACGATAAAGGAAGATACAACCAAACATGTTAGAAAATTATTTACTACTGATGAAGATAATGATTCACAATCTGCAAAAATTGATTTTACAAAAAATCAATATGTTGTCAATCGTTTATGCTTTTCATGTACAGCTACTATAAATACATTATTATTATGCCTCTACTGGTAAGTAGAGGCCAATTAGTAGTGATGCCAATTACTGTAATGGGTATGCCAATAACTATAATTTTTGCTGAGGGTAACCAAATTAGTTGACTCAACTCTTTAAGTGGCCAATAACTGTATCGCTTACCCTATCTCAACCATCTGTGTCACGAACTGTCGAAAAAGTCACACGGCATATCGCTGCACTCAACCATACAGAAATAAAAATCTTAAGTAGAGAGGAAATTATCCGTGTATGTCCAGACTTCTATAGGCGTGAGAATTTAAAAAGCCAACGCCAGTGCGGAAAATTTTGGAACTAATTACTATGCTATTACTTCTCTCTTGTTACGTCGTGTTTAACATTTTAATGGCAGGAGTGGTCGATATATGGACCAACCAGAGGACGCAAAATATGAATGTTGTTTCAGGGAAAATTTGAGACGTTGAGTGTGGGAAAAATATTGGAAACATTTCTGGAAACGTCCTTGACCTTGAAAATCGCTGTTTCAAAGTCAATTTTTTTTGATAATTCAGCCGATAAGATGGCCTGGAAAGTTGAAAATCTCTTTACAGTATTAACCTTAAAATTCTAAAAATTACATGGATAAAAATAATCACCCTCAGCAAAATGAAAAAAACAGAGAACAGACTCATATACAGTATGTGTAAAGGCGACATCTGCCGGTTGTGAAAAAGGACAAATTCTACACTTCTCGTTCTAACAACTAGCATAGCGTGGTTAGAGGGCCTTATTCCCTCACTACCTTCGATGCGTATGCGGTTGCTTCTTATCTGTCGTCTCACTTCTGTTTGTCCTTTTTCACAACTGGCCGATGTTGGCTTTACACATACTGTATATTATTTACTAATTGGTTTTCCTAAGTTCAGTTTTAATTTTTATTATCTGTCTTGCGTCTATTTATGCGTTCCTTTTCACCACATTTATGCACCATGGAAAATTGATGTTTTCTTTCTTCAGCAAATATATGAAATATATTGTTACACTTCTGAAGAAATTCTGGCGAAGCACATAGGGCGACATCTGTTGGCGATTAGTGTAGGCTGATCTACGAGGCGAAGGGAACTACAGCAACGACATCTAGCTCGCCATCTGGCTGGAATTGACGACAACGAGGCGGGGAAGGTGGAGGGAACATTCGTGGTGCAGGCGAGCTAGACTGCACATCGGTGGAAATAGAATCGAATAAAGAGTCGATAGAGTGATAGATAAAGGTGTATTAACAATATATAATTTGCGAAGTCGGTCTTCGTCCCGCGGTGGCATATTCGTTAACTGCACCCATTTTGTACCGCTCGGAAAACCGAACGTTGCCTAGTTAACTGCGGATGATATAGAGAAATTATGCAACTATAGCGTCTGCATTTAACTTATAATGGCATGGTATGCTGGCATTTGCAACGTAAACTGCCGACGAGATAGAAGAATTTGACTTATTTGGTATAGCATATTGGTGTGGTATTTACGACGGCTACGGCAGTGATAAGCACGTGGTTACTCAAATAAAGCATGGATTCATTGCCGACAGGTTTTCAGTATTATAAAACTGACAGTACTACGGTTAGGACAATGTTCAGAGACAAAGAAGCAGTAGAGATAAGATTAGCTTACATATTTACCTATTTTATTCCCGAGAAAAAGCATGGTGTGCATAACATAACCTAAATTTATAGCGAGTTTCAGTTAAGACTGACTATAGGGAAATTTACATAGTATATTTTCGACCTCATGTTAGGCTCTTTATGCTCAATATTCAAAAGTATTATTTTAAAGAAAAATAGTTTGGTTTATAATGTACAGGGTGACCCAACGATAGAGTAAAGTAAGTTTTTGCTTCCCTGTTATTATTTATATGAAACCTGATTATATGCCATCGGCTGGATATACCAAGGTAGCATGTTTTAAAAATATTGAGAGTTATACAGGGTGCATTCAAAAAGTAAGGCATAATTCTAAATATAAAACAAAAAAACTATATCAGCATACGTGCATTCCTTTTCATTTCGACATGTGGTACAGGGGAGTTTTTGCGTCTAAATCGGGCCACAATTATTATTTTTTTTATCAAATAATGGATGAAAAATAGGAAAACAACCTAGTGGGTTCTCTTATAAATAATAAAATTTGATATTTTGCTATTTGATAATTTGATGTGTTGATGATATCTGTAGGCTGTAGGTGTAGTATAGGTATACAGTGTGTCCCGAGAGTCAATATATCAATAATTCATAAAAGCATGCCAATATCTCGAATATAAATGATTTTTACTCACACAAAAACAATATTTAATACGCTTTCATACATTTTTGTAATAGTAATGTCATCATTTATTTTCAGGCTTGGACTTCGGAATTAGAATCAAAATCAAAAGTAATGAGGCGAATAACGAAAACATTCAACAATAAATGCCTAGGGAGGAAAAATATTTTCAAGCGTATTTACCATTGCCATTTCAGTACATCTTATTCGACGAAAAAAAATAAATAAAACCTCTAAGACTCGAAAAAGCAGAAATACAAACTGTCCAGCTACGCTTATAGTGATTCTAAAGAGATTCGTAAAAAATGCTAAAGTCTAAAATCAAGGATGATCTTACAGAAAAATGGCCCTGCGTTATCAATTTTAAAGATGATCATAATCACACTGTTCTTAGTGCCGTAGCCTTGAAAGAGAGACCCATCGGACATGAGACTAAAACTGCAATATTAGAATAATTTGAAAAAGGTCATAGTGTTGCATCAGCATATCATACATTTTATTTATCAAAAATGGAAGAATTGGGTGATAGTTATGAAGAAGTTAGTTATCTTTTGGATAGGCACTATTTCCCTACAAAAAATTATTATTCAGTGTCAATTTGTACGCCTATTATGCAACGCACAGCTCGTTGTTTACTGCAGGCTTCTAGTTTTATTTGTGGATGCAACGAGTAATTGTGATGTCCAGAATCATAAGCTTTATTTCTTTGCAGCTCATTCTCCTGCTGGTGGAATTCCTGTGGCGTGTATTATAAGCAGTTCACAAAAAAATAGATGTATTTAATGCAGGTGTAGAAGGGCTAATCGAAATTATGCCGATAAAAATCTCTCCTGCCGTAATTATAATCGATGATGATATGGGAGAAAGAAATGTTCTGAAGAAAAATTGGCCACATTCGACTCTACTACTCTGCACATTCCATGTTTTAAAACATGTTGGAAATGGTTAAAATCCACACAAAAGAAACAAAATAAAACAAAAAAATGACCAGGATCTTTACAAGATTTTTAGAAATATATTAGTGTCTACAACAGAAGAAGGCATTGGAAGTGCATAAAAACATTTTTTCTGTTTCATGTGGTGATCCCAAATTTAAAGAATATGTGGAAAACATGATAAAAAGGATAGAAACGTGGTGTTTGTTTGGAAACAGACGGCAATATAAATTACGCGGCGCAGATACGAATAATTATGTAGAGGTAATGTTTAGGTTATTCAAAGACATTACTTTAGAGAGGACAAAAGCATTTAATTTATGTCAACTAGCCGATTATGTAACAACTAGCTTCGAGTCTTATATCAAACAGAGAATTCTAGATGCTATTTTAGACTCAAAAAGCGAAAATCAAAGAGATATGAGATAGATGAATAAGACGTCACTTCAATTGAAGTAGTCGACATGGGAAAGATGCAATACGCTGTAAAGAGTTGTAGAGATAAAAATAAAACTTATTTTGTTGATATGCAGACTTGCATTTGCACTTGTTACGAAGGTAACACTGGTAAAATATGCAAACACCAGGCGGCAATTATAAAACTATTTTACATCGACTCAGCAGTAAATGTTTTATCAAATAAAACAAAACGAAGACTATATCTTATAACTACAGGAAAACAAGCCAACGAAAATTTGTTAGAACATATTTTAGTTGGAAACATAAAAAGTGTTTATAATGCAGTAAATAATGAAAACGAAACACCATCACACCATGTATATTGTAAAATTGGTAATAAAATTAACAGCGACCCACCTGTACAATTAGGTATTCCAGTAAGTTTTAGATGTGAAGGAAAAATGGAAAGATTTCTCTGAAACAATACTAAAATACCTAGATGACGACACTGCCTCATTTTATCCATTTCCTAGAAAATCTAAACAAATATGCTCAGTCGTCAGAATCTTTATCGTCAGGATTTTATACGGCTTTTCTTCAGAGATGTTAGTACGAGGAGTTGATAAATAGAAAACTCTGGAGTTACGGGCACCTATATGTGGGATTAATAGTGATAACTTTGAAAGTATTTCCTGAGCATCAATTTCGTTTGTTATTAAGTTGTGCAAAAAAATTGAGAAGAGCAGTCACGCCTATTACTTAAACTAGAAATTGCGTACTTGTCAAGGAGCTCTTTCTGAGGAATTCCTATAGGAGGATAAACATCGCTCCGTTTTGATATACAGAACTTTTAAAAACCTACGTTGAATCAATTATAGGCCGTTAATATACATTAACTTATAATTGGGGCTCCATACAAGCGATGCATACTCAAGCTTCGATCTGACATAGCTGTAATACAATATGTTTAGAGTGTCAGGGTTTGTAAAGTCTTGAGCTTGTCTAACAAGAAAACCATAACTTTTGCAAGCTTATAAAATTATTGATTCGATGTGGTTATTAAATGTTAGGTTAGGATCGAAAGTAACACCGAGATCGCGGAATGTTGTAGGCCTTTGAAGATGTCTGTTACTAATATTGTAGTCGTAAATAATTGTAGAAGTTTTTCTCGTAAAAGACATGACATTACATTTGTCGATATTTAAGGGGAGTTTATTTTATGACACCACATTGCAATTTGTTCAATATTATTTTGTAGGTGGTAACAATCTTCTATACTTTATATAACACAGAAAATCTTTAAATCATCAGCATAGAGTAAATAATGAACGTTACTTAATTCACGGACGATGTAATTAATGAATATATTTAAAAGCATTGGTCCTAAAACAGACCCTTGAGGAACTCCAGAGGTTGCAATGTATTCGACAGACTTGAAACTATTATAGGCAACATACTGTGTTCTGTTAGAAAAATATGATTTAAACAATTATATTAGATTATTAGAGAAGCCAAAATTGTCAAGTTTTATCAGCAATAAATCATGGTCAAGCCTGTCGAACGCCTTTGAAAAGTCTGTGTATATTACGTCCATTTGAAGCTGTTGATCCAGTGTTTCAGAGATACCCTGAGTTACATCTATAAGATGTAGAACGGCCTTTCATGAACCCATGTTGATGAGGTGAAATTGGATTGCTAACGTCGGGGTAAATTATGTCGTGTAATGAAATTTATAAAACCTTGCAAAAGTTACAGATTTATCCCCCCTTTTGAATACTGGACATACTTTAGACTCTTTCCATATATCAGGAAAACAACTACTCTTCAAGCATAAGTTAAAAAATGTGGTTAAAGGAGAAGCAAAAATATGCGCACAATCTCAATGCCTGAATGCCATCTGTGCCTGTGGTCCATTTGTTCTTAATTGTTTTAAGAGATTTCAAAATATTTTTTTCACTAAACTCGTAAATTTGAATTGTTGTCTGATTACCTGACCTTGATACAGAGCTCTTAGTAATATCATCTCCATAGGACTCTGATTCAAAGGTATCCACAGTATAAGATTTACTAAAGAAAGAAGTCTGCGAACGCATTCAGAATATCTACGGAATCATCGTAGTCAACACCGTTGTCTTGTCATTGAACATGAAATATTTGTCGTTCCTCTTTTATTATTTACGAAAGTCCAAAACTTCAGCTTCAATATTCTGTATGTAATCTTTATAGGCTCTGTCGATATCTGATTTTATTTTTTTTGCTGTCGTTTAAATTCAACAAGGTCGGCCTCATTACCGCTGTTCTTATAATCTTTCAGCTTGTTCGCTTTAATTTGGACGCCACTGTACTCGTCTATTATTGTCCCTCCCCCTGTGCGGACTGAACTCGCGGGCGCGTGAATGCGACAGCAGTGTTGCCAGATTACACGAGTAATCGTGTAATTACACGATTTTGGTCCTTTTTACACGAATACACGAATAAAGGGACAAATCTCACGATTTTTCGCGTTTGGTAACAAAATTCGCCACTTTTAATAAAAATGTAAAACTTTAAAACCATTCAAATAATTTATTTAAATTAAATCACTATATATAAAGTCCGTCCCTGCTCCTGTTTATAAATATTTTGATTATGAGGAATTTTTCAGGCGATCAAGTTGTCGATACTGGCGATTAATTCTAGGAATCCCACAGAGCCAATTCATGATTCATGCATATGCATTTTGGGTACTTCCCACAGTTGTTATTTTACTTTTATCATATCACAGAGTCGTCTTCGTAAGATAGTTTTAAGGTATAATACGTACATCGTCACGTGTTTATTATAATCTAATTTGTTGTTTTAAAAGAATACCTTTGTGAATTCTGTTACTAAATATATTTATAAAAATAAAATGTATTACTGTTTGTTTTAATATTGAAATAAAAAAATTTTTTTAAATAAATAATACAGTATTTTATTATTTGTTTTTATGTATTTTCAAAATAACATTTAACATTTTTACGACTTTATACGATTTTCGGTAGCCGAGTTACACGATTCTCTCTGCACTTCATTTGGCAACGCTGTGGGACAGCCAGTGACTATACGAATATTGAATAAGACGCACGTTTCGTTTCATCTACAGAAACACAGTCCACAGAATATTTGTCTATAACAGTTTTAAAGTTGTTACGTATTGTGCATTATAAGTAAATCATTAAAGAGTTTATTTGATTTCAATCAAATTATTTTAAAAAAGAGAGAATATATCAGGGCAAAGCCCAAACACTGGTTCTTCTCCCGGATGGTCAGCAAATATTATTAGTGCGTCGTCAATTCGTCGTTCATCAGTCAACCCAGAGATCCAGGGAATATTATCAAGACACGATTGGCAAGCGGTATCAACAGGTATTGCGCACAGCCACATCATTTCCATTGCAGTTCACCAAGTCCCAGCGCACCACGTTGGGCATAGAGGCGAGAATTCCTGATCACACAGAGCGGCAGCATCCCAGGCGCGGGGCGGAGAGCAGAGGTAGCCACGGTGATATCATTAGTCAGGTCAGAGCCTTTCATTTCCCTCTATATCGCATAACTCAATATACTTGTCTTCGTTCCTCATTTTTATACGCATTCCTTATTTTATTTCTCATCTATTTTATTTTATTTCTCAACTCACAACGTAGGTATAGTCGCTCATTCATAATGACTCCATTCTAATCAAATATCAAAACAAACACATCTCAATATCATTTGAATAGGTACATTTATGTGCACTTACATTTGAATTTGTTTTTCATTTTGAATTTTAAACAAAAAGATAGCACACCTTTTTCAGTTGCCTTACAAAACGCTTAAGTTTGGTTACAATTTATTTATTTATCAACACAATGACTGAATTAAAACGGCTAACAGCTAGGGGGGGGTCATTTTAAAGGGACAGTTAACGAGATTTAATAGTTATTTGAATAGTTTTCAAGAAAACCCAGATTTCATAATAAAATTACAGGCCCGGCTCGGAACGGTTTCGAGTATTTTATTTGAATTCAACAACATACAACTAGAAATTGAGTGCATAAATGAAACGGACGACTATGTCGAAGAAAATTCTATTGAAAGAGAAACCTTTGAAACAAAATATTTTGAATTAATCTCACGTAGTAACAAAATTGTAATCTATATCTATCTCAAATCTCTATAGACAAAACACAAAATTATCCATTAGAAAGCAACATTGCCATTGATTTTTATGTAGACGATCTACTCACAGGTTCACATGATGAAATAACACTATTTAAAATTCAATAAGATCTTGTTCAGCTGTTAAAAGAATTGGGTTTCGAGTTGCGAAAATTTAGTTCCAACAGTAATTCATTATTGGAAAAAATTAAAAATGACAATTCACAATTAAAATTTCTAATTATGTAATTGGTGACGATGAACAACCTACCAAAACACTAGGTATATCGTGGAACCGATAGCTTTGAATATAATTCACAAATAACTAGGCCACATCGCGTAACAAAAAGAACAGTACTTTCATGCATTTCACAAATTTTTGACCCGTTGGGGTTACTAGGTCCCATGATAATTCAAGCGAAAATCATTTTTCAAAAATTGTGGCAGTTACAACTAGAATGGGATAAAATTATACCTATTGACTTATTTACAAGTTGGCAAATATTCTATCAGCAATTAATCAGTCATATTGTCAGTTAATCACGGCATATTGTCATTTCAAATCCAGTCAATATTCAATTACATGGATTTTGCGACGCTTCTCAACTAGCATACGGATGCTGCATATACATTCGAAGTCAAGATCACGACGGCAACATAAAGTCAAATTTACTTTGCGCAAAATCTCGTGTCGCACCACTTAAATCAATCTCTTTGCCGAGATTAGAATTATGCTGATTCGCGTGTAGATATTCAACGAGTTAACGTCGCTGAGTGTTTTACTCTCGTGTTATTAAGAGATAAACAGTGATTTCCAGTTTATTCAAATGACTCTTATTGCATGTGAGTGATGTAAGCAGAACATATTCAGATTTGAACATAAGTTTTTCATTGACTTCACTTGCGAAACAAAAACATCCGATTAAACTGTTATTGTTTTTTCTCATCGCGAGTAGAGATAAGACATCCACACTATCAATATCCTAACACGCCGCTCATCGTGTGGCGAATAGGCAACCAACATCACAGGTACAATGTACTTCATGTTGTCAGCCCACCACTTAGACATATTTAAAGTTGGTGCTGCTTCTGACTACATGAGCAGCAACAATCAAGGAGGAAATCCCACAACAGCCAAAAACGCGATGACACAGTATAACAATCAAAACACAACCAACACTACTGCTAGTACCTCGTACGTGACCGCAGCTAAGTCAGTACCCAAGCCTACTTTTCCCAAAAAGGATCAAGCAATTGTTCTCCGTGCAGTAGATGGCCTCAAACTGTTGGATTATGCCAAAGCAATCGGTGACATTGTAGACATCAAAAATATATGTTTTGCATCAAGAATTTGATAATCAAATCAAATGCAAATAACAGAATCTGCATATACCTTTCCAGGACTGAGCTAGTAGACGATCTTGTTAGTAGTAGTAGATGAAGCAAAATAAAAACTTAGATGACCCTTAACCTGTTGCGGAAAATGAAGACGTTTATCTAAAAACACGTCATCGGCGACATACGAGTAAAACAAAACCGCGATTTAAATCTACAAAGGCCGTAAAAGACAAAGGTGTCAAACTTCGCACAAAATCTCGTGTTTATCACAAAAATATCATAAAAAGACCTAGAAAGATAACAAAAACTCCTTTGTTACAGGATGACAAAGACAAAGACAATGACCCTCCTATTCCTACTTACTCTAATTCTAACGATTAGCAAAACACAAAACACGTACAGACAGATTAACCACCCTATATATCTTTTAAAATTAGTCGATTCTCGAGTCATATCTCATCACCATACTTTCATATCAAAAATTAATTTAAAACCTATTGAAAAGCTTTTGCTTTTACATGAATATCAAATTCAATGCCATATAGGTGTAGTATTCAGTTTTGAAGAAACAACTACTTCGTCTTGTAAATCAAAGTTTAGATACATTAGACCGCTTGAAACCATTAAAACAAGAAAAAAGAGGCTTGTTTAATTTTGTTGGTACAATCTATAAAGATCTGTTTGGAGTATTAGACAATAATGATCTAGAAAAACATCGATAATAAATTTCAAACCCTCCTAAATAACCAGCATAAAATAGCTGACGACTTTAACCTTAAAATGTCACTACTTTCAAAATTTTTTAGAGAACTATAATAGCACTATTAATATACTAGCTGCTAATCAAGAAAAAATCAATATTGTACTTAAAAATGTACGTGTCACATCTGATAAAATTCTATGTTTTGAAATTAATTTAAATATTATTCAAAATTATTTAAATGATTTGGAAGAAGCAATCAACTTAAGTTATATTCATATATTATCGAAATTTATATTACCACCTAAAGATTTGTGTATTTTTAAGTAAGAAAATTAAAGGAGAAACCCTTTACGATTCAAGTCAATTACTTTATTTCAAAAATGTTCAAAGTTATTATCCTGTCATACAACTGACATCAATAATAAATGAAAATATGGATGCAACAAACAAATTTTGTCCTTTATCACGTTCTCCCAGTTCCGATCATAAACATATAACATAAACATATCCTTATTATCTCTTGAGTCTCATCAACTACTTGGGAATGGACATGGAATGCCCGAAACAAGAAGACATATTCTTATGTCCAGTAACTACAACCACATCTCATCAACAAGACTGTGTGCCGAATATGCCGAAACATCTCAACACCAGAACCTGTCCAACCGTAGAGGATCATTTTCCCTTCATCACGTTGGCAATTATTATCTTCATAATACTTCTCGAAAAAGAGGATCAATTTCCTGTCATCATGTTTGTAATTATTATCTTCATTATCCTTGTCGTTATTCTTTTTGTATATTGCAAATCAAGAAGGCGGCCATTCAACTTTAAGGTTGCATTTACCAGAGCAACACCAACAACAGAAGAATAACCACAGAATCCTACACCATCGCCGTCTTTCGTCCCCTAAGACAGCTCTTAAGGAGGGAGGAGTAATGAAACACCACGACGACACCCTGTATTTTTATTTTAATATCAACTTATACTTGTACATAATAATAATTGTTATGTATATTTCTATCATGATTATAGTAAAAGAAAATGTGCTGACTTAGATATCATTATAATACAACGCAGTGTATTAGATTAAGACATTCAGTCAGAATCAGAATTAAAGGTTAAGTCTCAAGTGTACTACTTTGTTTGTGAACAAAACCCATCATAAAAGAACCTCCATCGGAGTTCCCACATAATTCGCACACAATCGAATTATTTAAATGTTATTTTATCAACAACTATTTGAAACTTTCATCTAACCATAAAATTGATTATTTATTATTTTATTTCATTCAGTTACAAGTGGCCCGAATGTACAAATTTTCAATAGATTTAGAGATAATTGGGATAAAATTGATGTATCGGCGTATGAAATTGGCACAGATGATGAACATATTGCAGATGTCTTGAATGCGAAGAAGAAAGATGTCCTTGATTTTATTGAAAATCAATAGAAGGTATAAATAAAATCAATTTTATATTAACGATATTATGCTTCAAAAATATTATATTTACATTTAAACGATAATGATTTGATTGTTTACACCTTTTTTTGCGTATTAACGACATAATTTTTAAGATTTTTAACACATTGAATGGGCACATTTTAGATCTTTTTTATTTGCTCGAATATTTATAGATTTTATTATTTTTTCAACATAACTTTGGAATTTATTAACTGATCAATTCGTTGTCCGTATATTACTTCTAATGCTCGAAAAACTATATTGAATGCTATTTTTCACTTTTTTTCTGTCTTTCAATTACAATCATCATCCAAGAAATGACTATAAGGAACTTTTGGTGCTGAGCTGTAACTTTTTGGGTGGTATGGATGATCATGAAGCTAAATTTAGGGCTCCTGGTGCTTGTCATCATGCAAAATGGCTTTCGAAAGCTCTCTATAGCTTAAAAATATACATGTTTCGCAAACAGTTCAAAGTATCAATTATAGAAACGAATATTTTACGTAAAATATGCGTTTTTATTGTATTATTTTACGTTAAAATATGGTTTACTGCTCAGAACGCTATAAAAGCACCGAATTCGGATTTGCAATTGATAAAAAATCTCATCAAATATCGAAAAACTCTTGAGAAACTATCTAATAGTCCAATCAACGAGCGAAAGCCCCCATGTTAATTGGTCACTAATTATTATCAGCAACCAAAAAATATGGTCGTATAGAGAAGGAGATTCTAAGAAAGAGCGCTTTTTGCTACTCGAGTTTTAATGGCGAACATAACCAAAAAAAATTCGCAAAAGTAAAAAAAAACGTGTTTTTGCAAATAAAAAAAAAGCTTCAAGTCCTACACAAGAAAGTTAAATTAGGAAGTTGTAGGTCTTAAAAATGCGCGTCGTATGAAATTTAATGAAAAAAATCGGTTTATAAACATTTGAGAAAAATTAAAAAAATCGTCAAAAATCGCGTTTTCGTATTTTTGCTGTATAAATTCCAGTTTTGTTTGAACAGACTTCTTGTTAACTACATACAAGTATAGCCCAAGACAAGCGGAAAGTGATCCTTTTTTTTGAAAAATTTAAAAGTTTTATTTTTTCGAGTTATAACGATTTAAAAAAAAAAGACGTTTTACAGAGGCAAACATGATCGTACAGAAACGATCATGGGCTCATTTTATTCACGAAGACTTGCACTTTCATGCTACTAAAAAACCAAATCGCTTTTATTTAATTTTTGCATTAAAAATGCGTTGTAAAATTGTATCATTTTTTTCGAACCGGTTTTTTTCGAATAACTTTTTTAATTTTGGTTTTACATTTTTGGCCGTTGACTTCCACTTTCTTAAAAAAAAATATATTTCAAATCATTTCGCATAAATTAAGTTGACATCATTGTTTGCGAAAGTACAGCGTTGGGTGCGGCACGCGCTAGCCAGCGCACGGCGACAGAGTGGAGGGCCACTCCGCTTGGGCCCATCGAAAACTAAACACGATTTCAAATCGATCGCGCTCGCAAAATTATCTTTTCCTCCGCTTAAAAAAATTATCTCGGCTTCCTGAGGTCATAGGACCTTCATTTTTTTTTAATGCGTGTTTTGAATGCCAGTTTTCAAATATGCAACGGTCAAAGATGTAAACCCAAAATTAAAAAAGTTATTCGAAAAAAACCGGTTCGAAAAAATGATTTTCAACGCATTATTCTATGCAAAAATTAAATAAAAGCGATTTGGTTTTTTAATAGCATGAGTGTACAAGGCTTCGCGAATAAAATGAGCCCATGACCGTTTCTGTACGATCATTTTTGCCTCTGTAAAAGCTGATTTTTGAAAACGTCTATTTTTTTAAATCGTTATAACTCGAAAAAATAAAACTTTTTTGAATTTTTGAAAAAAAGGATAATTTTCCGCTTGTCTTGGGCTTTATTTGTAGCTAACAAGAAGTCTGTTCAAACAAAATTGGAATTTATATAGCAAAAATACGAAAACGCGATTTTTGACGGTTTTTTTTAAATTTTTCTCAAATGTTTATGAACCGATTTTTTTCGTTCAAATCTTTCTTGTGTAGGACTTTAAGCTTTTTTTTATTTGCAAAAAACCGTTTTTTTTTGACTTTTGCAATTTTTTTTGGTTATGTTCGCCATTAAAACTCGAGTAGCAAAAAAACGTTATCTTTCTTAGAATTGTTTTCTCTATAAGACCATAGTTTTTGTTTGCTGATAACAATTAGCGACCGGTTTTCTCCCCGTTGATTGGGCTAAGCATCTGTGGTATTTGCACGAACAACTTGCTTGCTTGGCTCTCTTCGATGAAGCGGTGTTATTAGATGAAAAATTAAAAATTGTAAAAAAAATAAATAGCAAAGTAGCCGTCCAGAAATTAAGTAAACCTTACTCAGTACCTTATAAGACAATTACTTTACTCACTGAAAAAGGCATTAGTGATTTTGTGATTCCGAATTCATTGTTCATTTTTAAACAGTTTATTCTTCCCTACGGATTCTTGAATACTGAATCTAATACATGGGAATCGAATCCTGATTACCAACAGTGTCTTAGCACATTTAAAAAGTTAAAAGTGGTGAATGATACTGCTGAACGAGGAGTAGCACTAACTGACAACTTCAACGAAGGTTTGACTCGTACTGAAGATGAGAGACAAAAATTTTTTACAAAATCATCGTTTACATTATTCAACGTGTACAAAATCAAAATACAGTGAGAGAAAAATTTGATAAAACATTTCAATTATGTTTAGAAACTATATATTTAATTTATGATAATTTACATACTTGAAATTCGTTTAAAGTTTTCATTAAATTAATTGTTAGTTAAATAGAAATTTATTTCTAAAAAAATTATTCGTAGGACATTTCTTCTTAAAGATCTTTTTTAAATTGCAGCTTAAATACTTTATATTAGTTATCCTTTCCGTCACTGGCAACTTGAAGAATAGATAATAACTTAAAAATGTGAGAAAAAAATGAAAAATGAATAGATCGAAATGAGTCGCAATTTCATGAAAATCGCAAGTTATAGAAAAATCAAAGCTCATTACCTCGAGAAATATCAATAATAGAGATTCGGTTCACAGGAGCATTCAGTTCACAGGAGTAGGACAACTTTGTCATTCACATTTTTTCTGTAGCTACAGCCATTTATGAAATAACAACGAAAAAATCCAAAAATTCCTGAAAAAATAGAGTTTAGTAACCTGTACTGTCTCACCGGTGTAAGTTACAGTTACGTCGCAATGGACACTTTTATAGATCGTTTAATCCAGAGTAATTTGCTTTTTTAAACGTTGAAATAGCATAAAATGCCGCTGAGTTATAGAGATTAAAAAAAAACTGTAGTTTACGTGTTTTTTAAATGGGAAATCTTCACACGATGAGGGCGAGTACTTAATATTAATATAAAGGGCTAATATTTTAAGGGATTTTTTTTAGGTATTTCCTCCACACACACCCACACGCACACGCACACGCACACGCACACGCACACGCACACACTATTTGTCCGGGTTTCGCTATATTTCTACCCACTGTGCGGCGGGTAGAGCTCCGCCCGTATACTGCATACAGGGGAAGATCTACTTGACGCCCGAGGAAGCCATCGATCAGCGCGTCCAGAACAACAGAAATCTGGACGGAAACCTGATTCGACCGATCGAGGTGTTGTTAAGAGATGTGAATCCGTTCGCCAGGGCGTACAGGCACCTCAAGGAGGTGTACGACGAAGAAATGGCACGGATCGAAGAGCTGCGCAGAAACAACGCAGTTCACGCACCGTTACAGATGCCTGTTGTGGCATTAGAATTGCCAACGGTACGCGGCCGCGAGAACAGACCATACGCGTTGCCGGCGACCAACGAAGTCGCCGCCGTGTACAGACTCGATCCAGATACGCCGCCAACACCTAATATCCGGGTGTACACCACACAGGGACCGGATCGTTTCCAAACGCTACGGTACACGGACGAGACCATCCAACCTCTGACTTTTCCTTTGCTGTTTCCGCATGGAGAAACAGGTTGGCATATAAACATACCTCACGCAAACAACCAAAGGCGTCGAGTCACCCAATCAGAATATTACAGTCATCGTCTCGCGATAAGAGAGAGGGACAAATGATTCCAGTACACGCAAAAGTTGGGCCAGCAATACACGGACACAATACGTGGACATCGAAAGCAACCGGCTGAACTACATCAGAACCCACCAAAACCATTTTCGAGCCGATTAGTACGTCGGGTTGGCGGACTACCTCCATCGCCAGAATCTCGACAACGATGAGGAGGAAAGAGCCGCCCTAGGTAAGCAGTTCTTCACGAGACACTAATACCTATTTTTTTTGCATGTTTGAATAATGTTTTTTTTTCTTGGTCCGAATCTATTTTTGCCATTTATATAATATTATGACAATTTTTATCTGTATTTTTTTTCCTCTTAAGAAACACGCTAGATTTTTGTTCTGCTAATGTAAAATAAAAATTGCTTCAATCCTAAAAAGTAACCGTTTCACCACATACGGTTATTTAGATACATTTTTAATTACTATAATTTCATGCGTTCCACAAAAACAAATCATTAGATTATTTTTATATTTGCTATTTGTTACTTTCGTAAACGTGTTGTGAAAACCCGTTATTTTTTACCCATTTCGGCCGAAAATGCCACTCCCGGTACATCGATTTTCAGCGTCTCATAACTAATACTATTTGCGATAGAAAAATTTGACGGCAACATAGTTTTGAAATTTAAGACGTGCCCTTTACGATGGTGTCCATGAAATTCCTCCGAAAAATTATCAATTACGAAAAAAAGCAGTTTAGCAGCATTTTTTTTGCACATTTTTTAAATCAATTTTTCAAGTAGTTTCAGATCTACAATGGACCTGGAACCTCCTCACTAACCGGTGGAATAAATGTTTGAAATTTAAGTATACGTGATTTAAAGATCGATTTTTTGCCTTATACGTTCAAAATGGGCCTGAACTCCAAAATTTTTGCGTAAAAATTCAAGAATATTTTATTGGAAAATGATGCACTTTCACAAAAAATTGTTGAGAATAAAGTTCTTAAAATTACTCAAAGAATGCACTGGAATTTGTTCAAAATTTTTTGAGCAACTTTTTGGATTTTGCAAATAGTCAATTTTTGAACAATTTAAAAAGTTGTTTTCAGAGTTTTTTAAGCAATTTTTTAAATTTTCTCAAAAAAAATTCACAAGTGCTCAAAAAACGAGAAAAAAAATGTGCATTTTTCCTTTGAAAAAATTCCAATGCATTCCTTGAATGATTTTAAGAACTTACATCTTTTTCAATAAAAAATTCTTGAATTTTTACGCAAAAATTTTGCAATTCAGGCGCCATTTTGAACGCATAAGTCAAAAAATCGATCTTTAAACCACGTATACTTAAAGTTCAACATTTATTCCACCGGTTAGTGAGGTAAAGAGGTCCATTGCAGACCGGAAACCCCTTGAAAATTTGATTAAAAAAAATGTACAAAAAAAATCGTGTTTTTTTTTTAAACTGCTTATATTCATGATTAATAATTTTTTGGAGGAATTTCATGGACACCATCGGAAAGGGCGCATCTTAAACTATTCTGTAATAAAAAAAATTGTTTTCCGGGAAAGATGGTCATTCTGCCGGCGTCCTTTGCGGGGAGTCCACGGGCACAACAGCAAGCGTTCCAGGACGCCATGGCAGTTGTGGCCAAATTCGGATATCCCAGTTTATTAATCACAATGACCACAAATCCAAAATGGAGGAAAACCGTCGATAATATTCCCATCGGCGATCAGGCCACCAATCATCCCATGCTGGTATCGAGAGTGTTCAAATGTAAATCCGATGCTCTCCTCGACGACATCATAAACGTGCGCATCTTCGGAGTGGGCGCCGCCAAGCTGGCCGTCATCGAATTCCAAAAGAGAGGTTTGCCACACATTCATATCCTCATTATTCTGATTGACGCCGATAGAATTCGTGACGCGCAGCAGATAGACCGCATCGTGTCGGCCGAGATTCCCTCGCCCGCCCAGGAGCCGGAACTATACGACTTAGTTTCGAGGCACACGATCCACGGTCCGTGCGGAGCGCTCAACCCGAACGCTCCCTGCATGGTGGACGGCAAATGCACCAAGGGATTTTCAAAACCGCTCGCAGAGGAGACCATCATCTTCGAATCGGATAGGATCACCTACAGCAGACGGGCCAACGGTCCCAGAATTAGACAGTAGATGGTGCGTACCATACAATCCCTACTGTCTCCTGCAGTACAACTGCCACTTGAACGCGGACGTTTGTGCCACCATCAACAGCGTCAAGTACCTCTACAAATACATCCTCAAGGGTCCGGACAGGGCCGCCGTGAGGATAGGCATCGATCTGTCGCGAGAAGGGGTGCACGACGAGATCGAAAATTTCGTCAATGCCCGCTACGTCTCGCCGCCAGAAGCGGCGTGGCATATCTTGCAGTTCCCGATGATGAGGAACACGCAAACTACTTACAGGTTGTGCGTTCACTTGCCCGAAAGACAGGTGGTCAGGTTTCAACCAGGTTTCGAAATCGAAGCTCTCCAAAGGAACGAGGTGACGCAGCTGAAAGCTTGGTTCACACTGAACCAAACCGATCCAGACGCTCAACAGTACCTCTATTCCGATATTCCGACGCATTATGTATGGCAACCGACGCGACGCGACGTCGCTGGAACAGACGCCAACGTGGAGCCGACAAAATCATCAGTCGTATGTACTCCGTCAATTTCCGCAACATAGAATTGTATTGCTTGCGGAACCTGCTGCTGCCCGTGAGAGGCGCCACGAGCTACGACGATCTACGAACAGTAGACGGCCGCGTGTGTGCCACCTTCCTGGAGGCGTGTCAGAGCAGAAATCTGATGGCGGGCGACTATGAATGGCGAAGAGCCCTCCGAAAAAGAGATGCCCGTCCAGCTGATATCCATGTTCGCGTACATGCTGATCTTCTGCGACATCACGGACAGACTGGCTCTGTGGACAGAGTTCCGGCCTCATTTCATAGACGATTTCACGAGACGTGGATTGGACGAACACGACGCCGTATAACGGACCCTCGCCCACATCCAGAATATCCTATTGGTCAATGGCACCAGTTTATTCAATCTGGGACTGCCCGAACCGAGGATCGTCGACTTGGAGGCAAACAACGCCGTCAACGTCCAGGCTGAACATGCTGCCGGTGAGATCCTCAGGAACCAACTGAACGGTGAGCAATAGGCGGTGTTCGAGGCCATCATGAGAGTCGTTCACGACGAGAACGAGCCCAACCGGTTCATCTTCCTGAACGCCGCCGCGGGAGCGGGCACATCCTTCATTTTTCAGACCCTGATCACCGTCCTACGAGGCGAAAACGTCGTTACTTTGGCGCTGGCCCCGACGGGCATCGCCGCCTCCCTCTTGAAGGACGGCAGGACGTTGCACTCCAGATTCAAGCTGCCTATCGAAATCAACGAGACGTCCACGACAGGAATCACGCCTCGCTCCAGCGACGGCCGTCTCATTCGATCAGTCAAGCTGATCGTCATCGACGAGGTCTAGATGGTCACCAGGTCCATCCTGAAAATGGTGGAGGCCGCCTTGAGAGACGTCTGCGACGACAACACACCGTTCGGACATAAGGTTGTGGTGTGGGCCGGCGACTTTCGGCAGAAGCTGCCCGTAATCGTCGACAGCAACAGAGACACCGTCGTCGAGGAATGCGTCAAAACGAGCCTCAATCATTTCCGCTTTGTCCGCCACAACCTGTTGCACAACGTCCGAGCGGAACAAGATCAACATGATTTCTTCAGGTGGCTACTGGAACTGGGAAATGTCACCCTTCCAGCCTTCCGCAGAACACCCTATGGGAATCTCAAACAGGTAAATTTATATAATTCTCTATTGCAAATAACAAATTTGTTTATTTTTATTATTAATTATTATTATTATTAAAGACACTCCTATTCGTATGACATGAAATTCGCATAATTTTCAGCCTTATAAACAAAAAATGTAACCTTAATCAAACTAAAAAAAAAGAATAAAAAACCTTTTACATCTATGTTTTTTTTTTCAGATACCCGAGCACTGTATCGCAAACTCCAAGGAAGAGCTGATGACGTTTTGTCTGGGAAATCTGGACTTTGCGTTCATCTCCAACAAGGCTTTTCTGTCTCCGCTCAACGCTACGTGCCACGACATCAACGACCAGGCAATCCGAAAATTGCCTGGCGTTCCGAAAACGTACACGAGTGTAGACAGCATTGATGTCAGCGAGCAACCCGATGTTGAGTAAGCTAATTACAGTGTCGAGTTCCTCAACTCGCTGACGCCTTCCGGCTTCCCTCCCCATCGCCTCATCCTGAAAGTCGGCGCCGTGGTCGTCCTCCTGCGAAATCTAATTTTTAGGCAGAGTCTGTGCAATGGCACTCGCCTCCTCATCCACGTTCTAGGTTCCAGGTACATCGACGCCGAAAGGATCGATTCCAGCGGCAGACTTACAGGGGAGCGAATTTTCATTCCGCACGTTGACATCATAGCAGGAAACACCACGCTTCCCTTCAAGCTGCATCGTAGACAGTTTCCCGTAAGGCTGGCGTACGCGATGACCATCAACAAATCGCAAGAACAGACCTTCAAACGCGTAGGAATCTACCTGCCCACGCCCGTCTTTGCCCACGGTCAACGTCGCCTTCTCGAGAGCAAAATCTTTCGACAAGATCAAGGTCTACATCGAGGAGACGCCCGACCAAGGTAAACTCAATCCTCCTAAAGACGCCTCTTACGCCCGCAACGTGGTGTACAGGGAAGTTCTATGAGACGATGTCACGAGATGAAATTTGCAGGTCGATTTTTAATTTCCAATTAAATTTTCACGTTCATCTCCAGACAGTCTCTACATTAACCTTGCCACTAGGTATACACACTATGTGTAATATATACGAGGGCTATTTTTTTTCAACCTCCGTTGGGTCAGTGCAAAAGTCCAAGTAGCTAAAATGATATAACTGATACGTGGTTAGGTTGGCACCTTCATTGACTCTTCCCCCACCATAGGTCATCGAGCTCTTACCAGTAGTGATTGAACAGCAAGCCGGTAAACATGGTAGGTACGATCGAGTCTCCCGCCAAGTGCGAAGTGTTATTCGATTTTTGCAAGCGGAAGGACTGAGTGCAGCTAACATTCATCGCATAATGAGTGTTGTGTGAGAATGGTGCCGAAAATTCCGGGAAGGACGTACTGACGTGCACAACGAGGGTGACCAAGGGAGAAAGTCGGTCACATCTGATGACATTGTTCAACGCGTTGATCAGGCTGTCCGAGAACGACGTCGTTTCACAATTTCGGAACTTTCCGATGACTTCCCTACAATTTCAAGGTCAACACTGTACAAAATCCTCACGGACACTGGACTTGGGTTACCGTAAACTTTGTGCTCGGTGGGTGCCGAAAATGCTCACAGACGCACACAAAACCCAACGAGTGGACGCAGCTTTAACGTTTCTTCAACGCTATTATGAACATGAGGAATTTCTGAACAAGATTGTCACAGCAGATAAGACATGGGTCCTATTCAACATTCCCGAAGAAACAATCAAAGCAGTGGATACACACCGCGTCTCCAAATAAACCAAAGATATTCAAGATGTCTTTTTCAGACAAAAAGGTGATGGTAACGGTGTTTTGGGACCACAACGGAGTGTTGCTCGTCGATTTCATGGAACCAGGGACAACGATCAACGCGGACAGATATTGCGAGACATTGCAAAAATTGCGAAGAGCAATTCAAAACAAACGAAGAGGGATGCTGTCATCAGGAGTAGTGTTGCTGCATGACACGCTCGGCCACACACGGCTAAGCGGACCCAGAGTCTCCTCCAAACATTTAAAGTCTTTGGCCATCCTCCGTACAGCCCGGACCGAATTTCGTTCCTAGTCATTGTAGTTTTCTTTTACGGATCCACCGGAGGTTGAAAAAAAAATAGCCCTCGTATTTTGCTCATATACTTTTTAAACAGCTAAGCGGTCTTGAGCATTCTTTTAATGACAATTTTTTCCAAATTGTCACAGACCACAAGCTACCTCTTTGAGATATAGTCCTTTCTCTCTCAACGAGAAAGTGGACTATATAACCGACATATCTCATCATGTATGTGTCCATAGTTAAATATTAAATAAATTACTTTAATATTCAACTAAACCACGGTCGCGGTTCGCGGTCGATTTCCGGTCGATCGCATATATACATTGAATCCCACAGGTGGTTTTCAATCGGATCGCACTCGGATGATTTTTTTTATAAATTATCCCGGACGCACACATACGTGTGTCTCGATATCAAAGGATTTTCCTTGCCGATCCAGTATAAATTGAACAATGACTCTTTGGTATATGTATCTTTTATTTTTGCTTTTACATTTATCAAGCACATATTGAACGATTAGATGACTGATATGTACCGAGAGTCGCATTTGGCAGAGAACGCATGTTATTCGTATACCTCTCGATGAAAGTGATGTTTTTTATTGGGTATTAACTATTCGCCGTTTGGCATTTTTTTAGTCATTATTACTCATGCAGTTATTGATACATATGTTAATGTTTTCATTCTTAAATCTATGCAATTATTAGACCTTACTGTCGCACATAATTTTGTACAATTATTAAAAGAAATAAAATTATACATAAAAAACACGTATAACAGGCTGTGTGGTTGGGCGAAGGGAGCTTCCGTTAGAAATTAAAAATACCTGTATCTCACCGCTACTGCTTACTTCACGTAGGTATAGTCGCAATCATAGGGAAGGTTTCAGACGTGGGCAGGTACACACAGCTGAACCCCCGCTCCGACGCCCTAAATCTTTCGACAACATAGGGACGCACTAACATGTTACTATTATTTACTAATACAGGTAGATAGTTAAAATCAAGGCAAATGTCGTTGACCTAGAAAGGTGCACTGAAACCTTCCGACTTCGACCCCCTGATGCATGCTTTTAGCAGTCTCTATAGTCGAAAAGGTGTCTATCACAGTGACGCACATATGCTTAGATGGATGACACGTGAATGAAAAGTATAGCATATTTACCAATGTACCGCCTACCCTATGTAAAAATTTTTACCCATGTAATTCCATCTACTTTTTGTCCAATCTCTCCAACTATGTAACCTTTAGTCCTGTGTCTGCACACATTCTGTCCTTGGTAAGTGCATACGATTGTTTGACATGTCTCTAATTCTCCTCTATATAAATTTTTAGCACTCAATTCCCCCAACAATTATTGGTTATGTCTATCTGCCACCCCAAACACCGTACTTGGCCTCTGTTCGATCCGAACAGAACTTATCTCCAGTCCATCAACCGTCACATACGTACGCATCCAATTTTGCAACGATATAGATATGGGCACTTCTTCAAGGAAAGAGAGCGGTAGAAAGAAAGTGAGACTGGATAGAGCAAAGGCTTACAGAAAGTTACATGTCGCGGAGGAGAAAATACGTAAATTAGAAAGAGATGTGGCAAAATATAAAAAACATCTTCAAAGGTCGAAATCAAAAAACTGAAAATCCCACACCCAACACTAAGGTTCAAGATATGACTAAAAATTATGATGTGCCAAAACAAATTGTGAAGCGTTCACTTTTCAGAGGTTCTGGCAACTCAAATAGAGGAGAATATAAGCCAAGTAAATAGCGACTCTCAGAAGCAAATTATACAAAAAGTTATAACCGGAAAAGTACTAAAAAAGTATAGACCTATTGGAGCCGCTAATAAAATGATCACTTATAAGATGCACAAAAAATATGCAGATAATAACAACTTGTTAACATATGAAAGAAAAAAACGTAGTTGTGAGATTACCCAAGATATAAAGAAAATAGTAAAATAATTTTTGGAGCGCGACAATAACTCAAAAATCTGTCCTGGGAAACGCGACTTTGTTACTAAGAACAAAATTCGTAAACAAAAGAATATTTTGCTAGACTCTCTCATGGGCCTATTCAAAAAATTTGTTAGCGAAACAAAATGTAAAATTTTGTTTAGAACATTTTGTCGTTTTAGACCTTTTTGGATTGTGCATCCAAAATGGGCTGACCGTGAAACCTATGCATGTGTCAAACATTCAACTATTCAACTTATCGCAAATAAGTGATTTATTAAAGGTATCTTGGAATATAAAAGACATGAAACTTCAATATCAGAAATGGCTTGCGATATTAAAAACATGGCTTGCATGTTTGGTACTTGCAATAAATGCAAAAAAAAAAATAAGTACAAAACTAACTCAACTAAAAAGATACAATTTGAGCAGTGGGAAACTTTAGTAGAAAAGAAAATAATAAAGGAACAAGAAAAAAATATTAGGAGAACCTCTAAAATAGGAAAAATAACAGACGCTAAAAATTTAATGAACAACTGATATTGTTTAAGCAGCATTTGTTTATTATGAAGCATCAAATGAGCGAAATGTACAAATCTAAATGTATGTTAAAAGACAACGAAATAATTTTGCAAATTGATTTCGCTGAAAATTATATTTTAAAATACAATTCCGAAATTCAATCGATGCATTTCGGTGCTTCAAAAAAGCAATTATCATTACACAGGGGAGTGTATTATATTAAAAAAAGATGAAAACGTTGAAACACAGTTTCTGTTATGTCAGTAAGAATTTAGACCATCAGGCCTATGCAATTTGGGAACATTTAAAACATATATTGATGAAAATTTCACAATTTTACCCCAACATAACAGCTATCAATTTTTTCTCGGAGTGTCCAACGAGTCAGTATAGAAATCGCAAAAATATATACTATTTTTTAACTAAAATTCCACCAGTGAGTTTCCAAAATTACAAGAGATGTCATGGAACTACAGTGCTAGCAGACATGGGAAGGGACCAATGGACGGGATTGGTGGGGCTCTTAAAAGAAACGGCAATAGATTAGTTCTACAAGGTCAAGAAATTTCATCTGCAAAAGTCTTTGTACAAAACTGCAGAAAAGCAAATTAGACATATGGGAAATTTCTGCTAGCGATATCGATGTAGCAAAATCATTTCAGATACCATCGTATGCGCCATCAATTCCTTCTATAATGGGTTTTCATCAGATAACTTGGAGTAAGAATAAGCCAAATCACATATTCTTAAGAAACGTTAGTTGTTTTAAATGCGCATTCGATGGAAACTGCGTGCACTATCCCATGAAGAAGTCTGACATCCAATTTTTACCTGATACCAGCAACATCCTTTAATATATATTTTTTTTTTATCAATTCTGTAATAGAAACATATATTTATATTTTCTTTAATTGAATCTTAGATCATCCAAAAAAAAATCAAGGTGCTCTCTACTATTTTAGTAGAGAAGAGAGACCAGAAAGGGGAGGTATCTGATAAATCCACAGACGTATCTCAAATTCCTCAAAATCAAAAAGTCATCTCTGGTCTCTGCTTTATTTGTACGAAAAGTTGTGTGTGATCAAGGATTAAGATGAGATACTTGTCAAAGAACATACAATTATAAATGTGCTACAAAGCTACCACTTATAAACTTTATTTTATGTTTCACTTGTTAAAAACGATAATTATTTTGATTGCCATTTAAAAATAAATTTGATTAATATTACACTTGTTTTTAATTTTAAGTTTTTTTAGTTTTTTAAGTTGTCACAATATCTAATACGTCACCTAGTAGAGTTGCTACCAAGCAACGTCCAAACCGAGTTGTTGCTCGTAAAGGTGTGACACAGATACACTCGACATCCGCATATCCGAACTCCACATATCCGAACTCACCATATTCCCCAACTTTTTCTCACCATATTTCCGAACTTGTACTTCCACACAATCGAACTTGTCCCTGTCGAATGACCAATGAGCCAGAAATACCATTTGCGCATGCGCCAGCAGTTCGGTTATCCGGAGGTGAAGAGAGTTCGGAAATGTGGAATTTTGCGGAATGGAAAAGTTCAGATATGCGGATGTCAAGTGTAGGTGCAATCACGTCTCAAGAAAGTTTAGTAACGATGGCATTGGGTGTTTCAGCCATAGAAAATTCAGTACTTCATATTTCCCCGAGTTTTCGTGAACATTTTGTAACAAATGGACCCGCTGTACGGTCCTTTCAAGCGTTATGTCAACATGGCTTGTGATGATTGACTCAGAACTCATCCAGGTAACACAATGAGTATTTATGATGTCCCTACAGTAGTTCGAGAAGCTATACATTCTGCTGCAAGTTAGATAGGCCTAACCCGAATGAATGGTGAATGAACAGGTGAATGAACCTGAACAAGCAAATACAAGTACTTATGAATAACGTCACAGGAGACCATCTGCGACTATCAGTCCCTCATCTGGTATCAGTAATGATTAGGAATGTATTTGCATCGTTTGTGGAGAGCTGTCGAAATTTAGTAAACCTAACGAAGGGTGGCTGATGCACACGATGCAAATTATGGGCTTTTTACGTAATCAATTGTAACTCTGACAACGATTTGTAGAATAAATTATAGATTGGGTTTGAATAATTGTGTCTATTTTCCTTAAATAGATTTACGCCGTCCATCACTAGTTATGGAAACACAATCTTTGAGACAACTTACCCCAATGGTTGAGACAACTAAGGCACTTATTGGGGTAAGTTGTCACAATAACAGTGCAATCTAATGGTTACGAAAACTATACTTTATATTCACCATTCAATGCTATTTAATTTAGTAAAAGGTCACTGGTTATCGTAATAAAACATGTTAATTTATTTCAATAAGTAGGGAAGTTATTCAGCAAAATATGAAAATTGTGACTAGACCCCCGCTCCCCTACTGGCGCAGTAGGGTAGGATTTGGCGGTGTTTTTGTGAAGTAGTCTATTGAAGATATCCGACCCCGGATTTAAGAGGTGCACCGTTGGTTTCAACCATTAAGCCAGATCCCGAACCAAAAGGAGTGTACGCGAAAATTTCAAGTGAGTAGAGCTCAAAGATTTTTATTATATCTAACCTTCCTTTTTCAATCCTTTTTGAGTGTGTCCGAGTTCCAATTAGTTTTCATTGAACGTCCCATCGAGGGGTGTAAACAAACTGAGACACATACAAAAGGTCACGTTTATGGAAAATTCTGTTTATTTTCACTGATGTAGTGTGAAAATTTACAGAAAAAAAAACAAACAAATTAACGTATTTGTTGTGCGAATTGTTATTGTTAGGTTAAGACCTCACAATTATTACAATTATTTTAGTTTTATTTTGTTATTTTAGTTTTTTTTTTATTTACAAAAGAGGCAGTACAAGATGTAAAAAGCGGTATGGTAACATTATACAGAGCGGTATTATTATACAAAATGTCCAAAGCTACGCTTTTTACTCATGTAAGGGGTAAAAGTGGAGTAAAAAGTACTACAGGTGGTAGGCAACCGCTCTTTCTCATGATGTGGAACAACGAATAGCCATATCACCACGAATAGCCATATACCACATAGTATCAAAACACTCGAAAAATGGGGGATAGGGCTTTCGAACAAAGAAGTTCTTCAATTAATTGGACGTTATGTCAACGAAAACAATCTGGTGACACCTTTTAAAAATGGGATCCCTGGCAATGACTACTTCATTAGGTTTAAGAATGCATTCAATTTGAGTCAGAAAAAACCGCAGTCTGTGGATGTGGCTCGAAAGAGGTATATGGATCCATTTTCGTTATTTACAATTATTTCAATATCCTCAAAGAGCATATTCAAAACATTCCATTTCAAATATATAATACTGATGAAGCCAGTTTTTGTCTAGATCCATCCCCCATGCTGCAGGTGAAAAACTTCCCCCACTCGTTGTGTTTAAGGGTAAGAACATATGGGACAGTTGGGTCCCAAATGACGAATACCCTGGAATGACTTCCACCACTAAAAATGGGTGGATGGAGGCTGAAACATTTTAAAAATATTTTGAAAACGTTTTTTTTTTTGCAAAATATTGACAATAATAGGCCTGTAATATTAATCGATGATGGCCATACATCCCATATTAGTGTTTGTCTGATAGAAAAAGCAATAGCTAACAATGTGGTTATAGTAAAACTTCCACCCCATTCCAGCCATTTATTACAGCCTATGGATTTATGTGTATTTAAATCACTAAAAATGGCATGGGATGCAGAGCTGATAAAATGGAAAAGAAAAAATTATGGCACGAAATTACCGAAAGCTATGTTTTGTACCATTGTTTCGAAAATATAGTCACAAACAAACCCTGCAATCCTCATTAAAAGATTTGAAAAGGGAGGAATATGCCCCTTTAACAGTGAAGCCATTCCCGCTGAAAAATTTTACCCGGAGGCATATAAAAGGTGGGTTTATTTAAACCGCAATACTAATCCGAACGAGTTTATAGCATAGTCTTCAGAGGTTTTAGAAGAGCAATTAAATTTGCCATCCACTTTTTGCCACCAAAAGAAAAAGAGATCGTAGCAGTAACTCCCCAGCCAACTCATACAAGAAATTTGGCAATATCATCGACCAGTTCTGAGCAATCCAAGAGTTTTGAGAACATAGTTTTAGAACAGTTGAAGCAGACACCAAAAACAACGAAACCAGGAAGGAAAAAAATATGTACGGGAGCGGAAGTTATTACATCTTTGGAGGTAGTAGCTAGGTTGAACGAGCAAGCAAATAAAGTTGAAAAAAAAACGAAAAGTCAACAACTACTAAGAAGGGAGGAAGGATAATAAAAAAAGAAGGAAGCTTATGAAGAAGAGACAGATGAGGATAGTTCGGAATAAATGGAAGTAAATACATCAGATGATGATTTTAATTTAGAGGACCAATTTCCATGAAAAACAGGAATTCATGAAATCCCTAAATAAAGATCCTGAAACGTTGAAAATAGATGACTGGGTTCTAGTTACATCTGCAACTAAAAAATTGTTCAAATTTTATGTTGGGCAGATAACAGCGATAGCACTATATTTGGAGGCGAAATTTGCCAGACGATCTGGAGACACATCTCAATTTCATTGGCCAGACACCGCAGATGTCTCAATTATATGTAAATGCAGATCAACTTCAATATTATTTGCCTGCTCCAATTATGCATAAAAGAGGACACTTTCATTTTAACATAACGTTTGAGTCGAATGTACATATATTGAATATATTTTTTTATAATAGAAAAAAAAGTTGTAATATTGTTTTATTATTAAAATTACTCATTTAATTTACACTTGCACCAAACAAGTTTCTATGCGTTTGCATTAATTTAAACACCAGGTTTACACTTGCCCCAAATGGGATGGGGAATTGTAAACCATTGACCTAAGAAAGAAAATAAATGTGTAATATATGTATATATACTGTTAGGGACCTTGGCCTCATCGGTGCTGAGATCGTAGCCATAACAATCATAAAAACCTCAGGGGAACACGAGGCACTTTTTAATAGACTGGCTTGTATACGGATGTGTTAGATATCTAATTGTCTTTATTTTTTTTGTGAAATAAAAAGAATGTCTTAACAATACCTATATTCTGATTTGATCTTTTAGGCGTCAATTCTACATATTTTTGGTAGTATGCTCTGAAAATTTCAGTCAATTCCGTGGTTAAGAAGTGGAAATATAGCTTGAAAATGTTGAGCTATAGAATTTTTGGGTCGCACGTACCCCGATGTACCTTAAGTGTCATAAAAAAAAAAACAAAGTCACAGGAAAAGCACAACTACTAGATAGTCGATCCGATAATTTGACATAGCCCCAAATACGAGATATATTTTCATAATACTTCAGCGATCAGAAAAGCTTGCAAACTCTACAGTGCGAATTACAACAAACTCGTCTACAACCTAGACAATCATTCCTCTCATTTGGAAACAGATTAAGTCAAAATTCAAATATCTGTAATTCGAGCTGAAGAGAAAAAAGAAACTTTTTTACGAAAATCAGATATTTAATACGTATAAGATGAACTTATCAACTCATTATGAAACCATGTTGCGCTTAAATATAAATATAACAACCATTGAACATGCAATACCGTTCATATATGAACAAATTAAATATGACGAATATAAACAACAAGCCTTAGGTAATGTAAAGTCGCAACCTCCCAGACAGCTTCAAAAACCGTCCTACGTTAGACCTACGTAGGAAGAAAGTTACTCTTGTACTCCATTTACACCACCCAACCATTTTCAACCATCTTATCGCCCTATGCAACCTCAACAGAATTTCCCATCTCAACCACTTCATATTCAGTCGCCCTGTATTCTCAAGTCTTTGGGAAACCCCAAAACGTCTTCAAATCATCTCAATTTCGTTCTCCTCAACCTATGAGTAAACCGCCCCCATGTCCGGAGTTTCAGTCCAACCTCCCCAAAACCAACCACAACAAAGTCAACACCCCCTGACGTACACTTTCAGAATAGAAGCCAACCCAAATACCATGCTGAGGAACTATTTTCTAATGACATAGACACTACCCTCTTTGATATCCAGTACGACCAATATGATCAATCCTCTGGTCAACCTCAATCATCCGAATCAATTGTATATCCCATAGACGAGCAACCCGATGCAAACGATTTCGCTTGCGAACAAACTTATTCATGGGATGGAATAGGTGAAAATGATGGTGGGTAGGTGAAGAAAATTTTACCTTACAGCCTCCAGAGAATCCTCCAACATAACCCAAGAATTCAATTCAATCTCGACCTCTTATTCATAACCATATGTCCTAATTCAAAATCCCCCTCTTAAACTACTCATTGATACAGGATGTTCAAAAAGTATCATTCGTCCTGACATCGTTCAAACTTACTTTCCAGGTTGTATTTATCAGAACAACCAAGTTAAAGATTTGCACTGGTGTAGCAAACGTTCAGTTTTCTACTCAAATTCCAACCTTTCCAGAACTAAATTCGACTCATATTCTGGATGTCCTTCTTTACGACTTCCATGACTTTTATGACGGACTAATAAGATTCGATGACCTTGATTTTGAGAATCAAATTCTATATAACTTCACACAAATTCAATTGACAAAAGTCAATTCCTATAAGTACAGTTGACGGAGATGTGTATATCCCTGCGCAATCAACCACCAGCTGTTTAATTCCAGAGACGGTAACTACTGCAAAAAATGAGTTAGCTATTGTTGAAATCCAAAACATCGAGAATAATTCAACTCAGGTTGAATTTCCTGAAGCTTTGAATGTCTTGCCACTTGATCACTTCGATATGTATAAATCAAAAATTATACCACCTTCTCAAAAGCTCCTAGAAATTTCTAAACTTTTAAGAACAGACCACCTGAACGATAATATTGATGTATTCTACTTTCCTGATGATA
Source organism: Aromia moschata (assembly GCA_029963805.1). Lineage (NCBI taxonomy): Eukaryota > Metazoa > Arthropoda > Insecta > Coleoptera > Cerambycidae > Aromia > Aromia moschata. The sequence goes on along the minus strand of JAPWTK010000056.1, from coordinate 1,658,641 downwards.
AGCTAACTTTCACCAGAGGTTAAATATCATATCAAACTCTTAGATGAGACTCCCGTCCATACCAAATCTGATCGTTATCCACAATGTCAGAAACAAGAAGTCCAAAGACAAATTTCTAAATTGCTTGATTATGGTATCATATGTCCCTTGTTTAGCCATTGGAGTTCTCCTATATGGATAGTACCAAAAAAGCCAGATGCTTCCTGCCAACGCAAATGTCGCCAACGATCACGTTGATTACAGGAAACTAAATGAAGAAACCACTTCAGGTCAGTATTCTCTTCCTACCATTACGGGCATTCTTGATAAGCTCGGAAGATGCCAATATTTTACACTAGTTCTCGCATCTGGGTTTCACCAGATAGAGACGTATAGATAAAACTATTATTGCGCCGTGTCAGCTTACGCCCTTTCGCCGGTTGGAGAATTTACTAGAGATTTGTAATATTGTGAATTGTTGTGTTGAGTTTGTTTAGTTAGTTTTTATAGTTGAGTTAGTGTTTATAGTATCATTTTATTAATTATCTATTAAGTAATTTTAATTATGAGCGTAGAATTTTATATTTTGAGAGTATATCTGGAATCTTGACAAAATTTTTATATACCTGTACACACATAATAAAAATAAATGAAAATTTGCTTATAAATTTAATCAATTGGAAAATGTGTACTTTAACTATCTAGGGCCCTTTTGTACTCTTGAAATTATATTTTAAGTTGTAGAATATTATAATTTGTTAGACTTTATCGATTTATATTTTTGTTTCAGATATGCCACTTACAACAAATGAGACAGAGACCCTTCCCATCCTTCCATCAAATTCCGTTCTACCAACTTGACCCCAACCTAGACTTCCTCCTTTGTTACGGAGAAAAAAACAATAAAAAGGAAACAAAGATCAATTATAAAGAGAAATACATTAAACAAAAATTTATAAATGCACTCACTGAAAAAATATGTCTTCTGCTAGAAGAAAAAATAAAGAAAAAAAATTATTTTTAGAAAGCCAATAATATTAAATAAATTTTCAGTAGTTACATTTTTTCTAGTTTATTTCTATGTACTTCATTATAATAAATTTATTTAATACATAGTAGATTGAATATAATAGTAGAATTATTGATTTATTGATTTATAAAGATACATGGTTTCGACAATTTAAATCAACTGATTTACATTAAATTTGATTTAATTTAATTTTACTGATTTTTGTAATTGAAATTTAATCAGTACCCCAAAAATAGTAAAGTAAACTAGATAGAAAATTCAAATTAAAAAGATGAGTCCATTTGAAAACTAAAATATATTACAGTACAGTATCTAGAGTACCTATCAAAAGTATATAAAAAATAAAATAAAATTGCAGTGTGGTATAAAAAATCATGTTTTGTTTTTATTTTTGAAGAAAATCATTTGTCAACCCTGAATATACATGAAAACTTAAAATTATTATAAAAGTTTTGAAACTGGTTTTGTATTAACAAATATTTAACTAAGTTATTTATTAGGTTTGTTCTTGAACTGAGTAATGAATTATTTTTTAATGAATTATTATTTAGTTCGGAATTAATTCAATTCCGTTAACTCAGGTGGTTCGAATGTGATCAAATTAGAGCAAGAAATTATTGTCTTTGAAATAATGTGTTAATTATATGCGTTCTCATTGCTGTGTTTCCATTTCCTTGAAACACATTATCAGCAGCATTTTTTATTGCTCCTACGTATTCATCTGGCTCCTCTAAATCACCTAAGTCAATGGTAATATTATGAAGAACAGCACATGCAACTCTTATAGACACAGAACGCTGTTCTTAAACCAAGTGCTAAACAATGGAACCTCTTTTTGAGCACTCCGAAGCATAGCTCAACTGTGTTCCTGGTTGCTGCATGTGCTCTGTTGTACGCTTCTTGAGATGGAGTCCTGGGATTTAGGAAAGGAGTCAGCAAGAAGGACTTACAGGCATACCCACTATCGCTAAGAATAAAATTGTGTGCTCCATATTGACAATTTTCAAGTTCGACGATCAGTGGGCTGTGGTTCATAATAGTAGCATTGTGGACTGATCCTGGCCATCGTGCAATTATATGTCTAATTTTAAGGTGTGCATCACAGAGCACCTGCACATTCAAAGAAAATCGATGACGAGACAAGGAACATGCTTGGCCCTATCTCGACATCTCAGTAGTGGGAGGATGGAGACCAATAACGCATCAGAGCATCTTGCGAGCTCTGAGGCGATTCCATGTCGAAGGTAAAATAATTGAGTTAGTGGCCGATGCCTACGAGGAAATATCCACTCAACTTCATATGGGGGGGGGGCGTCTCCGAAGCCTTTCCGTTAAATCGGGGCGTCAAACAGGGAGATCCATTGTCACCCTACCTATTTAATATGGTGGTGGACGAACTGTTTGGCGTTCTGAAGGCGAAGGAGGCGGGCCTCACCCTTGAAGGAGAGGATAACGGCGTTGGGCTACGCCGATGATTTGGTGCTTCTGGCGGGGTACAACTCCTTATCCGCTACTCGGAGCATTTGCTCCAGCGAAGAGGCATGTCCCTTAACCCCGACAAATGCACCAATTTCACGACCAATATTTTGCCCAAAGCTAGGAAACTACGTGAGCACGACCTCAACTATGTACGCAGCAGAGGGGCGAATTCGGGCGATCGGTGTGAGCGAGACGTTCAAATACCTTGGCTTCTCTTTATCATTTACAGTCCTATTGGAACGGGAGGGATTACATCGCGGCCCTTCACCTGCGTTTGAATATCCTCCCTACCCAGGGATGGGTTCATAATCGCTCCCCCAACACGTGGTGCAGGGATGGACGCCGGCGCCGCGAGACAGTGTGCCACGCAGTGGCAGTGCGTGATCCTAAGATTGGGGGTGTACCATACATAAAAATAACGATAATCATAAGAATAATAAGAATATCCCTAATATGAGATAAATATTTATGTTATATTTAATATGAGATAAATATTTATCTCATATTAAGGTTATTCTTATTAACTTTATTAATTTGAAAACTTACCTAATTTTCTTTGTAAATAAGCTCAATTCTGCGATATTTACACTGTGTAAATTTTTCAATTACTTTGTTGTTAAAATTTTAGATATTTGTAATAAAGTCTTTTTCAATGGAGAGCATAGCCAAAGCCGACAGTCTTTCCTGGCACATGGTGTTGCGCAAAAATGTCTTTATTCGTTTTAAAGTCGACAAACACCTTTCGGCTTCTGCTGACGAAACAGGTACTGTAATGATGATTTTCAATAATTTAGCACTTTCTTCAAAAGTTGACTCTAGATTATTGGAATTAAGAAATGTATTTAGTGATAGAGCTCCGCTTAAATTTATAAACTCAATTCGTTGATAAATTAAGGATAACTCGGTACGTAATTTATTTATGTCCAAAAACGGGTAAGATTCGACTGTTTGTTTTAAGTAATTTTCGGGAAATTTTTTAACATATTCCGAAAATTTTTCTGGGAGAAGTAAATTGGATGCTACCAAGTGTCCAGTAAAATTAAATCTCTCCTTAGCTTGACAGATTATAATGTCACACACTTCCTTTAGTTCTCTATTTTTGTCTTCCGTAGAAGTGTCTACTCCTCTTCTTTTTATTGGTTGTATTTTATTTGGTTCATCTTCAGTGCTTGTGGCGGTTTCGGTGCTATTTCGTATTGCAGAAATTTCTCTAATAAAACCATCTATAGATGTTTTTACATAAACTGGATCAGTTGCTCTTTTTTGTAACTGATTATACAGAATGTCGACATGTGGCATAATTTTGTGAAAAATTACCTAACCAAAATAGAAAATTGTTATCCCTTAAAGTTCTTTTCAATCCACTGTCTTTATCAATAGTAGGTGGATGTTGTATGTGACTTTTTTTCATCTCAATCAATTCTACACATTCCAGCAATTCTTCTTTGTTTTCAAACACAGTATTTACTATTCTAGAATTGAAATTCCATCTTGTAGGTGCTGATCGGGGTAATCGAGTTCCTACTACTCGAGTACCCACTCCAGGTTCTTACAAATTGTTTATTTTTTCCTTTCACGGCTAATTTTAAATTAATTTGTGGAGTGGGCCTACCTAGACTTTTAATTTGCACTTTTTCCTCCAAACTCAAGCTAGAGAATGGAGTTTTTAATAAGTTTTGAATAGAATTCATTATTCCAAACTAGATTCTAACCGAAAACCCGACTTTATATTTATAAAACGTGAGCGATAAAACAGCAATGTACGAAAACAATTCACAAACTAACCGATTCTGACCTGTCACTCTCGTGCGCTCTTAAACTCCGCACATCATATCTATTGGATTCGCCCACTACTTTTCATAATTGTGGAGGGGCAAGCAGTAACAATACGCGTTCGCTTTTTCGTATTGCACGGAAGCACGATCGTATTGTTTATTCCCGTGCCGCGATCGGAAACCAGTGGCGTTGGAGATAGAGACCTAGCGTCTAGTGGATTCGTAACGCTGCGGCCAAATAATATTGAGATGGTATTAACGCTAGGGATGCGGAAAGGCGATAAATTAAGAATGCATCCATTAATTACTAAATAAAATTATTAATGCTAAATTGTCGGTAGTGCGCGCGCACCTTATAGCCCACCGCCACTGGTGCCACGTACTGAATTTTTCTTGCCGACAATAAAAATTGCGAACTGTAAAGCGGCCTTTACTGTTATTATTTTGATTAAGGCACTTTCAAAACGGAATTATATTACTAAAAAACAATCGATAGGAATAACCTGAATAAGTTGTTTATCAAAACATCATACGAAGCTAATGAATATCAGGAAATCGTTTACAGTCCTATTGGAACGGGAGGGATTACATCGCGGCCCTTCACCTGCGTTTGAATCGCCTCCCTACCCAGGGATGGGTTCATAATCGCTCCCCCAACACGTGGTGCAGGGATGGACGCCGGCGCCGCGAGACAGTGTGCCACGTAGGGGAGAGTTCCTTTGAACTGGACAGCCAATGAATTGGACACTCTAGTTTCCTACTATACCTGGCAGTAATGTAGCATTGCTTACGGTCGCCTTAAATCTGCACTATCAAGCGACCTCTCGTGGACAAAACTGAAATCAGTGGCCCGCTTGATGTTGACGACTGATGCATTGAAAAATACGAAGCCGGTATAGTAAATATTTATGTGGGTTTACGAAGTGAATAACTCCGGTTCCAGTGACTATTATTAATCGATCTTTGTATAGAAATATTGAGGATTTGTTTCTCATCAGACAGGTAAGCCATATTATTAATATAACGATATGTAAAAATCGTGGTTTGAGGTTATATTTTAAAACGGCATATTCCTTGAATCGGACACCTCACTGCCCATGAACTGGACGTCCAATTCATAGGAACCGATGTGTCCGATTCAAGGAAAATGTAAAATTATAGTGCAATATTAAGATCCCGTTCTTTTAAGGCACGTACCTTACAATCCAATTATTTTTGAAGATTGTTTGTGATGGCCAAACGAGTAAGAAAGACTGATGAAGAAATTCAAGATGCGGTGGAGGCTGTCATAAATCAGAACCTCTCCATAAGAAGTGTTGCCAAAGACACAGGTATTTCGAAATCTTTGTTGGCCGATTTGGTAAAAAAAACACAAAAAACTCTCCAGAAGGTAACTTCCAATATGTAAGGAATATTGGTAATAGGAAAACATTAACTAAAGACCAGGAGGAGCTATTGGTTTCTCACCTACGAACAACGTCAAAAATGTGTCATGGTTTGACAACAATGCAAACCAGAGAACTTGCATATCAATTTGCTGTGGCCAATTAAATAGTTACGCCACCAGAATGGAATAAAAATAATAAAGCAGGCATCCACTGGCTCCATGGATTCATGAATCGCCACAAGGAACTATCACTACGTCAACCCGAAAGCACATCCTTAAGTACAACTTCCAGTTTTAATAAAACGAATACTACAACATTCTTTTCAAATTTGGAAAAATTATACAAGAAACACAATTTTGCCCCTAACATGATATGGAATCTCGACGAAACAGGATGTATGACAGTTACGAAACCACCAAAGGTAATCGCTGTTCGAGGTACGAAACAAGTTGGGCAAATTGCTTCGGCAGAAAGAGGCACACTAACAACAGTCCTTTTTTTCATCAGTGCTTCAGGGGGGAACAATTCCCCCTGTGTTTATATTCCCACGAGTTTATTTTAAAGAAAACATGCTTAAAGGAGCTCCCATTGGCACCAAAGGAATGGCAAATCCCTCTGGTTGGATGACCGAAGAAATATTTGTTGAATCCCTGAAACATTTTTTGAATCATGTTCAACCAACCGTCGATAAAAAAAGCTTTAATTATTATGGACAATCATGCAACGCATGTGAATCTGCAAGTTGTTGATTTCGCAAGAAAAAAATCACATAATAATTTTGACATTGCAGCACCCTCCTCATTGCAGCCACCGAATGCAACCCCTTGATGTGGCAGTTTATGGCCCGTTCAAATCAAGGTATTATTATTATTTTTTTTATTATATCACTATTAATATTACTTTTATTTTTAGGTACAAACAGGCAATGAACAACTGGCTAACGGGTAATCCAGGAAAACCTGTAACAATATACGAGGTTGCTGAATTCGTTAATCCTGCTTTTAGTGAGTCATTTACAATCAGCAATATCTGCAAGAGTTTTGAAAAAACCGGAATATACCCATTTAATTCTAACATCTTCACTGACGATGATTTCCTTCCTTCAAGTATAACTGACAGGCCTGATCCATCATCTTTATTCAACGATAATAGTAGTTTACCTTCCATCTTACAATCAAAAGTGGATCTAACACAAAGCGACAATATCTTAGACCAGCCATCTACTTCTTCTGATCTCAACAGTCCTTCTACAAGCGGTATTGTAAACAAAAATATTACGAAAGAAGGACGGGAAGAGTTAGGAATAGTTTCTCCCGAAATGGTAAGACCATTTCCAACAGCACCCCCACGAAAAAAAATAAAACTTGTGTCCGAAAGAAGGGAAAATGCTCAGTTATAACAGACACACCTGAGAAGGATGAGTTGATGAAAGCGGAAGTAAATAGAAAAAGAGGTAAGAAGAGGGATGTCAAGAACAAAAAAAAATCAAAAACGGCGAAAAAACAATGCACTAGTGATTCAGATAGTGATACTCAAATCTCTCTCCACGATGAATCTCCACCTCCACGAGATCTTGAAGAATATTTGACTCAACTAGAACAAGAACATGGTTCCGAAAATGAAGAAGACAAAGAAAATTGTAAGAAAGATGATAATTCGACTTGCACAATTTGTGATGGAAAATATCGTTTGAGTAAGGAAGAATTTATTCAGTGCCGTATATGTAATAAGTAGGCCCACGAATCATGTGGAGTAACTGGATATTTAAATTTTTTTTGCAGGAAATGCTTTTAAAATACTATTTATGACAACAGAACGTTTTCAACTACCTACCGACCTGTTTTCATTCATTATGTACTTGTGTCCACTTCATGGGCATAACTGGGCACTCCATAACAAGGGCAACGCCCCATGAAATGGACATTTTATAAAATAAAGTTGAATTTTTTTTTCGGTATGACTATCTTTTTTTTCCAGCTTTTGATAAGAAATTTAATTCGCAAACCCCCTTTTCGTAAACTAACGAAGTAATTTTAATATTTTTCTCATCAAAACAATATTTCAAAGTTAAAAAAGTAAAATTGTCCGTTTCAAAGGAACTCTCCCCTACTGAATTTTTTCTTGCCGACAATAAAAATTGCGAACTGTAAAGCGGCCTTTACTGTTATTATTTTGATTAAGGCACTTTCAAAGCGGAATTATATTACTAAAAAACAATCGATAGGAATAACCTGAATAAGTTGTTTATCAAAACATCATACGAAGCTAATGAATATCAGGAAATTAAAATAATAAAAAGGAGCTTCGACATAAATCCAAACATTCACACCCTGAAGTCACTTTACAAAAGAAAGATAAATCAGACAGCTAAAACAGATATTTTGTCACTTCTACATGCCAACCACATTAAAAGGTTTTATGCTGATTTTTATGAATATTTGTAATATTTAAAACATACTTATATTTTTGTTGTTCTTTTAATTGTCAATTTGTTACAAAACGTTTTTGTTTGTTTAACGTGCGTTAAAATCTATTGTATTAAATACAGTAAATGTATACAAACATAAACGGTAGATTATGTGTTTGTATAGGCTAAATCGTTTCAAAAATATATATTTTTGTTCAAATATGATACCGGTTTTTTGGAGTGCTCCACAAAATAAATCTCTTGGAATCCTTTTTGAATATTGAAATAAATAATAGTCAAACTGACATAACTAAAAAAAAATGTTTTTCATGATCAAATCAGAATCGACACAACGCATCAAAAACATATTTAGGACATAGTCATAACAAATTATTTTTATAATTATGTTAACTATTCTTCAAAAGGCATCAATAGAAGGTTAACAACTAAAATTTAAAAGTGGCAGTGAGTTTGAGAACAAAATTAGTGTGACCAATAATTAAAAACGTCTCTAAATCAGTATTATAGTTTTTTTACTTATGTCACTTCTGAAGCGGGAGTGCGACATACCGATACATCGATAAGTTTAGTAACTTCCGTACTTTAAGACAATCGTTTTCTCGCACAAGCATAGACATTTGCTAAAACCAACGTCGGTTGTAGCCACTGATGGCTATATTTTAGACATTTTTCTAGATATACCTGTAGATTCTCGAGGATAAAAGGAATGTATCTGAATGAGTTGAAGGTGATATTTTTTTTAGTTGATACAAGCTATAGAGACGTGATTCCGATGTTAGAGGATTTGGGGATTTCCTGTAAAATGCCAGCCCTGCTGCAACAAGGTCAACAACAGTTAACAATTGAAGATGCCAATAAGATCAGGTTAATTACCATAACAAGATGATTGGTTGGACTACTCGTATATTTATATATACTACTCGTATAATTCTTTCAATATGTTTTTAATATCCAGAATGCAGTACACAATGGTGATTATTACAGAATTGCGGGGGCTATTATCAACAAATATCACTTCAAATGAGGAATGCTACCGTAGAACTAACAAGGGAAATGAAAGAACGGTCCAGAGTTGCTAATGTTGTGCAAGCTCGGGCTGACGTCGATAATCTACTACAAAGGCGTGCTCAATAGCAACGATTACGGCATCAAGTACCCGAGTTCCCTCGCCTTAACCTTGAAGATTTATCCAAAGTACCGAGTTTTATCCAAAATACAATAGGAAGAGAGAGGCACCATGAGTTACAAATAGATCATTTTTTTTATGAAGATCATCTAGTTAGGATAGGAATGTATTCAAGATTACGGCGTGCGATTGCCATTGCTATCAAATATATATATCGTTTATTGACGAAAATCTAATTGGTGAATAAGATGAAGTACTAATAACTGGATACTACTGTACTTGCCCATCAGGTGCTCGAACTATAGGGATTTCTGCACATATTGCCAGTATTCTTTGGTACCTTGGTTACTCACGCCACCAACCTGCAGTTAGTCGATTAATGCTGCAAAATAAGTACAAGAAAGCTTGAGACACATACTAATAACTTTTCATCGCAGCGTTTTGAGGCAGGTTTGTGATTGTCTAATTTTGCGGAAATTTAGAAATTGACGAATTAAAAATGACATACCAAATATCCTGATTATAAGAAACATTTTTGAGTAGATGCGTTAATATTTATGACATAACCTTAAACTAATAGTGTGGTTTGCGTTTGTGTCTGTTTATCTTAGTTTATATCTTTAATAATGAAAGTGAATAGCCGCGTAGCTGTGGTGTTTACTGCAACCACGTTGTTACTAAGTTTAACGACTTTAGCAGTTAATTTATTTAAGAAAAACAAACTAGGCGATTTGCTGTAAGGCCAATTAATCGAAAGCGAAATAAAGAAGACGCATTTGCTACATCGGTTCAGCAGATGAGAACATCAGAACTTGATAGCGAAAAATTTTTTAAACATGTACGAATGACTCCAAGGATCTTCGATCACTTTTTTAAAATTAATTGGCACCAGAATAAAACGAAGTGAATCCCAGAACCCATTATCCCCAGAACACAGACTCGTAATGACACTGCAGTAAGCTATTGTTTGGGTAATGTATGTAGTAAAAAGTTTGATGATAATCTTTTTTAGCTATTTATCTCAAGGATGTTTCATGCAGGAAATTGCATGAAATTTTCGTGTTGGAAAATCTGTAGTACATTACGTAATAAAAGAAACATGCATAGTGCTCTGGGATGTCCTGATGCCTCTACAGCTTCCCCAGCCAACAACTCAACAATGGGAAAAAATCTCCGTAGAATTTTACAATAAATAATAATAATACTCACCCTATAATTACTCCGAAGAGTAACCCCTTAGGTCCTCTCAGGGACCTGTGCGGGAAGGAGTGGCTATTATTACTATTTGCCATGGCGCACTGGGAGCGACTTAAGATTATTCCGGTAACGCATTTGCTTTACAGTTCTGAGGAAACCCAGAAAACTCAGAACATTACCAAATCTAGGGCATGTGCGGTTGGATTGGCATCTATGCATCCACACCTATACACTAGTGTATTAGTGGTTGCATATCAAGCCCTGACGGAGAAAGCGAGACAATTAAAAATCGCTACCCCGGCTGGGACTTGAACAACGCGCACAGAGGTATCGCGACTGGAAAGACGGTGCTTTAACCCACTCGGCTACCCGTGCCCCTTGGCAAATGGAATGTATCTAATTGTATAGGAGTTGTAGATGGAAATGTTCTGATTCAGGCCCCGTTCCATTCTGACAGTATTTATTTTAATTATAAAAAATCATTTTGCTTAGTATTAACGGCAACCTGTAATGCATATTATAGGTTTACATTAATAGATACAGGGACCGACAGATCCAATCATGATCCGGCAATATTTAACGCTAGTTGATTTGGCAATGCTCTATTAACAGATACCTTAAAAATACCAAAAAGAAAATGTCTACCATACACTGAAGTGTGACTACCCTAATTTCTTTGTAGCGGATTCAGCTGTTCCACTTCACCTAAATATAATACGACCTTATCCTGGAAATAATTTAGGGGGAGAGAAACAAATTTTCAATTGCCGCTTATCCAGAGCTCGACATACAATTGAGAATACGTTTGGAATATTGGTCCAAAGATGGAAAATTCTCCAAAAACCCATAGTTGCGAGCATCAATATCTGCCAGTTAATAATACAAAGACAACAGTTGTATTACATAATTTTTTGCAAAATTCAGAACAAGATTTGGAAGTAAAAGAAAGGAGATATTGCCTCACAGATTTGGCACAGATTTAGATGAAAATGGTGACCTACATCCAGGAACATGGCGAGAATAGGGGTATAATTTAAGAAATGTGAGATGTGTTGGAACAAATAATATAATTATTCATCTATTATTAATATAATTATTCACTAATCATCCTCCACAGCCTTACATCTTCAGCCGGTGTTGAATTTAAAATTCAAGTGGCTGGACCATCCAGAATTTGAGATAAATCACAAACTTCTGATAGCGATTCCTCGATAGAAGTGGCTGCTAGTTCTGGTAGCGATTCTGATATAATGGACCTTGTAATAGATACGGACGAAACTGATGATGAAGACAAAACAGTCAGGCCAAGAACATTTCAAGAAATATCGCCAATCCTACTTCTTCTACGACCAAACAGGCAGAATAAGAGACAACAGTCTGAAGTTTTTACAATTACGCCTAACAAAGACAAAGACGAAAATATGCTGCGAAGGAAAGAAAAACTGCCTTAGAAAAAAATGAAGACAATATAACGAAACATTTCGAAGACAAACAATGCAAGAAAAATAAACAATCTAGAAATTGCCGACGTACCCTGTATTATTTGCGACGAATATGGTAAAGACAAGGAATGGTGAGTAACATGTAATTGTAGAAAATCTTCATATGAAGAAACCCAACAAAATGTGTACCTTAGATGAAGATATCTTTGGAGTTGGAATCACTGTTAGCGAGATCTCATTATCTGATGAGATTGAAACGAAACAGTATATGCTGAAACTTAGTGAACGAATACACAGACTGTGTATGTGCTGGAGGAGACGTTATAAAAAGGATATATACATATGTTATTTTTGTGAATTGTCAAGTGTTATGCAAAATCTTTTTTTTTTATCTTGTTCAATACGTTTAACAAATAACCCATTTAATTGCATATTCGTATGTTGATATTACCCTACCCTGTGATCGGTATTAAATACACAGTAAGCAATCAGTTCAGTGTTTTTTTATTTATACATCAAATAAATGAAGGGGTAAGAAGCAAAAGGGTACAAGTGCAATCTGACATGAAAATGAGTTAAGTGCAGAATTGGGTAGTCCAGAGTACAAACTATTTAGAGGCATAAGGATACAAGTGCATTTGGTGCATTTAGTGTCATCTATTAATGAGTGAAAAAAATCATGTTACTGAAATCTAGCAAGTCGTTGGTGGAAAAACGGTACAAATGCACTTATACTTTTTGTTTCCAAACTTAGGTCACTAGGTGAAGGCAGTAGTGCACTTGTATCTTTGTGAGGTGTGAACATTCTTTTTCGTTTTGACCAGAATTACACAGGTCTACAAAAAAATGGTTTGTCTTTGCGATCAGACCCATCATTTCCCATGTATTTTGATGCACTGAAACCAAATTTGGCAAAAAAAAATTTCTACCGCATCAATTTTTCTCTCCACCCCCATATAACCCCCATAAACTCTTATAGAGGAAATTTAAAAAAAAATTATTGCATACTGTAGTATGCAAATATGTGTGCAAATATCAAAGGAAGGATTTGTGCAAACAGATCAACGTGGTAAACATCCTCCATCCAATAAAATAAGTGAGCAAAAGAGTAATGATGTTATTTCACACATCACAACGTTTCCGAGATATAGGAGCCATTATTCCAGATCCCAAATTTCTGCCTCTATATCCATCTATCTCCAGATTTAAATATTAAAAAGATGTATTCTCTTTATCGTGAATGGTGCTCAGAATTGGACACGTCACCAGTGAAGGAATCATACTACAGACATATTTTTTGCACTCAGTTTAACCTGAAATTCCACAAACCACATTCGGGTACATGTCATATATGCGATCACTTAAATAATTTAATAAAGAAGTCCATTTTTATTAAAGTTTGTAAGTCCATTGTCATCGGTAAATGTTGTTTAAATGTTAAATTGTTTTAAAAGAAAATCCAATTTGAATTACTACACAAACCAAATAAGAAGGTGATTAATCTATCTACGATAGACCAGAAAAAAAAAACAAGACTTGGAAGGTTAATTAAAAAAAAACAGATACCTCTACTAGATGAATTTTGACATAACATCAATAGTTAAAATTCAAGTAATAATGTAAGTAAAACAAAAATTTTTAATTCTAATAACTAAGTAAACTAAAATATGTTTCTTAATAAATAAATAAATATGTAATACTTTTTCCTCCTAATAAATAAATAAAATGTTAAAATAAGTTTTTAAAACCATGCATAAATATTACATGGAACAACTTAAAAAAAACAGATAGATCATATGCACTAACTTCAACTATTAATTGTAGCCTATTGTAACTTTTGTTGCCTGATGATGGTCAATTAGTGACCAAAACCGGTAGCACGACGTAAATAAAGGATTTGTGAGAAAAAAGGCCCCTTTTCTTTTCTTTCTAATAGAAAATGAACTCACATTTTGCCATACTCCAAAGAATAATAAAAAAATGGTCGCAGTGAAGTGGTAATCACAAAAAAGTAAGACAGACCTGGAAGTTCATCACAGAATTGTTGAAAGTGTCACAGCGGCTAAAAAAAAGAGACGCTGAATATTGCACAGAAAATGCAGTGTCTACTCGTTTAATAAGCTTCGATTTGGAGAAAAACGCTTGATACACCTCTGCTCACCACTAATAAAGTATACTATTTAAGGCAACTATGGACGTATAATTTCTGCATTCATGAAGTTATATCTGGAAAATCTTACATGTATGTTTGGTGTGAAACAACAGCTTCACGAGGCTCTCAGGAAATTGGGTCCTGTTTGTTGAAGGTAAGAAATAGTCTTACTTTTTGAATAATGTTTTATGCTTTTATTTTTTTTTTAGTATGTTCAACAGCTCCCACCAGAAGTTGAACACTTAATGGCCTATTCTGACTCTCGCGGAGGTCAAAATAAAAACAAAAACATCGTTAAACTTTTCATGTTTCTGATCCAATGTACTAATCTGAAAAGAATAGACCATAAATTCTTTGAATCTGGGCATTCTTACATGGAGCGTGATAGATCGTTTGGGCAAATTGAGAGAAGAAAGAAAAACAATCCTTCCATATTTGTACCAGATGATTGGGTTGATATTATTAAAAATACTAGCAAAAATGTTATCGTCAAATACATGAATAGTAATAATTTTGTGTCATTCCAATATCTTCATGACCATATAAAAGATCTCAAAAAGAATGAGGAGAACAAGACATTCAGATGGCACGATATTATATGGCTCCCTTATAAAAAGGAAAACCTTTTGAAGTTTTCGTTTAATATATCTAGAAATGAATGTTGACCTTCCAATAATACAGAAAACTACTCTCTACTGAAAAAAGGAAGACCGAACTTCAAATAGGACAGTTTGAATGAAAAATTATACAAACACACTTTGAAGATTTCATTTGAAAAATTCGACACTGTTAAGCTACATACCTCCTATCCATCACAAATATTCTAATTTGCCTCACGAGAGTAAAAGTCAAGAAAACTAGAAAAAAAACAGTCAGAAACAGAAATATCGTCAACTCAGGCATCAGAAATAGGAGAGCATGATGCTATAGGGGAAGGAGAGGCGGAAGTGTTGATATCTGATTATGATGACTGAATTTGTTTTGAGTTAAGTTTTAAAATTACTAATTACTTACTTTTTGTAATAAAACATATCAAACTACTAACAACATGTTTACTTTCATTTGGTGGCAAAACGGTACAAGTGCAACAAAAAAAATTTGGAGCTTTTTTTGAAAATGTGCTCATTAGGGTAAATGCTACAGTTGTTGGCCACGTGACAGTGATTGGTCATGTTAGTATAAAACTAAATTTATTAAGGATCTGGGGAGTTTATACAATGCGTCGTATTTACTACTGTATATTGGCAACATCGCTCAAAGCACAACCAATGTTTCGTGCTGTTAGGTTGGCAAAAAATGTCTAATAGGGACCGTACACGACCAACAATACTGTCAATATTTAAAAATAATGACTGAACGGTTTTACTGAACGTGTAATGCAAATTACGGATGGAATGATTGTTAGATTGATGCAGATCCGGATATTTTGATATTCAAGCATCAGTATTAATGAAGAGAGGGGATACTGTCAATATTACTGATCGTGTAGCATGTCGTGTAGGGCGTGCACGTCAGTACATGTTTAGCATTTGCATGCGTCTGTACAGGTTTCTATTAACAAGTTATATCGGAGTGTCCTTGCTGTCCTTCTTTCGATATTAGAAGATGCCGAGGACGACATCAGCATAAATCCAGTGGACATTGTAATTATGTCACCAACCAACTCGTGCGATATTTTAACAGATGAAAATTCGGGCGACGAGGATGTTGTGGACGTCAAAATTTGCCAGCTGCTCAGTTTCGAGCAGAAGCCAAAATATGCACATCTGATTCCGACGACGAATAGGAAGATGAAGATAAAATCCCATCGTCCAAATTACGTAAAGAATTATTATCGAAAAATCATTATGATTAATTCAAGAAAAAAACCTACAAGTGGGAAAAACACGACATAGAAAATTCACGTCTTGACCTTGAGTGGCCTAATATCCCATATCCCCCTAACAATCTTTCTCCTCTTGAGTTATTCGAAAACTACTTCGATAAGGAAATAATAGACGAGTGAAAACAGGAGATCTGATATCACACCAGAGGAAGTTAAAGTTTTTTTTGAAGTACTACTTTGAAGCTATTACATTTCGATTCCACGACACAGAATGTTTTGGGAGAATTCCCCAGATTGTGATAATAATTTAATTATTATCCGATTCGATGTCTCGTAATCGTTTTGAACACATTTAGTCAAACATACATTGTTGTGATAACAACAATTTGGATAAGAACGATATATTTGCTAAAGTTCGACCTTTTTTTGATAAAATGAACAGTCGATTTCTTGATTTTGTCCCAACTGATCAGTTTCACTGTGTCGACGAAGCTATTCTAAAAAAGAAAAAAAGAGAACCCCTGTAAAACAACCCGAAGTATAAAGTCATATAACGGCAGTCTGGGGGGTGTGGATCGAAGCGATCAAAATATTAGCTTATATCGCGTCAGTATTAGTATGTCCCTAATTCAGTGTAATAGAAAAGAAAAGAAACTCAATTTATATAGGAGGCTTAATAGACCTTCACCACTGGAGAATGTGGAGTCGCGGTATGACAGATTAGATCACCTAGTTGAAGAGCAAGGTAAAGAGACAAGATGTAGAGTGTGCCACAAAAAAGTGTCAACAAAATGCCGGAAATGTAATGTAACGCTTCATGTTCGCTGTTTCATAACTTATCACACACGGCTATAACTAAGTCCTTAGCTTTACTATTCCTCGGGTTTTTGTTTTATTGTTTTTTTTTATAACACGTTCTGTAACATTTAGTTCCAAATAAAAAAAGTCCTGTTAAACATGACGAGGCAATTAAATGTTTTAGTCTGTGCATAAAGTGGGCGGAAGAACACGATGTCTCGTTACATGATGTTATTACATTTCAGAAATTAACAGAAATGGTTTTCTTTGAAATGAATCAAAAAAATGTTAAACAAAAATTACTAATTATTTTACAAGATAATATAACTGTAAGTTAGTTTGTATTTATTTTGTATTTTGTATTACCAAATGATTATTTGTAATAAACTATTTTGTAGTTTTATTTCTCTTTTTAATAACAAACTCCCGCTTCGGCAATTCGAATTATTTGATTATCCGGATCACCGCGGTTTTTATTAGTTCGGATTATCGAGGTTGCACTGTAATAAGAAATGAACTTAAATTTAGACAAAAAAATTGTTTGGGCATATCTAGGTTAATCTGACCATGAATATATAAATATCCTTACACCTGCCCATTTTCTCATTGGGAGACGACTCACGATTGTTCCCGAACAAGACTATCAACAGATCCCGGAGAACAGACTTTCCCACTACCAACATCTTCAACTCTTAAACCAGCATTTTTGGAACCGCTGGAGTAGGGAATACATAGTCGAACTCAAAGGCGTTCTAAATGGAAATTAAACCATAGTCAGCTCCAGATGGGTGATCTAGTTCTCATTAAGGAGAATAATGTTCCTCCTCTGAAGTGGCGTTTAGGACGAGTCACAGAAGTTTTTCCAGGAAATGACAACATAAATCGTGTGGAATCAGTCAAGACTGCAGATGCAGATGTCCTTTACCAGTGTCCTAGTCCAGAACTTTGAAAGCCGTTGATTCCAAGGCAGGGGGGCATGTGCAAGACTATATTTTGTTTTATTATTTATGTAGGATAATATTTAGTTAATAAGTTTACTTTTTAAAAATTTAATATTTATTTTGACGGTCACATGGTTTATGTATGTGCTGCGCACAGAGATCATTTTTCATTCAGTTGGCTTGCAGAAGCGTAAGTGTCACGTGTGACGGTATTGACTGGATTAAATCATTTGAAAATCGTTGGAAACAGGAAATCCGTAATAGAGTTGCCCAAAATTTGCCTAAAAATAGGGCAGAAGCATGTTCTTTAGAAGTACTGAATGACTTTTATGAAAAATTGAAAAGTACCATTGAAAGGCTGGATTTGTCGAATAAACCGCAAAATATATTTAATTGTGACGAATCCGGCTTTCAAACTGATGCTGGAATTCAGAAAATTGTATGCCGCAAAGGCTCACATAATCCACATAAAATTGTAGGTAGTGTAACAAAAGCCACCTACACAGTACTAGTTTGTTGTAGTGTTATAGGCGAATCCCTGCCCTTATTTGTAAATTATAAAGGCCAACACCTTTATGCAACATGGTGCCAAAATGGACCAGAGAATGCTGTGTATAACTGTTCTCCATCTGGATGGATGGAGGCACCACAGTTTGCAGATTGGTTTGAAAATGTTTTTGTTAAATCGACTACTACATTCGGAGTCCGTCTATTGTGTTGTCCTAATGAATATTCTGTTCTGCGTAGCAAATGTACTGTAGATGTGAAATAAGTAACATTCAATAAAACTCTTTTTATGTTATGATGTGTCACAAGAGCTAAAAAGGGGTTGTTTTAAACTACGAAAATCTTCCGCGGAATTCAAGCTCATGACACATCAAATGTCGTCGACCTCGGTATCAAAGAAAACACTAAAACTTTGGGACTTAGTTGGGATGGGCAAACCGATATGTTGTTGTACAATATAAATTCAGATTACAGTACGCATGTTCCCAAGAGAACAATTTTATCAGAAACGTCTCAAATATTCCACCCACTCGGTTTTTTAAGCCCGTGTAGTATTATCGCGAAGGTCATATTGCAAAATTTGTGGTGCGAGAAGTTTTAAATATAGAAGTGTTTGGGAGCAAAGTAATGAGTTAAAGGGTGTTAATTTCTCGATTTGTATATACAGTGGTGCTCAAAAGTATTTTGACAATATAAAATTCTTTATTCCTTTAAAATAAAACTGTATCAGAAAATGTCTTGAGTATAATGGAGAGCAGTATATCTATGATTATTTGAACGCGTCAGGTGTCGTCTTGTTTGTTTACATTCCGCGCCACCGGAAGAATATGACTCACCGCAAGCTCAAAAGTATTTTAACACGCAGTCAGTTTCGAGAATTCACGGACACCGGTTGCTCCTGAGTTTTGATTTGTACTGATATTTACTTATTCTGGTTATTTCAATATGCCAAAACATAAGGAATATTCTAGTGACTTGTAACGTTCATTTTTACCAATGAACCTTCCACGTTAAATATGTAGCAATCCATAAGTTCGGGGGAATATATAAAATGTTACAGAACCCAATGAGGATACACCACTGGATCGTCCCCTGTATTTACCTCCTAGTGTTTGGATAAATTACCTATATGTTTCTTAATCTTAGATAAGTTAAGGCTTGTAGTAAAGTACCAGGATATTTACTAGATTATATTCGAAATCATATTGCAGGTGGTTATAGTTTCGGGCGAAGTTAAAGTTTGGAAATTGTAAGGTTATATTGTGGTTTGATAGTCTAAAGGCATATTTTACCTGGTTGAATAAGCATACATATTAGATCCTAGACATCCTCTAGTGGGCATAAACACCACATAGGTTACATCAAGCAATGCTTACAGCATTCAAATGTCGCAATTAATTAATAAAATGTCTAGCTAATATGACTAATATGACCTTGGTGAGCAAGTTCAACTAAAGTCAGAAGTGTCAAACCACAGTTCATAGAACGAGTTAATGTCCGTTTGTCACATTATTGCTCCATGTGCGATCTGCGATCTGGTCATCGGGCAACCTAGTGAGTTCCATGCATTTAAGGTGTTTTCGAATATAGGATTTTTTAAGGTGTTTTCCGATGTGAGATAAGTGTTTTAGGATATAAGATTGTTAGAGGTATTTTCTCCCTGGTATACCGAACGTGTCAATTTCGTTCTTGTTCTTTTCGTCTTCTATTTGTTCCTTTGTTCATGATCAAGGCGGTTCTAATCATTGCTGTCGGTAGAGCAACTAGAATGCACCTGATATGGGTAATTACTATTCGTGATGTGATTGGTCGTACCAGAGTGGGGAAGAATGAGCGATTATAGAGGGCACTGTGTCCGTTTTCCGTGGGGCCATGTTGAGAAAATGAGAAAGGCAAAAGTCGAGCACGGTGCCCGGGTCCTTTGGATTGATCTGCAGTCACCCATTTGGTGAGAACGCTAAGATTCCGAATTAGTGATGTTTCCAGTTTGTTAGAGGCTTTGGTAGCCAAGGAAAGCTGAGGTTTTTGGAAAATCACCCTTTAGTGGAAATTATCTATCCACATGGTTGATGTTAGGTTAGGATTGCAAACTGCATCTCTGAAGCCGGGATATAAAAAACTCTGTGAGAGGTATGTACTATTTCTTCCGCAGTAATCCTATTGTTTAAAATTAGTCCCCCATTTTTTTGAGAAAATAGTTTCACTATGTTGTTTCTGGGATCTCTAAATGCTGCTTGTTAACATGAGGTATACCATCACAAGGATCTAGTTGTACGTGATACCAGAAACTGAAACTTAGCTCTCATCTCGTAGGGTTAACGAAAAGAAGGGCGATACTCTGCAAACCTCTGCAGGTAGGTTACTTGTATAGTCACTACATGCTGTCACCATTCCCAGACCTAAAATATCACATGCCCCATATTTTGTACCATGATGTGTATTATAACAGCGTTTCCTTTAGGGTTTTTTTTTTTATGGCTGCTCGCTTTCTTTTTCTTTTGGGAAGCCGTTGTATATTGAGCGTTGTTGATTATTGCTGTACATTGGACGTTGGTGGCCCATTGAACTTTGGTTGCACATTGAACGTTGGTTGCACCTTGATCGTTGGTTGTATTTGGCCGTTCTTTTGTTCTGGAGGTGTTCAGCTTCCGGACTAGAGGTAGTAACCACCTGACAGTGAGAAGAAATCAGAGGACGATTTGGTGAGAACGTTACATGTTGTTAAGTTTTATATCCAGATAAACAATCTAACAATTTGGTAAAGAGACATGTCTTCATAGTGTTAAGAATTATAGGCTAAATTCATAAATTCAAATTTAACTTAGTATTGTATACTCAGATTTCACCTGCTGCGTAGTCACAGCTTAATATTCAGTACTCAAACGGTATATATATATATCTTATTTAGTTTGTATGACTGCTGGCGCCCACGTGAATTATTTTTTTGTGTATTTGTTATATGTACATTTAAATATATTTACATTTTTTAAATTAATTAAGGTTAAGAATTTATTGCGAACCCGTGCCCTGCTCTCCCATCTAAGTCACTGAGACCGGACAACAGTGCTGTCATCTCTTGAGCTATATTCGGATGAATGATGCCTCATTTTATATGAGGAACTCATTGGTCTGAGTGAGTGCTATAGAGAGGACGGAAAACTGTTAACAGACTTTAAAGAAGCCGTTATAAATGCACTAAAACAAGGACTGAGACAAACATAAGTTGCTCGTACTTTTAGTGTCTCGACAGCTCGTTAGTGCATGGAATAAAGTGTATAATAAACGGAAGACTGTCGAAAATAAGCCTCCGAAGTGGCCGTCCAAAAAAAAACATCTCCTTGGATCGACCATATTATAAAAAAGCTATCAACAAGTGATGTTCGGAAATCGGCTGTAGTGATAAAAAATGAACTGAGAGAAAAATACAACGTAGACATTCACGTTTCTACTGTCAAACAACGCTTGAAACTCTTTGAATTATGGCCGAAGATCGACAAAAAAACCTTTAATATCTACGAAAAACAAGAGGGCCCGAATTGCGTTCGCAAAACGTCACAAATCGTGGTCAAGTTCAGATTGGTCTAAAGTTTTGTGAAGTGATGAAAGCAAATGTAATTTAATGGCATCTGATGGTATTAAGTATATTCGACGTCCCGAAAACAAAAAAATATGATTTTCGATACCAAATATCCACGGTCAAATATGGAGGTGGTAGTGTGATGGTTTGGGGATGTTTTTCACGCTCTGGAGTTGGACCGTTAGTTCGAATTGAAGGGACTATGGACCGGTTCGTGTACGCAAATATATTGAAGACTCAAATGCTACCATACGCTAAACACAACATGCCAGCTAGGTGGTATTTTCAACAAGATAACGATCCAAGTAGAACACAAATCCAAGTATATTGATGATCTCATGAAACGCGAAAAAGTCAAGATTCTGGAGTGACCAAGTCAAAGTCCCGATTTGAATCCTATAGAACATCTGTGGAAGGAGTTGGATCATAGAATAAGAATTGAAAATTATTCGAATAAGGACGCTTTATACGAAGCCCTCAAAAATGAGTGGGAAAAAATTCCGTTGAACCGATTACAAAAGTTGGTCGATTCAATGCCGGCGCGGTGTGAGGCTGTCATAAAGGCTAAGGGATATGCCACTAAATATTGACTTGCTCATTACTGCATATGGTCATTATGTGTTAAATTTTTCTTTTTCAACAGTGTCAAAATACTTTTGATCCATCTTTTTTGAAAATTAAATTCTATATTGTTGCGAATGAGGGTCACTTTGCCACTATTATATAGAACATTAAATATCTTACTGCATTAAATTACTGAAAAATTAACATTAAATATCTCAAAAAAATAACTTACTGCTTTTTATATTTCAGGTTTGTTTTCAATTAATCCAATTAACATTTTTGTCAAAATACTTTTGAGATACTGTATGTATATATAGGTACTATTAGTACATTTTCGATAGGATGGCTTGCCCCCGATCCTAACGACGAAAAAAGAGCTGTTTGTAAAATATGTAATTGTTCACTAATCGCACACAAAAAGGAGCTGGTAATAGTAAATAGTTGATCAAAAAAACACATCCAGTCTGAGAAGAATTGTATGGCCGTGTAAGAAAATCACCGAATTTATGTCAGTAAATATTTCCAGAAAACGAAAAATTGCAGAGTTAAAAATAGCTGCCTTTATAGCGGAGCATTGCTCTATAAGAACGGCAGACCATTTGAGCAAATTAATAAATAGTTTAGATGATGATTCAGAATTACTTAAGGGAGTGAAAATACACAGATCGAAATGTACAGCCCTAATTTTAAATGTGATTGCCCCGTGCTTATAAGAACTAAATTCTGATGTTGGAAATGGAAAATATTCCCTGATAATAGATGAAAGCACAGCTGTCGACTGTACCAAAATGATGTGTCATGATAAAATATTTTAATACATCCAAGAAAAAAGTAATTACGACCTTCTATAGATTATTGGAAATTGACGCTGGAGATGGTTTAACGTTAACTGAAACATTAAGGCGTCAATAGCTTTTGGTATATTTTTTGGCCAAAAACAGTCACGTCCATTTTGTTGGACATTGGGTCGCTATGCCTACAAAAAATAGTAACTGATTTTTGTTTCTGTAGCAATATTTGATAACAAACAATATCTACGACCTGGGGAGGATGGGTTACGATTGGGATACGATTGGGAGAGAGGCTTATGTTTTTGGAATCCAAAATAAGTGTTGAGAAAAAAACGAAAATTCGAGCATTGTCCTGTAATTGCGTCTGACCTAAAAAGTTCCGTGCGATGTAAAAATCCTGGTTGCAAGCTCAAAACAAAAAAGTTTTATTGTGAGTCTTGCAATATATTTTTGTGTTTAACTGGAACGAACAATTGTTTTAGAGATTATCACAGGCGAAATTTGTCATAAGTTAGACCCAAAGTGGACAATATTTTTCTTGTACTTACCTAAAAAATAAAAATATTGAAAAATTATATATGTTTTCCTAATGCCTTAACGAGTATATTTGCCAATTTTTATAAAAAAAATAATAATATTTGCATACTCTGGACTCAGGAGGATATGTACTTCGGTTTACTTAAACGGGTCTTCCAAGCTGTGTATGTACAACTTCCATTTGACCGAGTAGTAAAATAACGCTTTTTATTCAGCGTGAGATAGCTTGTTGTCTATACTGAGGGTTTTCACCGGGGCTTATAATAATATATATTTTAATTCATATTATCATAGTTTTGCATAGTACACCATAGATTTTCAATAGGGACAGCTAAAACATTCATATTAGTTAAATTCGCTATTATGAGTAACAATGTGTTTTTTAAAAGTTGGGTAAGTTTAATAATAAATAAATGCAGCATTGAAGGGGGCTTAGGGGGGTGATAAGTGGCCCCCCCGGACTAATCTCCTGGGCGGGGGTTCACAAAAGCCCCTCCATGGACCAGCTCACGAATCATACCGTAAACCGCCTGGGAGGACAACGACTCCCTGACCTCGTTAAAGATATGCCCTCTCAGGGGGCACGGGGGTTCTGGCTTAACCGCCCGAACCGCGTGGAAGACAACCACATTAAAAATTCCCCGAATCCTAAGGTAAGCACGCGCCGAGGGGATGCATGGTCAATGGGAGGATCGACCGCTAGCGGCAAACCTCGGGGAACCTGGCGCACCCCGTTGTATAAAGCCTTACACGCACACAGGGGCTCTGTGCGTGTCGACCACTCCTTCCCCACTACTCGTGGGAACTATTATGGACCCAACAACAAAAACACTAGCGGGTCAGAAGGAATCGTACAGGTACGTTCTAGCCCATCTGGACTAATGGAGGTTGATAACCCCAATAATAGGCGCAAAAGACCTAACGTCTGCGGAGCCGAGCGGAAAAGGAGGAGTTGTCCCTCCTCAACAGTCACAGCCTTCTTCCTCCACCAACGCGGAGGGAACTGTGAAACTGGACCCTCCAGCAGTAGCAAGTGGCTCCTCAAAAGGTGCCACAAGCTCTGTAGTTGGGAAAACCGGACAGCCCCGTGAGTCATACGGTCAGACGGGCCACAAAGCACCGGCCACAAAGCACCGGCCACAAAGCACCGGCCAAAAAACGGCAACGCACGCCGCCGCGCCGGGATCTACCCCCGATGCTGCAGGCGCGAGCAAGCGGCCGAAACCTGGCACACCCAGGTCTTGGCAGGCGGGCTTCGCGCAGGTGGTATCGGGGGATAAATCCCTCCAAATAGTAATTGGCAGGGAAGGACAGTTTCGCCGATTTGGTTAGATTTTATGAGGAACATTGTAAAACTAATCTGCAGGCATTATCAAGAAACACTAAAAAATATGTCCAAAATTATAGGTATATTCAGTCCCAGAAAAGATCAGTACGTGCAAAAGATATATGCGTCGAGTATCAAGCAGGGAATTTAGAAAACAGTATTTGGGAGAAGCACAGAAATGATAAAAAGAAGGCTCAAGAAGAAAAAAGTTATGATAAAAAGCTTGTCAAACTTGATCAATGTCACGCCATATGCATGGATTTATAAGCCGTGAAGACGTCCATCATTACAAGCCACCTCTCTATACTTCAAAACCAAACTTTGTTGTCACAATCACACCGTTTTCGATATGAAAACGAAATATGTAATTTGTTACTAGTTTGATAAAACCGACACCGATCTGCAGGCTTCGACATTTGCACCTTTGCTGGTAGATTTTCTGAAAAGAAAATATTTAGAAAATACCAATGAACGAAAACCGATCATAATTTTTTCTGACGGTTGCACATACCAGAATCAACAGTTTGTGCCAACGTCGCTCCTAACTACCTCAAAAGTGTTTTACTTAATACAATTATGGACATATAACTTCACGGGGTGCCCAGGAAATAGGGTCCTTTTTGGTTCAATTTATCAAGTCTCTTCCACCAAATATAAAAAGAATGGTCGCCTACAGTGATTCTGGTGGAGGCCAAAACAAAAACAAAAATATACAAAGAGCTACTCAACTTGAAGAAATACACTATACATTTTTGGAGCCGGGCCACACATACATGGAGTGTCACAGGTCATTTGGACTAATAGAAAAATGTAAAAGGAAATTTCCGCAAGTGTACTACAAGATTGGAGTAATGAAATAGGATCAGCTTCTAAACGTTTCAAGATACATAATATGAGAAAAGAAGATTTTTATTTATTTCCTCATCTCAATGCCACAATAGGCGATTCAAAAAAGGACATAGAGAAACAAAACTTAAACTTCAGGAATATTTCTCACTTCAAATATACACAATGTTCCGAGACATATATGTTTCCCAGTTTAAGATTACTATTGATGATGATTTTCTTTTTTACAACATGCCAGTGCCCTTTTTTGTGTAATGGCCGACCACCAAGAGATTTACAGAAGATATTTTGCTCAAAGTTGATTCATATTCCAGTAGAAAAATGGAAAAATTTGCAAATTGGAAACACTTCTAGAATATATACCATCTGTATATCATGCTGATCTGAAGCATGGAAGTAAGAAAACTAAAACCAAAGGCAAGAAAAAAGGAAATCAAACTTCGAAAACCACTGGTCCTACGTCAAAAAATGTTTGTACACAGAATGATGCTTGTTTCGGTGATACGGATTCTGAGCTTGACGACGACGTGGACGATATACCTATACTGAACTTATATACATAATATATATAATAAGTTCAGTATATGTGTTTTTTTAATGTGAGTATTATCCTAACCCTTTCAGTACGGATGACCGACAGTAGATGAGCTAATAGAGTTCTGGACCAATTAATATGCAGAACCCGAAAATCCGCCCACTAGCTCATCCGATGGCCCGCCACTGGGGTCTAGAATTTTGGTAATAATCTTCCCCACCTAATATGTCACTTTCGGTGATGTGGTTCAACGCACTTCCAAATTATTAAGCTAAACGTGTTTTGGATCATCTCCGAATTATGGAAATTTTTATGTTTAGCGCATCAGATCATGACCAAATCACGTATGGATATTTGGGCTATTGTTCCTCCTATAATTTTTCTGTTTCCGGAACGATCCATTTGTTTTAACATCTTCCGTAGCCGAAAATTTGTTTTAAAAGTGAATTTGACTTTTTCGGGAGTCAAATACTGATTTATTTATTGTTAGATGTCATTGCAATAGTTCCAAATATATGAAATTTTTTTCGTGCGGTTCCTTGTCTCATCTTTTGTTAAAATAAAAATGTTAATTAAATATCATGCAATAATTGCACCTGGATACGTGCGTATTACATCATAATACGGACTAGGTGCATTTATTGCATCAGCCATTTTACATTTTTATTTTTAAAAGGTTACCATTGACAAAAATGTGTATTGCGGTCACCTTTCATAAAAATGTTTATTGCAGGCATGGGACATGTGCATTCATTTATTACGTAAGACCTACCTATTACCTAACTGTCGTTAAGACCTACCTATTACCTAACTGCCGTTAGTTTTCATTTTTAAAAACGTGTTTATGTTTCAATATATAAGCCTGGTTGTGCATGTATTTCAATACAGTTACAGTTATTTCAATACAAATACGTAAGCATTGAGTGCAGTTTATTGTATCGTGCACAACACTTTTATATTTTAAAGGTTACTAGTCCAGCTTTCAATAATGCAATTTACATAGTATGCGATAAAACACACTGTATTTTTATGCCTCAAATGTATGTTGTCTTAATTTACTTAAATTGCATTGCGTCTTTCGGTCGCTGACTCCATCGTTCGAAGTCGATCGTGTTTGCGGGACCTTTCGCTTTCGCCCCGGCAAATGAAGTTTCACTCGATGCAGCCAGCACCAAGCGCTGCCGCGCCGTATAGATACGGGTGCAGTAGAATAATTTCGCGCGCTCTAAATGGATTTCTTTTGTGTTTTCTGCATTGAAATGAGTCTGCGGACCTCACGTTTAGTTTTTACGACTCGGTTATATATTAACAAAGGTATATTATAGTTTTTAAAGGATGTATTTTAAAACAAAAGGTTTTAGAATAAGAATTTTAATGCTTTGTTCATATATTTGTATGACTTTAATATATGTTTTTTTAATACATATGTACCAATAACAAAATAACCATACCATGCTCTTATTTTAATGCTATATGTATTGTAATTACATTTTAACTTCCAATTTCGGAAAAATTGGGGTAGTTTAATATCTTTTTATTTCACATACATTATTTGAATAACAAATTAGACTTAAAACAGTGCCAAATATTAACAACAATAATAAAAAACAAAATAGAAATTCTATCAGCCAGCTTCTCGTTTCTTTATATTTAAAAATGGTTTTTATCCAAGTACTTTCCACGATCGTTCTGTTTGTGTACATATATCGCAGTTTGTAGTGCAACAAATTTTCATCGTGTGCCTAATTATTTTTTTCTGGAATTAAACTATGGGAGAAAACCAATGTGTTCGAAATGTTTTCCACAGACAAGCGTAGCCAATTTTGAGGCCATAAAAATATTTTGTCTGGCGTTTTTTCACTGTTACTAAAATCTAGAAGAATAAATGCCTCTTGAACTGAATTTGGTTTTAAAAAAATTAATTTATCTAAGATGTTGACAACTTGGAATATTACTAGAGAATTCATTGTGTTCTTATGACACAAACATGCAGGCATATTGGAGCACGGTTTGCAGCCAACTATGGAGAAGTGTTCTATTGCATAAACTCATTATGCACATGGTGGAAGAAAGCAATTCTTTTTAAGAGTACTAACATTCTATCTTTAACCATACCACCACATTGTGATAATATGATAAGTGATAAATATTTCTGTGTAAAATGTAAACAGTTTTGCTTCAAAAAAAAAATAGATCAAACACTATATGTAATGATGAATATGAATTTGAATTTATTAAGGGGTGATGGGGTTTATAAATATTTGAATATACTTAAGAAGGGAAGAAGATTTGCACATTTGTAGTTACACCTTTCTGCAATAAAATTATGAAAGTAAATACCCTTCCAAATATTTTTTCCCGTGGACACTGCGGTTTAGGCTACTTTAAGTATTAAAATTTATTTTACTACGTCTATGATTTAGTAGTAGTCTAATCCATACAAATTTTTAGGTGTACGTTTTAAATCCAAACTACCATGAATTTATGCCACCGATGTAAACGGCGTTTTAGTTTTCGTAAAACATATGATTTACCAGGAAAGTGGCAATCAACAGGCATATGTAGTATAACACTATTATTTAATGATGGAATTATTTCATACTTAAAAAAGTATCAGGTGGGAGAAAAAAATGATTTTTTAAAAATGCAAGAACTTAATATTAAAGAATGGGATGTTTTCTCTCTTTACAATTTGTGGGAAATGTACAGTCAGCTGTATGTTCAATTATGTACGGAGTGCTATGTCATCACTGAAAAAATTATTGCAAAAGAGCTGAGTAATAAAGAGGAAGTAATGTGGAGTGCCGTACAGGATCCAGAGATAGGTTGTTGGGTATTACAGGGGGCAAGCTATATTAATGGAATCTTGCGGTCGATTTCTATCCCTGCCAAAAAATAATAATTATTAAATAATGCTAATCTGTATTGTTATGTAAAATATACTTTTTTATCGTTTTATGTATCATTAAATTTTTTTTATTCTTACGTTGTATAATAAAAATATTCTAAATCGGTTTCCCTTTTTTTCAACACATTTAGGTTAATAACAAGTGAAAAACTAAAATATTAAGACATAACTTATATGAAATTAAGTAAGGAAAAATAAAATATGAATCTATTTTAAAAACATAATTTATTGAGATCATTTAAAACTTTACGAGTATGAAAAGTTATACATTCCAAAAGACAATAAGATTGTTCAGTGTTATTGAGATAACATATACGCCTTAAAAGCTCAATATTATCTTCTTCGAAACATCTGGCTGGCTGTAGGCTTACATATTCCAAGGCATTTTCATAGAAGGTGAAAAAATCCATATTATGGATTAAATTCAATCTATAATCCACCAACGGTAAAATAGGTGTTATTTCCTCCAAAAATTGTCCACTTAAACAGATGGTATTTTCGATAGTTTCCACCATCATTTTTACGTCTACAGATGGATCGTTTATGTAGGTTATTTTAAAGTTGCTAGATTCATATGAATCTATTTCTTCCTCAATGCATAAATTGTCGATAAAATCCCTCCAATCACATAAAACAAATGTTACATATTTACGTGATATGTTATCGATCAATTTTATAACTGGTACAAAGTTTCTAGCTGGACTTATAGCAGTTACTACAGTTACATCGCTCTTTTCCAAAACTTGATACGATTGAAAAATTAAGTTCGTTTCCAATAAAATGTTTGCATTATAATTGTCTGTTATATTATCTATATTCCGCCAATAATGACATGAAGGTCGACCCGTGCCGCATACATCTTGAGACATTATAAAATGTTCGTCTATCATTGTTGTCTTTTTACACTAACGTACGCACACTGTCAACTTTAAAGTTATACTGATCTCAATAATGTGATTGAAGACATTCATATAAATTTAGAACACTTGCGTAATAGATTGGGGAGTGGGTAGTTACAAGGTCCAGATGATATTATGAAAAAGAATAATATATTTTTTAAAATAAATTTATTGCATTAAAAAATTTTCATATATGAAATAAACATTAGATAAAGCGCATACACAATTTGTTTGATAATGATAGAAACAGCTGGGAGTGGCTTTTTGTAATATTGGCTGTTCTGGAAGTTCGGTTACGAGGGCGGTCGGAATTAATTGCTTGATGTAATTCACCTTATCTTTTCCCTTTATAAATACAGTTTGATCGCTTATATTCATCGTTAATTTTTCAAGAATTTCTTTAAATAAGTAAAACGGCACAAATCCGTCGTTCCAATCTAGTCCATGGTAATTATTTTTTAACCATATTGCTTGCGTCTTCAAATTTTCGGGGAGCATATTAAAAGGAAACGGCGGCTTAAAGACATAATGACTCGAGCGATTTCCATCGTATACTGCTAATTCCTTAGGGATAAACTTATTTTTTTCCACTCTGAAACCTTGCACGTCCAAAACTAGTGGCATATTTTCAGATTAGTTAAATTTTTAAGCACACACAACTTTTTTCTCGTAGAATTCGATGGTTTTTTGTAAATCCCTAAGTTTTCTTTGATGTTCTTCTAACGCCTTTCTATATAATATGTGATGATCTAAGTAAACTGAATGTACATTTAACATTTAATATAGTTCAGCTTAAACGATTGAAACAAACTGAAAAATAAAAAATGTGTAAGTGACTTTAAACCTGTTTCACAATTTTCGTCATTGGATTATATTGAAATAAACGGTCATGTAATATTAGGCAATAAGCGGTAGTGTTTTTAGGTACATTTTCGCTTGTTTCCAGTTCGACCCGCAATACTACGGAACCCATCTGTATGGCCTCTTTTTGACGGGAGCAGTCAATGTAAACAAGAGGTGCTATATCCTTGAACTGTTTGGGGCTAAAAATTGGTTCGTTTTCCTTTTCGTAATACGCTGCTCGGAATCTCGAAAACATCTCGTACAATGTCGCAAATTTATTATTTTTAAAATCGAGAAATAGATCGTTATATGGATATCTTTCAGAATTTAAAAAAACTCTAATATTCGATAAATTACAGTGGTTGAATTCGCTCATATTAGACTTTATGTTATTCTTCTTGTTTGTCTGAAATGCGATAATTATATGTCGGGGAGTTTCTAGTTTTGTGCTTGTTTTTACAGGCCACACATGCCTGGTATTTTCACTAAGAGAAGGTAGTTCCACCAATTCCCAACTTCTAAACGGTATAAATATTTCTTGATTTTTTTCTAAAATTTTTGTTAACGCTAATTGTTGTGGTATGGCTGTTAAAATATGCGGCATTCGCCAATAAAGTTTTTCAATGTGAATTTTAGGTTTTTCACTTTCATCTATGGAAGTTATCGAATCTATATCATCGCTACTTCGAATAAGTACCAGTTCTTGTTTCATGTTTAATATAATTTTTCTGTAATCTTCAAAGAACCCCATTAACATTTTGAGTGGAATACAAACACTGAATTTATTATCTGCAATATTGAGGACCCTATTGTCTCTAGGAAACCATCCGGCATTATCGAGTTTAATGCATTCGTCTTCGTTAAATGATAAATAATAATGTTTAAGTGTAGACGTTAGACCAACGTTTCTATTAGAGTCTACGATAATCCCGTTCATTTCAAAGCGAATTTCCCTGAATAAAAAGGCGAAAGCGTTATTGATTAATTTTAGTTTAGTAGCTGGATTACCATCCTCTTTCGTTAATTTCCCCTCCAAATAAAGCATACTTTCACAAGGTAATGTATAAGCATCTAACTCCTGGATAGGTATTCTTATTTCATCATTATAATCAAATTTAGAGCTGATGTAAGGTAGATAATTATGATATTCCCAACTAACGATGGAATTGTCCACCAGCGGCTGTTCCATAACATTTAAAATATCCATTGTTATTGATATTATACTAATACTTTAAATCCCAAGGACCGTAAAAAATTCTTATTTTCACGTGTTACTTTCTTAACACTTCTTTTCAAACTAACGTGCGGTTTCTTTTTCGACCGTCTTTTATATTTTTTACTAACAACAGCAACACTTGGAATTTGTCGTGTAACGTTATAGCGAAATCCCATTTTATTTAGGATAACTTTTTTAGATGCAGTCTTACCGTGATGGTTTCTTTTCGAAAATTGACTAGGTGTCCGTCTTGGTCAAGTATTTTTATAGTCAGATTGGTAATTGTTTTTACAGTTACCGGAAAATACAGAATTGTTTGAGGAGACTCGACAATTTTATATCCCACTCCTACAGTTGGAAAAAATTGGTGAATAATATGAACTGGTTGATTATTCGAATAAGATCCTGTCGCGATGTTACAATCTATACATATAGCGTTGACCTTGATTATTTGTACTGGAAAATCCGACTCGTTAATTTCATTTGCTTTTAGAATTCACTTATTAAATCCGAGTATGTGACCTATGGAATTATCACCGGTAAAATCAATATCGGCGTTATTTTCAATTCTAACAGTTGATGTATTACGATTAGCTATGATTTTTATTTCGGTTGGGGGATTTATAACTTTTTGAAGATAGTTATAATAATATAATAATAATAATAATAATAATTTATTTACCAAGAATAACAGTACATATTAATTCATTATATTTTGCTGTTTACAAAGTGTTATATATAGTAAATAAAGAAAAAACAAACCACTAAGTTAAACTTGTGCGTGGTGATTTAGATACACACTCAATAATGATAATTTTTTTAAATTGAACTGTTAAAGTAATCTAATCGTAAGCTAATTTCAACATTTTTTATAATATAGTGAAACAATTATTGTTATATTTAAATAGTACCTACCTACTAAGTATAATTCTAAAACAAAAACAAAACAAAAGAGACATTTCTGAAACAAAATAGCAAAAATAATATATACACTTTACTATATACTCATACATATACATACATACATAGACATATATGCACATATACATATATTCAGTTCTTTACGGAATACTTTATTTAGTTATTTAATTATTTAATGCTGGAATAAGGTGAGTATAGAGGTTTTTTGTTGACATAAAATCATTA
This sequence comes from Aromia moschata, assembly GCA_029963805.1. Lineage (NCBI taxonomy): Eukaryota > Metazoa > Arthropoda > Insecta > Coleoptera > Cerambycidae > Aromia > Aromia moschata. Next base: position 1,625,385 of record JAPWTK010000056.1, on the reverse strand, counting down.
AATATAGATTGCGATAGTGACTGCAACCATTTTTTTACATGTTTTTTGTATAGATGAATCGAATTGAATCTTTTTTATATACATAGGTAATTCGTTGTACAGTTTAGGACCTAGGTAAGTAAAACTTTTTTTGTATTTTAGTTTTTTCTGCTCGTGGTACAATGATAGCCTCAGTTTTGTAACGTGTATTGTAGGCATGCTGGATCTGAGACTGTTCGTTCTTTTCTTTGTATTGCATAACTAATACTGACATTGCATACAACTGACACAGATTCAGAATATCTGTTTCACGGTATATGTGTTCTGAGGGATAAGTTCTAGGCTTTTTGTACATAGTTTTTAATATACATTTTTGTATTTTTTGTAGGTTATTTAATGAGATCATAGTCGCAGATCCCCAAGCTATAAGTCCATAAGTAAGATGAGATTCTACAAGCGCGTAATATAGGATTCTAAGGTATTTGATTTGTAATATGTTTGAGAGATTTTTAAATTTATAAGATATTATACGTAATTTCTTCATAACATAAAGTACTTGTTCTTCCCATTTTAAGTGACTGTCTATGTATACTCCTAAATATTTAATTTTATTAACTCGTTCTATACTAAATTCTATGTCGTTAATTTTTATATTAAGTTCGTTAAATGAAGGTAACGTATTGCTATAAGATGAAAAAGGAACAAAAAACGTTTTACCAAAGTTTATAGTAAGTAACTTACTAGTGAAATAAGATACAACGTGCTTAAAATCCTCTTCAATGGTATCCCTCAGTGAATTCCAACTTGAATTCTGATAAAAGATGGCTGTATCATCAGCGAAACTTACTATTTCGCCTTTTAAATTTTGTTGGTATAGATCGTTTAAATAAACATTAAACAATAATGGTCCTAATATTGTTCCCTGTGGGACACCAAATTCAACAGTACGAAATTCACTATGAGTACCATTGATGTTTACACACTGTTTTCTTTCGCGTAAATAACTTTTTAATAGATCATGGGCAATACCACGGATTCCTACATTTTCTAAGGCTTTTAATAATTCATTGTGTTCGACGGTGTCAAATGCCTTCGCCAGGTCAATGAAAACACAAGCGGAGGCAAGCTTTTTATCTATTGCCCCACCTATCATCCTCACTAACCTAGCAATGGCATCTGATGTCGAACAGTTTTCTTTAAAACCATATTGTCTTTGGGAAAGAACGTTATTTTTCTTGAAAAATAATGATAATCTTTTGTGTAAAACTTTTTCGAATATTTTTGCTATATTGGAAATCAGAGATATTGGTCTATAGTTTAAAACATTTAACTTATCACCACTTTTAAAAACTGGACAAATTTTACTGACTTTTAGTGATAGAGGGAATTTTCCTTCAGTGATAGATTTGTTAATTAAAAAACAGATAGGGGACGCTATGTGGTATTTAATATCTTTCAAAAGTTCAGAACGAATGCCATCTATACCAGGAGACTTATTACTTTTCAAACTCATGATGATTTCAATTACTTCAGTTTCGCTAGTATGCAATAAAAAAATTGAATTTCTGTTTTGAACCGTTTTTACTTTATTTTCATTATTAGGGCGTTTTAATTTATTAGCCATTGTTTGACCAATTTCAGTGTAGTGTTTACAAAATATATCAGATATTGACTGTTCATTTGTTGTAAAATGCCCGTCATAATTTATTTCATCTATTTTGGTTTCTTTATCTCGGGTATTGGATATTTCTTTAATACATTTCCATAAATTCTTACTAATGTTTTTGTTCTTTTCAATTTTTTGGTTATAGTATTCACTTTTTCTAATTTTAATTAAGTTGGTCAAATAATTTCGATACCTTTTATAATTTTCGATATTTTGGTAATTATTATTATTTTTCATTTTTCTGTATAAATAGTTTTTTTCATTAACCGACTTTAAAATGCCATTAGTAATCCATTCTTTCCTTTTAATTTGATTTTTGGCGATATTGATTTTTTTTAGTACAACTCTCTATATTTGCCTTTAATTTTTTAATAAAAGTGTAAGTGGAATTGTCTATATCTGCGCTGTTGTAAACTTCCGACCAAATCTCTTGTTTAATCATTTCTAAGAATTTTTCTTTGTTAAAAATTTCCTTTACATGCTGATATTTTTTTTGTTTCTATTGTTCCAGGTAAAACAATTGTGTTGGTGACTGTATAGTGATCCGTGATGTCGCTTTCTATTATAATTGGTATATTAGTAATAGAAGGCATCAGACTTGTCTTAATAAAAATATGATCCAGGCAAGACTTTTCATTTCCTACTACCCTGGTATGTTTATTTATTGCGGATAAAAATCCCTCTACACTTAGCATATTTAAGTATTCATGGGTAATGTCGTTGTTATTCAAGATATCAATGTTTATGTCTCCTGTTATTAAATGAAAATCTACTCTATTACAACGACTCAAATAGTTACCTAAATTTTCTATAAATACAAATTCATTAGTTGACCAAGGCCTGTAGATTCCATTAACAAGAACTGTTTTGCCACAAATTTTAGTTTCTATTTCTAACATTTTTATTTCACCTAATTGTTTAATTTCACAGTTATATTCTAGATGACTCCTAACATATGCTAAAACACCATCATTTTGGTTATATTTACCATTATTATAAAAAAGTTGGTAATTATCAATATTAAAAAGCATTGTATCTATTATTTCCCATGTTTCGGTAAGTATAATGATATCAGGTACATGTTTTAATTGGCTAACTAGTATCCTAAATTCATCTATGTTTTTATTGGCACTTCTTATGTTCATTTGTAAAATAGATATACTACATTTTTTACACGGTTCTTGAAGTAGATTATTATAGTCCGGGAGATTACTCACCACATTTGTATAGTTATTAAGATCATCAATTTCATAAGCCCCTACAGGAATCGTGTGTGTTATATTTTTATACTTAAATGTATTGTTTGTTTCATCAATATTTGGAATAACATTAAAAGTTTCAAAGTTTGATAAGCCAATAACATATTCACCGTCTTCTTCTAAATAGATTGGGGGATTAAAATTAGCACTTAATATGGAGGAATAAAGAAAATGTAAGAGACATGTTACTTTTACGACTGGTATTTTCAGAATAAGTATGTTTGATTTAGTCATATGTGTTATATAAAAATTTTAAGCAAAGATGACCACAATTGACTGCATTATTCTTCTGAAATTTTTCGTGATTATATTTAATTATATTATTACTACCATCGCTGAGAAAATACATCGTTAATTTATTTGGAGGCCTCAAGTTTCCAAAACTATCAAAGTAGATTATATTATTATTTTTCTTTGCGTATGCCGTCCAGTGGGTACCTGGCCCGGAGGAGTTGTCTAAATTAACTATTCCGCATTCGTTTTTCCAAATTTTTGATGGTAAAGCATCGCTCATAAACACTCCTCGAAAGTGTGGAATATGCAACTTTTTAGCGAATTTAATTAAATCTACATTTGTTAACGCATGGCGTGGTAGCTTTATTGGGAGTTTTTTTTATATGGTGCTAAATACAAACCTTTTCCCTTTCTATATGGCGCTAAATACAATCCTTTCCCCTTTAAACCTTTTCCCGTGGTGGCGGCCTTTTCCATTGCGAGGTTATGTCTTTGTTCTTCTGCTAACTGTTGTTTACTCGTTTTCACGTCATTTACGGCCTTGGCGATCCCTGCCGCCCCGCGCCCCAGAGCCCCCAAGGCTCCTAAAATTGGAAGTAACAGTGGTAAAAATCCACCTTTCCTAGGAATCGGAATAATTCTTTTCTTTTTTCTGTTACGTGTTGAACGCACACCCTTCCCCTTTTTGGACTTGATTTTGTTTATTTTTAACCCCATACCTAATTTCCTTTTTAGCTTTCATGGCGTTGGTGACTAGCAAAGCAGCCGCTTTTTCTCCAATGCTAGCGTCCTTAGACTTTACTCTTTCCCAGGCACACTGCTCAAGTTCGTAATCTGCTTTATGACGGTCTGATAAATCAGAGTTTTTACTGTAAGCAATATCGTGTTTTAAACACGCTTTATCTAGAGGATTTATACCAGGATCGCCTCTCGCAAGTCTTTTTTTCGAGTTTGGTAAATGGTCCGCAGTATTGATATTTATAAATATGGAGTTCAGGAATCTTACTAACCAGAGTATTTAAAATACCACCTCCTCTCTTCGAGATTTTCTGTTTACTATTGATCGGAGATGCGTTGTGTACAAGCATTATATATACTTTTTCGAGTGCAGAATCATAGTGAATTGATTTTAAGCGGAATCGCTTATAAATACTTATTGCGTTTTCGGGAGATACTTAGTTTATCACTCTTAATTATACAATGAAGATCGAAAAACAACCAATCAAGTTGACCGTTACTAACCATGATAAAGTTTCACCAAGTTATTTTAAAAAACACGGTCCGCTATTTGGTGGCGGATGTTCAAAAAGAGGCCTAATAGTAGGCGCTTCAGGATGTGGGAAAACAAACGTTATGATTAGTTTATTAGAACATCCGAACGGTTTGCGGTTCGAAAATATTTACCTATACTCAAAGTCATTATATCAACCTAAATATCAATATTTGAAATGTTTACTGGAGCCCATAAAAGAGATCGGATATCATGAATTTAATGACGGAACAGAAGTTATTCCTCCCAATGAAATTAAGCCGAATTCTATAATAATTTTTGATGATATAGTTTGCTGCAATCAAAGCATTATGAGAGATTATTTTTGTTTTGGTAGACATAAAAATACTGATTGCTTCTATTTATGTCAGACATATTCATCGATTCCAAAGCAACTAATAAGGGACAACTCAAATTTTATTGTGCTTTTTAAACAGGATATCACAAATCTGAAGCACATCTATGATGACCATGTTAATGTGGATATGTCTTTTCAACAATTCAAAGATATATGCGGAGAATGTTGGAACGATAAATTGGATTCCTTGTTATCGATAAAGATTGTCCGTTACGATCTGGTAGGTATAGAAAAGGGTTTGATGCGTATATTTTAATCTGAAAAGTATTATATATAATCGTACAGAAATTAATATTCATCAGTAACCAACATAATAGCGATGAATAAAGCTGCCGCAAAGGAACAGGTAAAATCCAGAAAGTCCGTTAGGGAAAAATATCGTAGCTTAAAATCTAACATAGCTCAAAGTCAGGCTAAACTCGTGAGCGAATATAAGCCCATCACAGAACCGCTCGAAAAATTACTGTCAACTGTCAAGTCCGATGTTACCGGATCATTTAAAAATGAACCACAAATAAAGGCTGACTCACCAGCACAAAAGAAATACGAAGCTGACACATACAGCAAGTATTTGCCTATGAATATACCAAGCTTTTTGGAAGATACTTTTGAACATAACGCTACTGTTACTACTAATAATGAAGAACAAAATACGAGTGACTCGATCATCAATCAGGAATTGGAAAAAAAGCCGTGCGTTTCTCCACGATCTTTCAAGTACACCTGCTTATGGAGAATATTTGGAGTCGTATGACCCTCTACCTCGGAAGTATATAGATATTTCGGTGACGGGTGATGAAAAAGAGAACGATCGACAATATGGCATTAAACATGATGTGCAAACGGAGAAGTTTAAAATCGGAGGATCCGACTTGGATATTATTGGGAAAAACGTAAAAGTAAGTGGAATTATTTACGAAGGAACGCCCGGCTTGTACGAGCTGTTATTTAAAAAGGAGCCCACGGGATACAATCAAAAAGATTTGGATAATTATATGGACATTTTAAACAGATCTAATGCCTATCGGAGAAATTATAGTTCTGAAGAGCAAATTCAGGGTTCGCAGTCTGAAAAATACCGAAAAATAATTAAACCATATTTAGTGAAAAAAGGAATATTGAAAATTGCTAGTAGTGCTCCTAGTTTAAAACCCTTTTCTAAGCCGCCCCCACCAGTAAGGCCGATACGTCGAACACAATCATTTAAACATACTTCAAGCAGCGGGGGCTTACTAAATTTATCAAACAATAAACTCGATTACGTATACTTTGATGATCCTAACGAGCTAATAAACCGATTGAGGCTCTTGGTGGCTTCTCAGATGGCCGGCAATAATGGTCATACTAACGAAATAATCTCCATTGTCGAAGAATTGAGAGAAGCGAAAATTATAAATTAAAGAGTACATAAAAAATATTGTATTTAATTGTAGTCAGTTGTTAGTTAAACATGTCCATCGATAAATTTGGAAGACATATTTTTAGTAATTATATTAAAAAAACTAAACTTCCTCCAAGACCTTATACAGTTATTCTGTATATTCGCGGAAAAGATAAAGGAAGTCAAGTTTATCACAAACCATTATTTACATTTATTTTGGAAAATAACACACAAGAATATACAGTTCCAGTAGGAGGGACTATAGATAATATAGTTTATTTTCCCTCCGACGTTTTCTATCACTATAACGGAAGCGCCCAAGATCGTATTACGAATTTAATTGGAAAACATATATCGAAAGGTGATAAATTGATATTTGCCTCATTAAAGAAACATGATAAGGATGTGCTATATATTGAAATAACTTTAAAATCTGGTTAACAGAAAAAACACTAATTATGGGTGACGTTAAATGGCAACTGGTAAAAGAATTACATAAACCAGTTAGAAACAAATTTAGAAGAAGGCGCGTGACAGTAAAAGGGTTAAATGATCTTATTCAAGCTGATTTAGTGGAAATGATTCGTTTTGCTAGAGTTAACAGAGGATACCGATATATTCTTGTAGTTATAAATGTGTTTAGTAAATTTGTTTGGACTGAACCTGTTAAACGAAAAACTGCTAAAGAAGTTACAATTGCAATGCGTAAAATTTTGGGGAAAATGAAAAGTGTTCCAAAACATTGTCAGACCGACCTTGGAAAGGAGTTTTATAATAAGGAGTTTCGAAACTTGATGACTACATTAAAAATCAAGCATTATAGTTCTTATTCCAGTTTAAAAGCTAGCGTTGTAGAACGAGTAAATCGCACATTAAAACGTTTAATGTGGATGCAATTTAGCCTTCAGGGGAGTTATAAATGGTTAGCTATGCTTCCAAAAATTGTAGACCAATATAATAATACTAAGCACTCTACCACTAAATTAAAACCTAGTAAGGTTAATGAAAAAAATGTAAAACCACTTTTAAGAGGAGTGTACAGCAACTTAAAAGCAGTTAATGTGAAAAGTGTTAAATTTAAAATCGGCGATTATGTACGGATATCTAAAATACGTGAGGCTTTCGCTAAAGGCTATACTCCAAATTGGTCTAATGAGGTTTTTAAAATAAGAAAAATAAATTTTACTGATCCAATTACGTTCCTTTTGGAGGACCAAAGAGGACTAGAAATAGAGGGTTCATTTTATGGAGACGAATTGCAAAAAAACTAATCATCCTGATGTTTACTTAATTGAGAAAGTTATTCGCAAAAAAGGGACCCAATTCCTTGTGAAATGGTTGGGGATGGATAGCAGTCACAATAGTTGGATAGATAAAAAAAGAATTGGTGTAAAACATCCTAAGGGAGTAAATAAAGCAGCCAGCAAAATGGAAGTTAATTGTTTCTCATATTTTATGTTCAACAATGTATTTTTTAAACATTTTATTATCAAAATATACATGTACAAACAAATGTTTATATGTTTTATTGCTATTGTTTACACATATTAAGAATACACTTTTACAAAATATTAAACTGTTGAATAATGTCCATATGGTAAAGTATCCGTACTATTTTCCATTAAAACTCTTTTATCATCAAATGGACTTAGCGCGAGTTTTACCTGTTTTACTGAGTAAATTTCATGTAAATATGATCTAATCATCCTTTGAGTTTTATAGACCTCTTTAAACTCTTTTAAACATTTCAAGTAATCATCAAATGTTATATGTTTTTTTATAACATTCTTTTTTTACACCTTTAATTTTCTTTGTGGTACATATTTCCCCACATTTAATACTATACTTTTTTGAGCGCAAGCCAACGAATTCAGTCATTATTTTTTCATTATTTTCATCTTTCATCAGACCAATGCCTTTTTTATTCACTCTTGGAATGGAGTAAACATTATCTGGTTCATAATCACTCGTATCGAATTTATCTAAGTTTTCTTTAATAATTTGGTAAAGATCATCACACAGTACATCATATATTAAACTGTCCGTGTCCATATATAGTAATTTACAATTTCTAACATCAATTTTTTTCAGCATAAAGTTATAATGAAAGTCATACACACATGTTTTAGAAATATCTAGGATACACATACCTACGTATAGAGGTTTATTAAATATTATTTCAGTTTTCTTAAGTTCTACAGCTATTAAATTTTCATCAAAAATTGAACTGCTATGGAAATAGGGAGATGAAATAAAATTTTTTTGCACCATATCTACCATCCCAACTTGTGCATAGTTTTACATTACGATGACGTCTAATGCTTTCCATTGTTTTGCCAAATACAGCATTTAACATTAATTTAAAGAGGTTTTTTTCAAACTCATTATCTGCTTTTGTCCTTAAAGACACATTCAAGTCTACATACTTCTTTAACCAATCAGATTGTTTAAACTGAAGGATTCTATGAATTTTATTTAACCGTAAACCATACTCCAAACACTGTTTCAAATTTCTATAATGTATTATATATCGCTCTTTACCATATAAAGTTGTCATTAGCTTTGGTAATTTTGAATTTGGAGGTATTCTATGCTCAGGGCAGAAAGGAAAATCTTTATGATGATCATGAAGGTAGTTTGGATAATTTAAATCAACTTCTAATATATAACCAATATTTGAATCGTCGGGGACTGATTGAACATTAAAATTTTCAATATCTTTTACCCACTCAATTCCCCCATATGGTAAATACTGCGACATTGCCCAAGAATACAATCCGTTTACATCAAAATAAAGGAGATAGTTAGAAGGTTTGTTTTCATCATAATTAGACATATACTTATTATTTACAATTGCATGCCTATTGCAGCATTGACTAACACCCCCACGAATTCCGCGTTCTAAAAATAATAGTATATCTACATCTTGTAAAAATTCTAATTTAACATCTGTATATTTTAACATACAATCCCAAGTATAACCAGGAAGTGAATAATAATGTGCTGGATCTAATCCATATGTAGCAAGACATCTTTCTCTAAATTTTTCAAAAATATCTGCCAGTAGTAAGATATCAGTTTTTAAATATAATTGTGTATATTCAGCAAGATTTGAGACCTTGAAAACATTCCATACATTTTGAGCATGTTTATAGTCTTGTTCTAAAATATTTTCATCGTTTAATTTATTATAAAAGTCAGTTAATTTGGGGAGAGATGTCTCCTTTAAAACCTCCATCGAAGAAATATAATCATATGGATATATTCCTTTCCGCGTAAGTAAATTAAAAGATTGATCATTTAAGTGTGAAAATTCTTTTCGTAATATTTTAAAATCAACCGTTTTCATAATTGCAGTTAAATTGTCTAGTGATGATGCCAAAAACCTGAAACTATCAATAAACCTAAATTTAATTGGTGATTGAAAAATATGTTTGGTAAACGAAATGTATTGTTCTTTATTTTTTGCAAGTAGCGTGACGTTTCCTGGTGATAATTGAGCTATGTCTTTAATAAGTAGATGAGCGTCATATCCTGATAAATTATGAAAAACTACGGGGATTACAAAACTATTTTTATAATTTAAATTACAAGTCGAATGAGCCCAACCTCTAAATTTACCTGTAAAATGTGAATGATCACGAACGGGTTTATCATTCTCACTAAATGGTTTTTCGCATATATAACAACAACTAGGAGTGGAACCAAAATTACTTTCATAACATGGAATTATATTCTCAAATTGTGGTTTAAGAAACTTTTCAATATTTTCAAGTTCTTCCACAAACCATTTTACACAGTCCAAACCTATATAGTTTTTATAGAACGATATTCTGTTGTCGAACGTACAATGTAAATAATAGCCTACAGCAAATGGTTCATGTTTCTGATATTTTTCAGTTTTATTTTGTTGGTTATTTTCAAGCGGTTTTAATAAAGCCTCAAAATCTCCATAAATTTCAAAAGGAGTGGGTTCTTTAAATCGAAAATTTTTAAAGCACAAATATTTTTCCTCGGGAAATGAAATTTTACAATCATTAATTCTTACACAATCAATTTCATGCGTTTCTAATTTTTTTTGACTTCTGAAATAATTAAGACACCTGGCACAAATAAATAAAGCCCCATTAGACGTTTTTGAAATCTGATTTGAAATTAATCTTGATAAATTCTTAATCCACGTAAAGTGATATTTGATTTCAAACTTATTTTCGCCTCTTACACGACCATCATCCTCATAAGAAAAATATTTATTTTGAATCATGAGTAAATTAACATGTTTTAGCATTTTCTGTTTAGTGATTAATGCAGGAAGAACAGAATATTCGTTTTTATTTAATTTTAATATATAAACATTAACGGAAATGTTATTCAACTTTTCAAATTTTGGTATTTGTTCTATAGTAACGGGGAAATTAATACCAGTAAAATTTAAAACACTATGAAAATCAGGATATGAATTTACACGATCTACATGGTTTTCGGTGGGGTAAAGACAACTAATAACAGCATAGGCAAAACAGAACTGATCTGTATTTTTCACATTTACTACAGCTTTTTTATTTTTAATTTGGAGAGGCAACTCAATAAAGGAGTTGCCGGCATTTCCGAAATCGTATCTGTTCATGTTTATTTCCAAACTTTCAATACGGTTTAGCGTCATGCCTGACTGACCTTCTTGAAATTCGAATAATTCATTTACTAATTTTTCATAAATATTATTTTTATACCAATCTGATAAATCAGTTCCTAAATCTAGGTTATTTCTAGTTTTGAAATACTTAAATTGATTATATTGTTTTTGTTCATCAACACTTTCTTTAATGAAATCACAACATAGAACAGCATTAACCTTTATTATCGGTTGCTTTTTTAGTTGATTTATAATTCTAGGTTTAAATAAATAAAATGAATCTTTTAGAAATTCAACGGGATCGGTATGTAGGAAATTAATTATTAAACCAGTTCGGATTCTACTCGCAAATGCTGTTTTGCCGTCTTCCCACCTAATTCTTTGACTGCGCTTGACAGTTGATCTAATTTTTTTATTTTCTGGTAGACCAAAACCCGAATATATATTATCTATAGACCTAAACAGCTGTCTATATTTTCTCAAATGACCAATGTTAGTTTGTAACTTAGCTTTAAGTGATTGAGAACAATCAGTTTTTAAGAGGGCATTATTGAACAGTTTAATATTTGTGTTGCAATAACTTATATACTTTAATACATCCTCGTTTTTTATTTTATTTTTACATTTATCCAAAACCAAAAATATTTTTTTAACATTAAAAATTATATCATCGCTAAGCGTTTCCATATCAAATATTATTTTTTTAATAAATTCTACAGCTGTAGTATTGGAAAAGGAAGCCTTCCCTATATCCCGTTCCCCCCCTGCTTACAAGGCAATATTCTCCCTTATCGAATTTTTCTAAGTGGTCGTCCAGATCTGCTAACAGTCTTTTCGGAAGATATACCTGACAGTCATTTAATTCAGCTACTAATGTATCACCATGTTTTGTGGTAACTTTTTTTATTTTGCAAATGGGATATTTTTTTCCTACCACCAGGTCTTTAATAGATATAGTTGGCTTGAATGCTAAAAGTGACCTCTCATTAATTTTTCGTAGGTCCATAGTATTGCTCTATAACCAAAAATAATAGATAGTCATTATTGGTTTTACTTCCAAACAACTTAACAAGAGTTTAGAAAAATAAAAAGCAACACTTACCAAGTTTTTCAGAAGCGGACGAAGGAAACTGTTGTTCTATCGCTCCTAGCTGGTAGGGAATTGCTTTTATACCAACCTGAAGGTTAGTTAGATATAAGAGGTACACCTTTCAAATTAACCTACATCTCGTTTTTAAAAATCACCACTAAGCGGTAGGAGAACCAGATCATTCCCACTTCACGCTGTGGTGTATGTACACACACACACTATACCTTTACAAATCGCATTTTTTAAACACTTTTCCGACTAGTGGGAGAATCAGAAAATAGAGACCGTTTCCACTTCATGCTGTGGTGAAAGCCGTACTATACCTTTAGAAATCACATTTTTTAATTAACATATTTCCAATCACCCAGTGGGGAATTTTGAATATAAAAGGTGTTATCGTTTTAATCTCAAATCAGTTTCTATCAACATGAGTTACTATCACGATTTACCACAACGTTGTGAGAGATGCGATATTTGGGGGGTGACGCGTGTTTTTGCCCCTGGGAGATGTAAGTATTATTTACAGTTTTCTATAAATTATTAAACATAAATTTATCTCATAAGATGCGAGGAGGCTGAGGAGGAGTACGAACGGTGGGCATCGCCCCCACCTTCTCCAACCCCACCTACAAATGAATATCAACCACCAGCGCCGACAACGGAGGCATCGCGAGAGGAGCCTCCGAAGATATTTGATGGAAATTGAAAGTGTAATTACATTTTCATTAACTTAAGTTTTTTCTTTTGCTAAACATTAACTTTTTTTTCACATTGCAGTGAAATGAGGCTTCCGGCAGGGGAGGGGCCTCCAAGGAGCCCTTCGCCACCATATTTAGACGGTAATTATACAGATTCATCGTTTTATATTAAACATCAACTTTTGACCTCTGTTACAGAAAAAAAATAAATCACTATTTCAAAGTTGTGTTTTATTCCTTTTTAGTAAGGCACTAGTCCATTAAGTTATACCATATTCAAATCATATCTCTAATCTGTTACGTCATATAATACCATATTTTTAATATAAAAGTAGGATGCTACCTAGAAAATAATCATTCGATGTATAGCTGTGTTATAAAACAATGAATTCTCTAGTAATATTCCAAGTTGTCAACATCTTAGATAAATTAATTTTTTTAAAACCAAATTCAGTTCAAGAGGCATTTATTCTTCTAGATTTTAGTAACAGTGAAAAAACGCCAGACAAAATATTTTTATGGCCTCAAAATTGGCTACGCTTGTCTGTGGAAAACATTTCGAACACCTTGGTTTTCTCCCATAGTTTAATTCCAGAAAAAAATAATTCGGCACACGATGAAAATTTGTTGCACTACAAACTGCGATATATGTACACAAACAGAACGATCGTGGAAAGTACTTGGATAAAAACCATTTTTAAATATAAAGAAACGAGAAGCTGGCTGATAGAATTTCTATTTTGTTTTTTATTATTGTTGTTAATATTTGGCACTGTTTTAAGTCTAATTTGTTATTCAAATAATGTATGTGAAATAAAAAGATATTAAACTACCCCAATTTTTCCGAAATTGGAAGTTAAAATGTAATTACAATACATATAGCATTAAAATAAGAGCATGGTATGGTTATTTTGTTATTGGTACATATGTATTAAAAAAACATATATTAAAGTCATACAAATATATGAACAAAGCATTAAAATTCTTATTCTAAAACCTTTTGTTTTAAAATACATCCTTTAAAAACTATAATATACCTTTGTTAATATATAACCGAGTCGTAAAAACTAAACGTGAGGTCCGCAGACTCATTTCAATGCAGAAAACACAAAAGAAATCCATTTAGAGCGCGCGAAATTATTCTACTGCACCCGTATCTATACGGCGCGGCAGCGCTTGGTGCTGGCTGCATCGAGTGAAACTTCATTTGCCGGGGCGAAAGCGAAAGGTCCCGCAAACACGATCGACTTCGAACGATGGAGTCAGCGACCGAAAGTCGCAATGCAATTTAAGTAAATTAAGACAACATACATTTGAGGCATAAAAATACAGTGTGTTTTATCGCATACTATGTAAATTGCATTATTGAAAGCTGGACTAGTAACCTTTAAAATATAAAAGTGTTGTGCACGATACAATAAACTGCACTCAATGCTTACGTATTTGACATATGCGCCACTTTTCTTTTTTGTTTTAACAAAAGATGAGTTATGGTACTAAAATAAATTTAATTGGTTTTTGTTAAAATAAATTTTACTTACGTTATTGCATCTCGGTACATATGATATGTAACTGTATTGAAATACATGCACAACCAGGCTTATATATTGAAACATAAACACGTTTTTAAAAATGAAAACTAACGGCAGTTAGGTAATAGGTAGGTCTTAACGACAGTTAGGTAATAGGTAGGTCTTACGTAATAAATGAATGCACATGTCCCATGCCTGCAATAAACATTTTTATGAAAGGTGACCGCAATACACATTTTTATCAATGGTAATCTTTTAAAAATAAAAATGTAAAATGGCTGATGCAATAAATGCACCTAGTCCGTATTATAATGTAATACGCACGTATCCAGGTGCAATTATTGCATGATATATAATTAACATTTTTATTTTAACAAAAGATGAGAGAAGGAACCGCACGAAAAAAATTTCATATATTTGGAACTATTGCAATGACATCTAACAATAAATAAATCAGTATTTGACTCCCGAAAAAGTCAAATTCACTTTTAAAACAAATTTTCGGCTACGGAAGATGTTAAAACAAATGGATCGTTCCGGAAACAGAAAAATTATAGGAGGAACAATAGCCCAAATATCCATACGTGATTTGGTCATGATCTGATGCGCTAAACATAAAAATTTCCATAATTCGGAGATGATCCAAAACACGTTTAGCTTAATAATTTGGAAGTGCGTTGAACCACATCACCGAAAGTGACATATTAGGTGGGGAAGATTATTACCAAAATTCTAGACCCCAGTGGCGGGCCATCGGATGAGCTAGTGGGCGGATTTTCGGGTTCTGCATATTAATTGGTCCAGAACTCTATTAGCTCATCTACATGACATTAAGAAATTTGGCACACAGACGGCCGGCAGATATATATGACGGAGTTTTAACCACTCTCCCTGGACGATCGGCATATATTTCGGACATGCTTTAAAAGTTTATTTGCCGCACAGACGAAAGACCGATATATCGTACATCATTCAACATGCCGCATAGACGAGCGTCCGATATATTTGACAGTGGCGGAAATATACGACACTCGGCGAGCCGGCATGTGTAAACGTAAATATGCAGTATTATTCATAATGGCGTCAAGAGAGCATGCTGGTCCGTCTAGAAAAAGAGTTGGTGGAGATAATAGCAATAATTATTGTGGGTTGGAGGCAGAGGAAGCAGCTTATATTAGAAATATAGTCGGAGATGAAAAAGATTTGTATCTTGACAGTGATGATTATGAAGAACCATTTGTTGACAGCGGGAGTGAGTATATACCAAGTTGTGATGAAAGTGACGAGGAAAGCGCAGAGAGTGGGGTAGAAGAAACAAATGTTGAGGAAAAAATAGAAACGTCTACGGAAACTAATGATACGTTGGAGAGGAGTAATGAAGATGCAGGCGAAACAGATTACAGTCGGTTAAATCTAATATGGACTGAAAATGACTTCCAGCCTATGGTCCATATTTTTGATGACTCTGGTAGTGGGGTGAAAACAGATTCTTTGAATGAAAATTCACTTGAAATTGATTATTTTTTAAATCTCTTTACCGAAAGTATGGCAGAAGATATCATTAGAGAAACTAATAGGTATGCGATGCAGCAGCAAGAGAAAAATTGGAAAGATGTAGATATAGGTGAGTTTTTCATTTTCATTGCGTTATCTATGCTCATGACACGCAGCAAAAAACTAGACGTAAAAGAATATTGGTCACTAGATCCGTTGCTTCATACTCCAGTTTTTGGTAAATATATGTCAAGAGATCGTTACCTCCAAATTCTGAAAAATTTGCATTTTGCAAATAACGAAGAAGCAGACCCTAATAACCGCCTATATAAGGTTAAAAATATTCTAGAACGGGTCAAGCAGCGATTTCAGTCCCAGTTTTACCCCTTTCAAAACCTTGTCATTGATGAAAGCATGATTCTTTTTAAAGGGAGACTGAGTTTCAAGCAGTATATAAAAACTAAGAGGCACCGGTTCGGCATAAAATTGTACGTATTGTGTGACTGTGAGACAGGCATAGTTCTAGATTTTATAGTGTACATTGGCCAGGACACTTATAAAATGATGGATAATGTAACAGGATTGGGATTGGCAGGGTGTGTGAAACCATACTTGAACAAAGGGCATTCCCTATTTACAGATAATTTTTATAGCAGCCCATCACTATCAATGTACCTTTTTGACCACAAAACCAATTCATGTGGTACTGTTAGGGCAAATAGGCGACATATGCCAAACCTAAGTGAGAAGCTCAAAAAAGGGGATATTTCTTGGAGAAGCTGTAACAATCTTTTGGTTTTCAAGTGGAAAGATCGCAGGGATGTGACTATGATAACCACGATGCATGAAAACAAATTTATTACACTTGACAAAATTGACCGCCTTACCGATGAGAATGTAAAAAAACCACTCTGTGTGCTTGAATATAATGAAAAAATGGGAGCAGTGGACCGATCAGATATGATGATCAGTAGCATAGATTGTATGCGCAAAAGCGTAAAGTGGTATAAAAAGTTATACTTCCATACCATAGATATTTGTCTGCTAAATGCCCATGCAATGTGGTCTACTAAAAATCCTGTGAAGATGTCTCTAGCTAAATTCCAGTTGAATTTAATTCGGCAAATCATTTCAAGGTTTGTTTATGATAATAATGAAGTTGCATATAATGTAACTTTGTTTATTTATTTTTAGGTTCGGTACTGCCAGAAAATCTAAATCGGTGTCCATGCCGGATCTATCGAGATTAAAGGATCGACATTTTCCATGTTTAGTTCCAGAGACTCCAAAATCGAAGGTACCTTCCAGGAGATGTGTTGTGTGTTCTCACACCGAACAAGGCCAGAAGAAGAGAAAGGTTTCCCGCTATATGTGCCAAATATGTGACGTAGGGTTGTGCATAGTGCCATGCTTTGAAACCTATCACACTAAATCTAAGTTCTAAGTACCCAACCTATAGCTAGGCATACATTTTAACTACTTGTTTTTTTTTTGATACAATATACTGTTTTTTCTTTGTTTTAATGTTTCTTTGTTCAGTTTAATAAAAGTTTGAAGCATTTTAACCCTAATTTATTTATTTAAAAATGAAATATTTCTGACCTATATATCGGTCATCCGTCCACTTAGCTTGCAAAAAATTGCCGTCTACAGGGCTCAACGCGTCCAAATGAGTGCCGTACTGAAAGGGCTAAACAACTTTTGAACTAAATATTCTGCCATTTTTTAATTAATCAAAATAAAATTAGATTTTACTTAAATATTTTCCTTACTTTTATATAGTTACTTAACTTTAAGCTCAAATATCTTCAAACAATGAAAATGTTACTTATACCCTTTTTATTCTAACCCCTTCAATTGAATCTGTATATAAATATAAAGCAAAATTCATTTGTAATTTGATAAAACGTGATTAAGATATGCGTTTAGATTTTTGTTTTTGGGTCCAAGGAGAGACAGAAGGTGATCCTAATTTTGTTAACAATATTTTATTCACGGATGAAGCTACGTTTTTTACAAATTGGACTGTTTCATCCCAAAACTGCCGTGTGCAAAAACTTAATGTGTGGATGGGAATTTGGAACTGCAAATTATTTGGGCCATATTTTTTGCCAGACAAAATGAATGCTGACAATTATTACAACTTTTTATCAACAGTAGTTGATAAAAACGAAAAATTGATAACATACCCTTAGAAACAAGGAGACGGATGCACTTTTAGCAAGACGGAGTCCCATGTCACAATTCGTTGAGTATTCAAAATTGGCTAACCACCAACTTTGGTGAGAACACAATTAGCAGGTTTAGTGACATCGGATGGCCCCCTAGATCGCCGGATCTAACGCCCCTAGATTTCTTTCTGTGGGGTTACTTGAAGAACCAGGTATATAGCCACAGACCCTTATAAGCCCAAAATAAGGAAGAATTGAGATGGGCGATAATTCATTCCTCTCGATTAATAACTAGAGAAATGTTGAGGAAAACAGTGGCCGAGTTCGACAGAAGAACAATATTACAAGTATGTATTGAGAAAGAATAGAGGCGATTTACGGAGGTGTAGTGTCAGAATTTGTTTTTATTTATTTATTTATTTATTTGTTAACCAACTGATTTTCTACTGTTAACTTTATTTATTTATTTATTTTTAATTGTTATTTGTACCTTTAATTTGTATTTGTTTTAGATTAGTAATTATTGTTATATTATTGTTTGTTTCCATCCTGTTGTTTTATATTCGTTATCTATTAAAAAAATTCGATTTCATTTTTCATTTTTAATTAACACTGTTCAACTAATAGCAAGTGTTAAAAAAGGAAACATTTACTTTTCGAAGAAAAAAAAACGTTTGAAACACTCGTTTAGATATTGCAATTAGACGCAAGATATCTTCCTCATATGTTTTAACATCTTCTGGAGTATACTGTTCTTTTAACTGAACGAAAAACACTAATTAATTGCTATTAATTTATTATGACTCGTAAATGAGTACTTCTTGTACAATACAGGATTGCTTTAGAGAGCCCAGTGTCGAGTAAGTGTGAGTGTCGAGAGAATCGAATGAAAGCATTCAAACACTAATTAATATTAGCGAGTAGTTACGATCAATACGTGTTTGAATCGTTTCCTGCTGCCACCAGAATTTCCACATCCAGATCAGTATCTTTTTTTTAGTAACCAGACTTAAAATGTTAAACCCTTAATCCAATAAAAGTATCAAAAAAAGCGCATAGATCCGTTTCCAGCTTTTTCGGCCAGGAGTATGAATTCGTAAACAATTGACTATCGCTTCGATTTTTCATATACCCTCATATTTCGGCATTCTACACAATTTTTCTTTATAACTTGTTTTGATTAGACGCGAATTAAGTGGTATTATTTAGCCCCAAACTGTTTTTAGCCATTTAATCCAAACAGTTTTTTTTCTGATTTGTGACACACCCTGTAGAGGAATGTCGACGTCGTTTTGACTGGCCGATGGCGGTTTTTGGTGTGAATGTTTTTTGTAGGAAACTTTTTTTGGAAATACTTTGGAGTGTCATTTAATTTTCTCGAAAGATAAGCGCATGGTTTTTTCCCCATTGTTCTATGGTTGTTTCAAAACAGCTCCTATGCCCTGTACACTCGCATCCGTGTAAATATATATCGGTAAATTTGGATCAAAGATTGCTAAAATAGGAGCCACACAAAGCAAACTTTTTATTGTCTCAAAGGATTCTTGACATTTGTCGGACCAAACAAATTTTTGTCCTTTTCTTAACAAATTATGTAATGGATCTAATGTAATTGCTATATTGGGTATATATTTTCCATAAAAATTTATCTTTCCCAAAAACTGGCGAACATTCTTTTGAGTTCTCGGAGTAGGGAAATCTTTTATAGCAATTAAATTATCTTTCAATGGACTAATTGTATTATTTGTTATTATATGTCCTAAATACTTAACTGAATCTTGTGCGAAGTTGCACTTTGAAAATTTCAACCTAAAGCCTTCCTTCAAAATTGCTGCCAATAACAATGATAAGTGATGAATGTGTTCTGAGAATGTTCGAGAAAAAATTAAAATATCATCTATGTAATTCACAGTGAAGTGTGAAAGTTTGTGTTTCCTTATAATGCTACTTAAAAGTCTTTGAAAAACTGTTGGTGATGTTTTTAAACCAAACGGTAAACAAGTCCACTGAAAATGTCCTTCTTGAGCAACAAATCCTGTTTTTTGTTTGTCTTCAATTTTCAAAGGTATTGACCAAAATGCTGAGTTTATGTCCAGTGTTGAAAATAATTTACAGTCTCTCGTTTTAACCAGTAAATCCTCGATTAATGGGAAAGGTTGAGACTGGGGAATGATAATTTTGTTTAAATCGCGAAAATCTATACATAGTCTTGATTTTTTCCTTCTTCTTTTTTATAAGCCAACGTTACCGGAGCAGCAAAAGGACTATATGATTCTTCGATTAAACCTTTTTTTAATAACTTCGATACCTGTTGTTCTATTTCTTTTTTATCTTGAATAGTGCATCTATATGGTCTTTTACTACAATATTTATCAATTAATAAGTCAATATGTGCTTCATAGCCCTTTACCATGCCTACATCATATTTATCCTTGGCAAAAAGTGGTTTATATTTGTCTATTAATTTATCTATTTCTAACTGTTGTTGCAAGTTTAGGTGGTTCACTAAAATGTCGAAATTCTCTACTTCTATGTGTTCATTAAAATTTATTTTATATTCATAATCGGTGTCAGCCTTATTTTCCTCGAGGGTATGCCCATTGTTATTAATATTTTGTAAATATTGTTTTTCTTCTTTGTGACTTGACAAGTCAGGAATTATTTCTTGATTTATGGAAGTTTTTTCCTTTTTATCGTTTGGTAAGTGTTGAGTTTTTTGTGTAATGTTCATCTTGAATTAGATGGAAGTTTTGTATACAATCTTATCCAATTAAGAAATCATACTCGAAATCTTCTCCATCGATCACAAAAACCGTAATTTCTTTTCAATGTCAAAAAATTTTAATATTTGAAGTTACCACCCCTATTGCTTTCTTCACACCATTAATCGTTTTTAAATTTGCAATTTTTTTATTATTATTAACTGATTTATTTTTCAAACATAATAATTTCGAGTTTATCAAAGAAACATTTGAACCTGAATCCTAAATTCCCGAAATTTCTAAGGTATTGTTTAGAAGCAATTTAATCGTGATTAATGGTGGAACTACTAGTTTATTGGATCTATTTCATTTAATTCTGTTACTAATGCAGAATTGTTTACATATCCCATGCGATCTCTTTTAGGTCCATCACAATTTTTGTTGAACCAACATACGGATTCAGGATGATAGCGTGCACCTTTATTCGCTTTTTCACAAATTCTGCATGGTTTGTCTTTTGCATTTTTTTCTTTCACTTTATTTTCATACACAACCTTCCTGTCTGAATTTTTCCTATTATAGACATTTGTTATAAATAAATAAATAAATAAAAAAATATTTTCTGAAAAACTTGCCAGGATTCGTGTTAACGTCTCTTCTGAAATTCCAGTGATAGAAGCCTCCTGCTGAGTTTGAGTAATCTCCTCTAGCAAGTAATCCTTAAACTCCATATTTCCGTCTTCATCTAAATAAGCTCTACTTATATTTTCTGTTAATGAAATCCATACCTGTCGTTTGTCGTATCTTCTTTCTAGTGAAGCTTTCACTTTTTTAAACGTCTGAGTCGTTACAATCGTTTCATGTAGTTTTGCTGGTTGTAGTTTTTCTGGAATGCTGAATATTTTTCCACTGGTTGTAGCAATTGATGTGACACAAATTATATTTGATTTTGGATCATCTCCAGCTTTTACCACAAATTCAAATCTTAATTTATCCATCTTCACGCAAAATAGCTGTAGAAATGTCGTTTTATAATGGAATGGATTAGTTCAGATAATTTTGGTATTTATTCAAGAGGATATGAAAATTATACTATTCATCTCCAAGGGATATTTCATTTAGGATATATGGTTCTTCAACATGACATTCTAAATAATACATTAAATTACAATACTGTTCATTTACATCCTTACTGTCGGTCTTGTACTCTTCCTCTACAAGAAATGTTAATTACAAATAAATCTCATCAGCCCAACTTGTCTGTTTGGAGTGATAATCCTTTATTATATACTCGAGTTGAAACAGCAATGATTACTACCCCAAGAATTAACTCTCTTATTCAGTATATAATGAATGGATTGATTTATTAAGAAATGTTCAAATGTATGGTTTTGAAAATAATTTAACCTCTAGTGTGGAATATATTATATTACATACTGATATATATGATCATGAAGAGGATATGTTAAGTTGGTTTAAAAGAATTAGAAAAGAGAATGATAAATTAATATGGATCGAATTGGTAGCTATTGGGAAGATGGAAACAGGAGAGAAGTTATATTTAAGAGAAAGATTGTTAGTAGGATCTGATCACGTTATTCACAGAGCTTTAGAGAAAATATTAACAATCTCCTTAAATACAGACATTATGATTACAATTTATAATATAACAAATGAAAATAAGGTTTTGGATATTATTGTTGACAAAATAAATAAAGGAATTCTAGTTAAAGATGATAATACAATATTTTATAATTGGATTCCTGATGAAAATAATTGGATGAAATTATATCTTAGATATATTTGGAAAATATGGGGTCATATAAGATGGAATTCTTTATTATGTTAAATATTAAAAAAATCCTATATGTATCAAAGACCTTATTAAAACACTACCTGTTCCTAAAAATATTCGACTACAGCTCCGATTTTTGAATTTATAGATGATTTGTTTGGTACGCCTGGTTTATATACTTATACTCATCAATTTTTTAGTGAAAGTTTAATTGCATTAGCTTCTCATCATAATCCACCAGAATATTTAATTTGAATTGATAATTATAAATTATTTACAAAAAATAATAAACCAGCTGCTTGTGATAAATTATGGTATGAACATCAAGGAGGGTTTGAAGGATTAAGGCAAAAAGGTTGGACTTTAATTACCATTGGAATGTTATTATTAGTAGAATATTCTACAGGCATTCGAAGTTATATCGTTGGACAAGGTGACAATCAAATTTGTAAATTAATGATTGATAAACTAGATTCTACTCTTTCTGATGATTATTTTATTAATCAAAATCAATTACATTCTTAATTCATAAATTAACAAATAATTTTGTAATATTTAATACAAAAGTTAATACAAATAGATTAACACAGAGGTGTTAATTATATTCCTGCTGCTATGGTAGGATACTCTAATTATGTTAAATTAGCAGAATTATTTGCATGGTCTGGAGGAGATTTAACAGATTCTATGTTTATCGACGAATTCTTAAGATCATTATCAAACATAGAATATTCTGTGTTGACTATGGATGCAGGATCGGATGCTCCTTTAACAATAGATGAAAAAGAAAATATTCTTTTTATCTGTTAATAAAATATTACATTCAGGAATTATAGATAGTATAATATATAGAACATATATTGATGATATTCATCACACAATGAGAATATTATCTATATTATCTTTATATTATAGTAAATTAAATGTTGTCGTACCAATTTTTTCATCTAATGAAAATAATGAAGTTTATTTAGTTGGATCCCATAGAAGAGACACAACAATCTCCTTAAATACAGACATTATGATTACAATTTATAATATAACAAATGAAAATAAGGTTTTGGATATTATTATTGACAAAATAAATAAAGGAATTCTAGTTAAAGATGATAATAAAATCTTTTATAATTGGATTCCTGATGAAAATAATTGGAAGAAATTATATCTTAGATATATTTGGAAAATATGGGGTCATATAAGATGGAATTCTTTATTATGTTAAATATTAAAAAAAATCATCCTATATTTATCAAAGACCTTGTTAAAACACTACCTGTTCCTAAAAATATTCGACTACAGCTCCGATTTTTGAATTTATAGATGATTTGTTTGGTACACCTGGTTTATATACTTATACTCATCAATTTTTTAGTGAAAGTTTAATTGCGTTAACTTCTCATCATAATCCACCAGCATCTTTAATTTGAATTGATAATTATAAATTATTTACAAAAAAATAATAAACCAGCTGCTTGTGATAAAGTATGGTATGAACATCAAGGAGGGTTTGAAGGATTAAGGCAAAAAGGTTGGACTTTAATTACCATTGGAATGTTATTATTAGTAGAATATTCTACAGGCATTCGAAGTTATATCGTTGGACAAGGTGACAATCAAATTTGTAAATTAATGATTGATAAACTAGATTCTACTCTTTCTGATGATTATTTTATTAATCAAAATCAATTACATTCTTAATTCATAAATTAACAAATAATTTTGTAATATTTAATACAAAAGTTAATACAAATAGATTAACACAGAGGTGTTAATTATATTCCTGCTGCTATGGTAGGATACTCTAATTATGTTAAATTAGCAGAACTATTTGCATGGTCTGGAGGAGATTTAACAGATTCTATGTTTCTCGACGAATTCTTAAGATCATTATCAAACATAGAATATTCTGTGTTGACTATGGATGCAGGATCGGATTCTCCTTTAACAATAGATGAAAAAGAAAATATTCTTTTATCTGTTAATAAAATATTACATTCAAGAATTATAGATAATATAATATATAGAACATATATTGATGATATTCATCACACAATGAGAATATTATCTATATTATCTTTATATTATAGTAAATTAAATGTTGTCGTACCAATTTTTTCATCTAATGAAAATTATGAAGTTTATTTAGTTGGATCCCATAGAAGAGACACAATTAGTGATTCTGCAATAAATATCCTTGATAATGTATGTGATTCCTCAATCTTAGCAATAAAACCAAGTCTGATAAAATTAAGAAATGAAAGATTAAAATCACGACCTCATCAAACAGTATATAATGAATTTCCCAATTGTATTAATAATAACAAAACAATCAATCAAGAATTTTTACGTTTATTTTCTTCTAAAACTGATTTTGAGGACATAAGAGGATATATGCAAGCTTTAATAAAATTTTACTTTAATGTCGTTTCTTTGTTATTGCAGAGTAACTCAATAATTTTTTATTTCACGCCGACGACACCTATTCCGTATTTATACGAGAAAGAAATAATACATTATAAAACGACATTAAAGCTATTATTTCACAATATGTTGGTTTAAATATTAGTTAACTGTAAACTGTCACTCTTGTGAATAATGCGAATAGAAAACAAAAGGAGTTTGACGATCCTAATAAAGGTGATGTCAACTCTCTTTTTACACATATTTTAAAAAAACAAAAAAAAAAAACTAAACGCTTTTTTCTTAAAACCATGTTTTTTGACCTGGTTGGCAATTTTTTGAAAAAACTAGTGATCCGATCGGCCTGAAATTTTGAGGGCTTCAAATCATGCAAATCCGTTGATATTTAACCCCTTTTTAACCCTTATTTCACTAAAAGAAATGGGTTAAAAAATTCAAAAGTCCGCCATTTTGTTTTTTTTTTCCACTCAAAATACTTGTTTGTAGTTCAGACGATAGCGGCTGGCTTATATTTTAATATCCATTTTGAATTTTTTGTTTTAGACGTTCTAGAGCTGAGATTTTTTTGCCAACCGTTTTTTCAGATGGTTAACTTCAGGCAGCCATATCACGGCCACACGTGCCTTAAAAATTACAAAATCGATGAAGTATCAAAGTCGGTGCTATACTATCGGGGCATTACGCTTCCGACACCCCAACAATACTCTCCAGCAGAGATAAGGTCCAAAAAATTAATTGTTTTGAAATGTTTTTATTTCATTCGAGTTACCTTGTTTTCGAACATATGAAAGAAATAAATAAGTCGTCAATTTAAAACGAGGTGGGCAAAAACGAAACACAACGAAACAACTGGATCGGCGAATTAAACGATTAAGCCAACAAAATCCGCCGCTGTCTGCAAATCAAATTTTGGGCGAATTGGATGAATCAAACGTGTCCTCAAGAACGATTCAACGTCGTTTAGTGGAGGTAGGACTTCCTGCGAGAAGAGCAGCCAAGAAGCAGTAAAGAAGTGTGATCTAAAGCAGTACTGGTCGACAGATGATTTGATTGGAACACCATCTTTCCGCAAAACAATGCCCCGTGATCGTAATAATAATAATACTCACCCTATAATTACTCCGCAGAGTACCCCTTAGGTCCCTCTCAGGGATCTGTGCGGGAAGGAGTGACTATTATTATTATTTGCCATGGCGCACTGGGAGCGACTTAACGCATTTGCTTTACAGTTCTGAGGAAACCCAGAAAACTCAGAACATTACCAAATCTAGGGCATGTGCGGTTGGATTGGCATCTATGCATCCACATCTATACACTAGTGAGTTAGTGGTTGCATATCAAGCCCTGACAGAGAAAGCGAGACAATTAAAAATCGTCTTCCCCGGCTAGGACTCGAACAACGCGCACAGAGGTATCGCGACTGGAAAGACGGCGCTTTAACCCTCTCGGCTACCCGTGCCCATGTACTATTGAGGTACTTGCATTTTTGCAATAATGAACAGGCAGTGACAAGTAACCGTTTATATAAAATAGAACACATTCTGGATATCGTACAAAATAATTTAAAAAATCAGTTTTATCCTTTTGAGAATATTGTCATCGATGAAAGCATGGTTTTGTTCAAGGGTCGACTCATTTTTAAACAATATATAAAGACCAAAAGACATCGACTTGGTATTAAATTCTTTGTTCTATGCGACTGCGAAACGGGGTATATTTTGAATTTCCACGAATGACAACAAAAATGTAATTAATGATCTTGGTTTAGAGTTATCAGGTGATGTAGTGGTAAAACTTCTGGAACCCTACCTGAACAAATGTCATTCCTTTTATTCAGATAATTATTATACCAGTCCATCTCTGGCGAACTATCTTTTTGATCACAAAACAAATTCTTGTGGAACTGTACGTGCCAACAGAAAACACTTGCCAATTTTTGAAAAAAAGCTGAAGAAAGGAGAAATAGAATGGAGAAGCATCGAGAAAATGCTAGGCCCTGAAGTGGAGAGACCGTCGCGACGTTCTGATGCTTACTACCTGTCATAAAAATGAAATGATAACCCTTCCTACCGTCGACAAAATAACAAAAGAGAACAAGGTGAAACCGTTATGTGTGCTTTCTTATTATGAGCAAATGGGAGCCATAGACAAGTCTGACATGATGATCAGTACTGTGGACTGCACCCGGAAGACCATAAAGTGGTACAAAAAACTGATTTTTCATACACTCGATATGTGTATGCTAAATGCGCTTGCTTTGTACATGACTCAGAACAACAAGACTGTCTCATTTCCAGCATTCCAGCTTGAAGTTATTCGTCAGCTCCTTCAAAGGTATTTCCTACTATTTGATTTATATTTTTTCCTTAGTCTATTTTTTCAGATATCCATCGAAGTATGCCGCTAAACCAACATACCAGTGTATTGGTCTCTCTAGGTTAACAGAAAGACACTTTCCGTCTGAAGTTAAGCGTAAAGACGGAAAGTTACAACTGAAAGTTACAAGTGTGCTCTCACACAAAACAAAGGAAGAGGAAAGATTCAAAACACATATGCGAAAATGGTGGTGTCGGGCTTTGTATAACGCCGTGTTTTAAAATTTATCATGAGCAGGTGGATTATTGACCTTTCTTGTTATTTTTATACTTTATTTTATGTGAATTTATATAAATTGAAATTATCTTTGTCTCTCGGTTTCTCATTTTTGAAAGATTTGCTTTGAAATATGTTTGCTAAATAAATGCAATTTTATTATATTTAAGTGATTTAAAAAAAAAGTTATTTTCCATATAGTCGTCAGCCGCCTGTCTGCCACTGTTAAAACTTCCGTCTGCATGGCACGAAGCCTACATAGGGCTGCCGTCCTGAAAGGGTTAAAAAAGCGCTCTTTGCTGTCTATGACTCCCATATGATATCGACTGCACATAAGAAGATCACTGTGTATGATGTAGCTCGTTTGTTTAACGAGGCTTATACACGTGTGGAACTTTAATTTGGAAGCATATAAAATGCTAAGATAATACCTAAAATAATACCTTCCACAAAATATTGCCAAATCCTCACCTATCACAAACAACACGACTATATTCCCCCGTCTCGTGTAGCTCCGCCTTCTGCGTCTCGAGTCGGCAGTTCGGCAAGGTTCGGTAACGTTTCGCGTTTCGCGTTTCACCGGCGATCATTTAGCTCTAACCTCGAGCCATCTAGGCGTAAGTATACCTAATAAAAGTGGTGTCTCGTTTACTACTCCTTAAAAATGTTGTAAATGAAAGTTAACTTTCCCTCTAATAGCAACCAAATTTCTGATGAACTTGATATTCAGCCTCGAACGGTTAGGAAAATTTTAAAGCGTAACAAATTTAAATGTTAAAAGTTACAGACTACTCAAAAAAATTTTCCCGAGGACCAGACAGTCTGAGATTGAGATCGTTTATAAATACGGACGTAAAAGAACATGCACTTATGAATACGCAATTCTAAGCCTGCGCTAAACCGAGTTCATCGACCACTTACGAACGATCTGCAACTGAACTAATCTAATGCAGCACCGAACATAAACAAAGGTCCACTCTAAGCTCCACCCACTAATGCACTCTCCTTGCCCCGTCTCGTATCTCAGCGATTGTCGGCGGCCGGCATTGTAGGGGAATACATTACGTATGACGTCTGCTCCGCCTATCTTGCTCTACCAATATTCCATGCATTTGAAATACATGTAATAGAATCTCCAATGCTTCCAAATTAAAGTTCCACACGTGTATAAAGGTAGCAACTATGGAGAAGGGGATTTCGGGATTTAGAGCAGCAGGAATATTTCCGTTCAACCCTGGTAAGTTCACAGAGGAAGATTTCGCGCCAGCTGACGAATTTCGAGAGCTTGTTTTACACGCTGAACCAGAAGGGGAAGGAAGCTTCAATGTTACATCTCCTCAGACACCTTACCGTTCATGAAGCAACGTCTTCCATGAAGACGATGCCATCAATATCCGGAGCTATTTCTAATGCAGTGCCTAATTCTGCCTCTGAAACCTTACCTTCGGTTTCTTCCGTCAAAGTATCAGATGTTGCTCCTATTCCTAAAAAAGTAGTTAAGACAACAATTAAAAAAACGAGAGCGAAGAAACAGCAGTCAGAAATTTGGACTTCTACACCAATGAAAGCTACACTTTTTGAAACACAAACAAAGAGGGATCAGGAAAAACACAAGCCGAATATGAATTGTAAAAGAAATGATGTCTCTTCAGTAGAACTATCCGAGGATAGCAATTCTGATTTTGACGAATTTGCACTGCATGAAGACCCACCTGTAACCAACGAAATATGCATCGTATGAGGCGAATTCGGAATAAAAAACTTTGGTATCGTTGCGTCAAATGTGTTGTATGGGTTCATTCAGCATGTACTGGATGGGAGTCTGCTGATGGTTATACGTGCGATGAATATAAAGAGAATAATCCGAAAAAGGTTGGATCGAAACGACGTTTATTTTAAAATATATTAGTTTGTGATATTTTCAAAATATAAAAAAATGAATTTTCAAAATATAAAAAAAATTGTTTCCTTGTTTATTACATTTATTTTAATGCATAAAGTTTTTTTATGCCCTAAAAACCCACTACTTGGTCATGATACATTCCTGGCTTCACCGCGATATTACCTCATCCTACTCACGATTTTGCCCCACAGGGTGGGGCAATATCGTGTTTTGCTGCTGGTAAATAATTTTGAAATATGTAAAGGCTGCCAATTTTTTTTTTTAATTATAAGTGTACTATTTTACACTACATATATGTATATAACAAGCATATATCAACGTGCCAACTTTTTATTACGAAATTTGTAAATTTCCTCACAGATTTCCCTTAGGTGCTCGATAATGCCCCACCTTCCCTTACTGGAATCAGTTTTTTTACATACTTATTATTCTGCAATACTTTTTATATATCTTAATAACGCATTGAAGCTTAAAACTTTCTTCACTTTTTGATTCCTCCAGATGGTCTATCTAAAAAAGTACTACAACTCTTCTATAGGTACAGGACAACACGGTAGGATTGAATGGTTATGACGCAGTTTTTTAGTTTTCTCAAAACTATGTTTTTGGACTTGTACTATTCTTTACCACTACTACTAATGATACTAGTAATATGCCCTTACTAGTTTCCGAGCCCAGGCCATCTACTAGTGCTGGATTTTATGAGGAGCAAAAAGGCTCCCAATTGTCTCCAAGACCCACAACGAGCATGGGATTATTTATGAAAGAGAAAACCATGACAATACCTCCCAGTTTGGTAAGTTATGTTTAAAAATAAATAACAGTGATGTCTGACACACATTAAATAATTCAATTACCTCTGCAACTTTTTACATCTAACACTAGAAGTTTCAATTTGAATGTCCCTGACATGACTACATACTGATAGAAACATCTACATTAAAATAAAAAAAACAGACTTGATGATGTAATTAAATCTCTAATTGGAAAAGTTAGTGATTATTAGTGAGACATTAGCAACTCTACATCAAATTGGCCCCAATAAAGAATTCTTGGACAGGCAACTTCACAATAGGCATAAGTATGGTGAACAACTTAAAGCTTTTTCCCTAAAGGCAGGTCCAGACGCTACGTTTTGCACAACCTTTTGTCTGCGCATTTCAACACGTTGCAGATAAAACGTTGCGTGTAGATTGGAAAAGTGCGCAGTTTTGAATCCGTCGCGAAGACGGTACAGTTGCAGCGATAACTGAGCTAGAGAGCATAGATGTCCTAGCATTGTGCGGACAAGTCGGCGCATGTAGACGGTAGCACCGTTTTCCGATTCATTTTGTTTCTCAGTTTTAATTCGTCAGGCGACAATGGCTGACCTTCGGCAATGTTCTCGGGAGTTTCTCACAGAATTTATTGCATTATACGAAAGTTTCCCATGCGTTTGGCGTGTCAAATCCAAGGAGTATAGTGACAGGGAAAAAAGGCGGAGGCTTATGAGAGGTTAGTGGAAAAATACAAAGAAATTGATGCAACCGCAAACAGAGAAACAGTTGTAAAAAAAATTAATTCTTTGAGAAGTGTTTACCGTAAAGAATTGGCAAAAGTTAATAAATCTATTCGATCTGGGAGTGGAGAAGACGAAATCTACAAGCCATCTCTCTGGTACTTTGATTTGTTACATTTCCTAAATGATCAGGAGACACCAAGGCAGTCTAGGAATACCATGGATGAAAATGAAGAGTCTGCAGTTGACGAACCACCAGAACAGGTAAGAAAAAAATTCCTTTATGTAAACACTTTATTAATTTATTTCAATACACCATTAATTAATAAATTTATCTTGCCAAGGAACAGATCCCTCATTGTTAAAGTACTCTTTGAATTGATCTCTGACCACGATAGCACTATTCAAAATCTGGCCTCTTGTTCCACGCTGTAGGTCGTGTAATAATTCTGAATCACATCTGTCACCTAATTGGACAGTACACTCAGAAAGATTTTCCCGATCCATACTTTCAGGAGGGGTGTAGGTTTGGGGAGACCTTCTGCGCAAAAAGTTGTGTAAAGCGCAACACGCAAGAACTACAGTATCGACGTTGTCCATCTTCAAATTAATACTTGTGTGGAAAATACGAAATCGCGAAGCCAAAATTCCGAACGTATTTTCAACAACACGCCTCGCCCTAGATAGGCGGTAATTGAAAATTTTTCGCTCCCTTGTTAATGTTTCTCGTCGATACGGTTTAAGAAGTTCTCGACGCATAGCAAAGGCTTCATCACCAACAAAAACATATCCTAAAACTCTGTTTGAACTTCCAACGCACCGGGGTTTTGGAATTCTCAACTCGTTGTTAACGAGCTTTTCATAAAAGTTAGTGTTATTTATGACTCATCCATCTGAGATCCTACCGTTTGTGCCTATATCACAATACAAAAATTCGCAATTGGCATTGGCTATTGCCATAAGAAAAACACTGTGGGTTTTTTTATAATTGAAATAATAGGACCCACTTCCTTTAGGTGGCACAATCCTAATATGTTTTCCGTCAATTGACCCTAAACAATGAGGGAACTGCCACATTCTTTCAAACTCAGTTGCAACTTCCAGCCACTGCTCTTCAGTCTTGGGAAACTGAAACAAAAAAATAACAACTCAAAAGCAAATAAAATAAATTGCAACAACCAAAAACAAAAGGTTTGTTCCAACAACGCGTGTGTACCGATACAGAACGGTCCACACACATCGCCCATTTCAGTGTAATTGTTCCATTTGGTTGACTGGAAATTACCGTTCGGGATCGAGCCACACGCGTTGTTGGAACAAACCTAAGAACATAATAAAAATTACAGAGATCGACAATTGTTTAATATTTCCAGGTGGAAGAAGATGTGCATGAAAGTGCTGCTGACGGTGGACGCAGTGAAACGCCTGCTACTTCTCTTTCCGAAGCATCAACTCCCCATTCTAGCAATATATTGTCCCGTAATACTTCAAGATCGCACTCTTCAACTCGTAAGAGAAAGGGAGTTCCAAATGATGATGGCACAACTGACATTATGAAGTTGGTAGGAAACAAACTCGAGTCGCTACAGTCAGAGGATGCTTTTCAGGTGTTTGGAAAACATGTGGCAAATAAACTCAGAGACGTCCCTAGTTCACAAAACGCAATCGCTCAGAAACTAATTTCCGACGTTTTATTCGAAGCGGAGTTGGGTACGCTTACCAGAAATTTTCAAATTGTTGATATGACTAGCCAGCGACAAGATGATTTTGGTTTAGTGAATGGACGGAATTGGCGTCAACAGAATATGCCCCAACACCCCCAGAATATGTCACATACTCGTTCTTCACAAGTTGGACAATACCATTTGTTCTCGCAGCAGTCGCAGCCTATGCCACATACCTACGTCCCAGAACAACTTACACACACTCAGGAGTACGAAACAATTGGGCAAATTCCGGCCGTTTCACGCAACATCCCACAGGAAGGTAACCAAGATCAGCAGACACTCCTTGCCCACTCTTCTGCTGCAAACTACTTGTCAACATTTCAGTCAAACTGAAGTACTTACATGCATTTTCATTCTGCTTAGTTTTTTGTGAAACACTGATATTACTTTCAAGGTTCATATAAATATAAATCTTTTATAGACAATAGCATTATTACTTACCTTCAAGTATTCATTCTTCAGCACCTTGAAGATAGCTTTACATGTTTCGGGAATGATTTCACTTAACGATTGTTTCGATATAATTGTTGTGAATTCTAGGTCTTTGTAACTTCTGCCAGTTGCCAAGAATCTTAAAGTTGCTGTTAGCCTTTCATGTG
This sequence comes from Aromia moschata, assembly GCA_029963805.1. NCBI lineage: Eukaryota > Metazoa > Arthropoda > Insecta > Coleoptera > Cerambycidae > Aromia > Aromia moschata. The sequence continues at coordinate 1,592,383 of JAPWTK010000056.1, read as the reverse complement.
GTGATATTGCTGTTCTCATACAAGTATTTTCTTTGATGATATGTGGTGTCACTAATTCCAATAAATAAGTATACGTGTCTATGTCCATTCTCAAGTAGTTCCGCCAATCATTAGGTTCATCACGTAATTCACGCAGTAACGTGGTATGGGAAAAGTGCTGCCTTTTTAGAAGCCACTGCCGCGACCACTTTGAACGCCGGGTACTTCTGAGACGTTTCAATTTTTTTTTTTAACAAGACACCATGCGAAAATTGACCAGAGTAGTACCTCCTCCATGACGATATCACACAAAACTGACAAAACTGAGCAAAACACACAGATATCTCTGCACCATGTAGACGCTCACAAATTGCAACGTTTTCATTCCGTCTTAAGACTGCGCAGACAAAAGGTTGTGCAAAACGTAGCGTCTGGACCTGCCTTAACTTTACATTATTACTCGGTGAAAGCCTATAGCTTTGTAAGAAATACATTTAACTCTGCACTTCCTCACCCAAAAACGATCTCACGATGGTACAAAAATGTTAACGGGCAAGCTGGATTTACAGCAGAGGTTTTTGATCTCTTAAAACTCAAAGCACAAAAATACAGACTACAAATTAATTTGTAATTTAACTATTGACGAAATGGCAATTCGACATGTTGAATGGGATGGATCGCGGTATTATAGATTTGTAGACTTTGGGGTGGATATAGAAATTTGTAATCCAGTGGCTAAGAATGCTGTTGTATTTCTGTTAGTTTGTATTAATCAATCATGGATACTTCCGCTAGGGTATGTGTTAATTGAAAGTCTGATAGGGGCACAAAAAATTGATATTGCAGTGCCTTCAGTTGGTTAATCAAACAGGCATTGATTTGATGTCGATTACTTTTGATGGGGCTACTAACAATGTTATGTTAGCTAAACAACTAGGTTGTAACTTTGATCCGCATAATACAAATTCTGCGTTTGTTGATCCAAGTTCTGGAAAAAAAGTTGCAATATTTTTCGATCCCTGTCATATGATAAAATTATTAAGAAACACATTAGGAGATAAACAAATACTAATAGATAACAATGGTGAACATATAAAATGGGAATATTTAGTTAAATTGAGCAAAATTCAAGATGAGGAAGGGGTTCACCTTGCTAATTAATTAAGAAAATCTCACATCAATTATAGGAATCAAAAAATGAAGGTAACATTGGCCACTCAACTTTTCAATAATTCCGTAGCTCATGCATTGGATTTTTCAAATGAAGTGCTGAAGTTGATAAATTCAGAGGTTGCGAAGCTACTGTAAAATATATTAGAAATTTAAATAATTTTTTTGACGTGTTCAACTCGAGAAATATCAACCAGGTCGATTATAAAAAATCTGTCAACAAAGACAACTTTCAGAGTATTAATTTGTTTTTAGTTGAAACAACTGATTATTTAAAAGAGTTACGATTGGTTGATGGAATCCTTTTATGTGAAAGTGGAAGAAGAATGGGGGTTATAGAGGACAATTTACTAATATATTTTCCAACATACAAGATCAGTCAGGATCATATCGAATTTTCGGATTAATCAGGTCAATGGGGGTTATAATAATAATCCCAGTGCAAAAGAATTTAAAGCTGCTTTTAAGAAAATGTAAGTTCACCTTGAATTGCGAGATTCTTTTAGAGGTATCTACATTCCGTTGAAAGCTATTCCAGTCTTGTCTCATTTGGAAGTAACAAATAAATCATGTGGCAGGGAACGAATTTCAGAAGAATTAGAATTTAATTAGAAGAGAAGAAGATAACGATTATACCAGGCCTCTCCAACACGAGCACTCGGTCCCGGCGCGCACCGGTGCTGCAGTTCGCAGCACCGGTGCCTGCCCCCTGCCTTCCCCACTTCTCCGCAACGCAGCCGCCTTTGCGCGACAGAGACAGCTCCATATTATTGATTTCTGTTTCTATCTCTCTCCCACCCACACACACTCGCGCGCGCGATCCACGCGACACTTGATTCTAATTCTAATGGGAAAAGAATCGGTCCGTCATTAACAGAGTGGACCTTCGTAGACATCGTAATGCCAGGGCAATCTAGCCAGACATTTAATTCCCAATGGGAGGATTCATATCTTTTTACTAACGTCGACGGAAAAGCCCAATGTTTAGTTTATCATACAATCGTAAACATCAAGTCCTCGGCCGTGCGGCGACATTACGAGAACAAACATTCTTCGTCACCTGACGCAATTGTTGGTGACGAAAGGACGGAACTGATAACCAAATTAAAATCAGAACTACCAAGCCATCCAGAGGTATTCATTATTTTAGTATTATTTATTAAAAATTGACCCATTTTCCGGAAAATATCAGACCTTTAACGTTTTCTGGTATTTTATATAAATAATAAATAATTTAATTATTTATTTATTCGAAAAGTTAAGCAATTATCAGGCAGAAATTTCTTGAAAAAGTAGCTATTTGTAACTAGAAGTTACCCTGAAAATTGCAACTCGATCGGTTAACAATTTTACAAGTAATTAACGATCGAATTTTTGGAGAAGCCTTAATTAACAATACTGCCATTTCTTTATTTACAGTACGATTTTGATCGACTTAGGCTAGAAAGGTCACAAATCTCTTCTAGTCTTTGAGATTTTTAAAAATATTGAAATGGACCAGTTTTATAGCGCGTATAGTTTTATTTGACGCGTCGTCACTAATCATCTAGCGTCGCGTCAAAAAAGGTGGTCGCGTATAAAACGCAATAAAAACGCTTGGCCGGCGCTCGGCCTGAGCGGCAATAGCACCGGAGTTGGAGAGGCCTGCATTATACGAACACATATTGAATCTCAATGTTACAGTATGTATAAGTATGGAATAAATTCAGTAAATGTGAAACAAAAATTTTTTGGAAAAATCCTCGAATAGGTCGATTTTGTTTAATAAAAACACATATTTTTGAGGGAACGTCTATTTTCAGACCATTTGTTTTTGAGTAATGACGTCATCAACTTATTTTGCAAATCGCAACCCCCCATTTTTTTTAAATTTAATTTGAGATACCCTTTCATTGTCGATTTAACGGTATAAAAATGTTGCCACCTTAATTACAAAATTTTTGAGTAAATGTCAATTGAATGTTATAAAATTAAAAATACATTTTTTCACGAAATAAATAAACCATAATTTCTGAAAAAACTGAACACAAATAAAACATATCAAAAAAGTACGTTGCTAAGCAAAACATTTATCAGATTAAGTTTTTGACGTATCCATGGTTTTTACTGTCAGTTTATCAGAAGATTTGTCATTAAATTGTGCGAAAAGTTAATGTAACGTGTTAGTATTTATAAAAATTTCAATTTTAATATGGCACACTTAACTGTGGCACAAAGAATTTAAATTTTAAATTTTTATTTAAATCACCCAATCCACAGTTAGTAAGATTGAGTCCAAATTTAGAGAAACTGGTGATGTTAAAGATCTACCAAAATTAGGACGTTCAAAAATTACCCATGATAAAAAGAGATTGTGTTAAGTATGGAAGAGAACCCTCAGAGTACCTCTACACTAGTTAGAAAATTAAGTTAGACAACAGTTCTACGTATCCTGAGGAAAGAAAACTATCATCCCTACAAATTTCAGCTTGTGCAAGAACTCGACGGAGACGACCCCGACCGGCGACTGCAATTCTGTGAAACTATGATGAATCTTTGTCAAACAAATCCAAATTTACACCAGCAAATACTTATTTCCGATGAAGCCACGTTTTGTCAAAATGGCACAGTGAACCGTCAAAATTGCAGGTATTGGAGTCGGACCAATCCTCATTGGATCATCGAAGCACATACTCAACATCCGCAGAAATTAAATGTGTGGGCCGGAATAGTCGCAAACAGAATAATAGGGCCTTTCTTCTTCGAAGAAACTCTCACAGGAGAAAGATATCTGGAGTTCTTGCAAAATGATCTAGTTCTAGCGCTTGCAGTAATTTTCCCAAACGAGAATGATCCTGACATTCCAGATAACACAGTCTGGTTTCTGCAAGACAGAGCACCCCCGCATTATGCGCGCTCAGTTCGTGAATATTTAAACGTCATCTTTCGTCAGAGGTGGTTTGGTAGACGAGGACCGATAGAATGGCCCGCGAGATCCCCAGATTTTACACCACTTGATTATTTTTATGGGGTTATTTAAAATCAAAAGTTTACTGAAGAAGACCACACAATTTAGCCGAACTAGAATCCATTACGGGATCTCGCGGGATCCAAATGGGCTCCATTACCCCGGAAGTTATTCAGAATGTACAAGAAGAATTTGTACACAGGCTTGCACATTGCCAAGAAGTTGATGGACGGCATTTCGAACACCTAATTTAAAATTGTATTTGCTTATTAAAGAAATTTTCGTTTATTTATTGTGAAAAATATATTTTTAATTTTGTAACATTCAATTGTCATCTACTCAAAAATTTTGTTATGTAAGGTGGCAACATTTTTATACCGTTAAATCGACAATGAAAGGGTCTCTCAAATTAAATTAAAAAAATGGGGGGTTTGCAATTTGAAACATAAGTTGTGACGTCATTACTCAAAAACAAATGACATCTGAAAATAGACGTTCCCTCAAAAATGTGTGTTTCTATTAAACAAAATCGACCTGTTCGAGGATTTTTTCCAAAAAGTTTTTGTTTCATATTTACTGAATTTATTCCATACTTTAGGCGCGCATATCCGGTTATGTTATACACAGAATATCAAAAATCTCAAATGTGAGGAATGTTTAGAGGCACTCTCAGGGGACAGAGCTGATTTTTTTCACATAATTTATCAATCAGAAAGATAAAGGTCAACTCGTGTATCTGAGTGAAATATTCTGATGTAATCTGTATATGCATGACGGCAGAAAAAGTTTTTAATACATATGTTGAGAACACTAACAAAGTAATAAATGCTAATCTTTTAAATATTGAAGTATTACCTACATATATTATGTAGTCATAATTTATTTATATGTGTTGCAAGTCACCTTAAAGGGCAAATAGTTTTAGTTGCCATTATGTTAACTTAAATAAATTAATATCCTCTTGTTACATTAATGTTAGAATTCATCACTATAATAAAAATTTAGTTGACAAAAGTAGGAGTATAAGGACTGTTTATAACAAACTTGTATTATTTAACCTTTGTTTGACACACTGGGGTACAATCAACCCCACGTTTTTCTATAAATATCTCAAACTAACGCACCTGAATATTAAGGGATTTTATCAAAAATTAAAAAAGTTATACATTTCATACAAAAAAATTGTATCATTACTTAATTTACACACCTCGTATAGTAAAACTTCCAGGTATGTGAAAAAATACAGAGCCTATAGATGGGTTTATCATAAAAAAACTCGTACATAATATCTACCGTGTTATAATGTATTCTGAATAAGTTAATCGAAATTCAGTGACTAATAAACATAATCCGAAGGTCGTCGTTGTTTATTATTTGAGTGCAGAGGCGTGCACAGGTGTACAAAAACTATGCTAACGTTTAAAAAATGCGGGTCGTCCTATAGCTAGTCTGGTTACCTACATATCCTTATAGAGCGGAACGATTTAAACTTGTCACAGATCTGACAAAATAGGAAAACTGCGTTTTCTCTTACAAACAGAACGTACATACATTTAATATGTGTATTTTTTTTCAGTTTTTTTTGAGTATTCCAATTTTTTTAACACACACTTAATATTTTACTATATAACTTATACAGTCTTCAAAAGAAACTAATACTATTCAATAGAAATATTTAATATTTTATTTTTTATGATGATTTTTGTCGATGGGGTACAAAAAACCCCAGTGTGTCAAGTATGCTATTTTGGAGAAGTGTGATGTGGGAACGTTCACAGTAAAACTCGCGTGTGTGCCAAAGCGTTTAATATTCGAAAATCTGATCTAATTTACATGTACTTCTAGTTTTATACAAATTTTATCTTTTTTGCAACCAAGCAGTTTACAATTTTATCATTTGTAGTCTAAGCATAATAAAATATATTATACTATAGTTATGAATATCTAGGTTAGTGTTATCAAAATAAAAAAGGTGAGTCTATCGGGAGACCAATATAATTAGTGTGTCAAACCAAGGTTAAATCACAGTAATCTAGATAAAATCTGCAAGTGTTAAAATATTAGGCATAGAGTAAATACATAATTATAGATTCCGAACCCCTGAGAGGATACCAATCACTATCGAGGACGCTACCCGGACCGCCCTAGGTCCGGCTCCGGGGACGCGATCGAACCCGTCGCAAGAGAACCGCGGATACCATCTCCACGGCCGGCGCCTCGGTGTACCAGACGCCCATAATACACCAGAACTAGGTGGGCCAGAGCCAAGGATAGTCCGGAAGCGTTCCACCGCAGCGTTCCAGGAGGGACGACGACGCCGATTCGCTCCTGTTGCGATTAGCGGAGCTGCTGACACAACGGAGAAAGCCCGTTCCACCACACCTTTAACGGCCAGGACTTCAAGAGCCCGGAACGGTTCCTGGAACAGCTGCAAGCCCAATTCGACAGGCACGGCATCAAAGACGATGCCGAACGTGTACCTCCAACTGCCCCTGACCTTTGCCGCCTTCGCCGACAGACTCCTGGAGCGCGAAGTCGAGATGGACGTATCCAAGTACCAGACGGGGCAACGAAACAATTCCACCCACGCCGCACAGTGGGAGATTTTGTGTTTTATTTTCCAAAAACCTAATATCTCGAGAACGAAACAAGATAATCCAATCATTCTTTTTGGACGTTCCAGCTCAGATCATGAAGCATAGAAAAAAATTATTAAGAAAGTCCTTACACTAAAACCTAACCTATAAAATAATAAGGAATCTCAAAACAACTTGAAAACTTCAAATATCTCGATAAAAAAAACAAGATGGTCTGATGAATCTCTTTTTATTAGAAAGTTAATGTAGTAAGTAAAGTATGAGGATTAAAAATAATTCCTGTGTATCGAAACCTAACCTTAAAAGTGATAGTAAATCTCGAAATACTTAGAGTTAAATTTTAAATATCTCCAAAGTAAAACAAGATAGACTTGTCAATCTTTCTTAACAATGAAGCTGGAAGAGTAAGTGATATATAAAGACTATGAATGTTTCATGTGTATTAAAACCTAACCTATAATATTATAGAAAATCTTGAAATACTTGAATAATTACTGTAGAATTTTAAATATCTCGATAACAAAACAAGATAGTCTGATAAATGTTTTACTGTAATAAAGCTTTTTTAAAGTAAATTATCTGTTGATGTGTTGGAAAATTTACGATTCAACTGTAATCGAGCCTGTATTCGAGCTAATGGTGGACACTTTGAACATTTTCTAAAATGAAGATTTTGCTATTTCGCTTGTTATTTTTCTTATTACTACTAATTTAGTTCTTGTTGTTTATGTTAAATTATTTTTCGTTTGTTTTTGTCCTTATTATTGATAGGTTAATTCTTGTCTATGTGAATAAAAAAGTTCACTGTTACGCTAGATGTTTTAATTCGTCCAGTCACCTGTTTGTTTCCATGGCAATTGTGATAATTTGTAGTTTCGCAGTATTGTAAGTCAGATCATTGAAACAGTTTTTCGTATTTTTCTCGAAATGGGTGCATGATATGAAAAATAGACAAGAGGACATTTTTGGTATAAAAATGAATTCTTCATCAGAATAAAAAAAGAAAAACATAAAAGATAATTGAATAAAAAAAAATTGTTGAAATTACCCTCCAAATTTCATCCAAATCGAGCAAGTACTTATCGAAATATCTCAAAAAAACTGTTTTCCCATCGTCCCATTTATGTACGGGCCTTAAAAATCTAAATTGACCAAAACGAAAATACACGTGTCGCTTTATTTTAAGACCTCTATCTGTGATTACTTTTTGCACCATAATTCTGAATCACTGTCTAATCCCACAGTAGCATATGCAATAAATGCAATGCGGAGGAATACATTCGACAAATAAAGAGATCTCCGCACTCACTGTGCGGATAATTCTAGACTTGCTGAAAATGACAAATTCGCTAAAATGCGTCCCCTATTCGATATGGGGTAAACCTATCCGGTACGGATATAAAATGTGGAATTAATGAGCCTCTAGGTTACCTTATACAGTTTGAGCCATATCACGGAAAACAAGGTAACAGACAAAATATAGACCTAGGTGTTAGAGGATCCGTGGTAATGCATTTATTATCTAAACCTCCTGAAAAAGTTCCTTTCAAAATATATGCTGATAGATATTTCTCATCTCTAAAGTTAGTAGATCGTCTACAAAAACGTGGTTACGGCTATACGGGTACAATAATGACAAATATAACCTATAAGGATCCTATAACAACTGTTAAAACATTAGAAAAGAGGGAGAGATGAGCTTATGACTACCAGACAGATATAAGTACAGGTATTACAATTGCAGCTTGGAATGATAACCGAGTTGTTCTAACTGTAAGTACATGTGATACAGTTGACCCAATTGGTCACGCGAACAGATGGGTATCAGCTGAAAAAAAGAAGGTCCGTGTAAGCCAGCCCAATGTAATTGCCAAATATAATAAATACATGGGCGGTGTTGATCGGATGGATGAAAACGTCGAAAGATACCGAATTTCCATCCGATCAGAGAAGTGGTGGTGGGCAATATTTACTTTGCGTTTATGTAAGTATCCATAATGCTTGGCAAGTTCACCGAAGGAATGCTAATAGTGCTGTGGACTATCTTGCATTCAGGAGACATATTGTCCAGGTATATCTCCGAAAATATTGTACTCCTATAATTGGAGGAGGTCGACTAAAATCATCTAAAGAAATTTCAAGCAGAGTTTTAGAAGAAATTAGATTTGATCGTCTGGATCACTGGATGATACCTGCCGTAAAACAAAACAGATGCGCAATGTGTAAAAAATTCGATGAAGCAGTGCGAAAAATGTGAGGTATATTTACATGAGGGGTGTTTTAAAGATTTTCATGTTCGTTAACTTTGTTTTGTAAATTGAAGCGTTCATTTCCATAACGTTGTAAGTGCCAATATGCCCCAAATGGATTTTTCTTGATAAATCAGTTGTAAGTGTCATGTTTTATATCCTAAAATTTACTTTGCGATCAATCCCTTACCGAACGCGGGAAAAGTGGGGCTATAGTAGTTGTGCAAGTCATAACGTTGTAAGTTCCGCAGTGCAATTCTGTTACATGCAGACGCTTCAGTGTGTTGGTTCTTTTTATTTTCGTGGTGATGGTTGTTGCGTTTTGAAATAAATAATTCAAAGCCGATGTGGATGAAGCTAATCAAAACAAATCTTCCAAAAAGAAATGAAGATGTGAGGATAGTTGGAAAAAGAATAACACTAGAAAATTCCTCCAACTGAGATAAATGTATGACAGTTTATTTTACATCATTCGTTTTTTGTTGAGTTCTTAAGCAAATAAAATATAATAGCTAGTTTAAAATGGTTTATCTAGATCTAATAGACTTTAAAATATGTAGGTATCTTTTACTTAGTTTTGCTTCATTTGTTTTAGGTAAAATGCAAGTGTTCATGGGCATGCAGATCCATAAAATTAGAATATCGTGTTGAGTTATTTTAATTTTACGAAATGACCGATTAAAGTAAGCAGCAAGGCTATCTCCAAAGGCTTATTCATCCCCAATTAATCAAAAGGAGACGTCATGGAAAGTATGAACATCCCAGTGAAAGTAGAAGTAGAATGAACCAACGCGAAACATTCGCAATCGCAGCGAATTATTCGCATTGAAACGCTACCTATATAAATAAATTGTAACGCCTACACTGCTGCGAATCTATCCCGTCGACGCGAGCGAAACTGCAGCGATTTATGTTCAAACGCGGCGTGCACGGTTAGTGTCGCCGTCGCCGTAGAATCGCCGCACATTCTTGGCCAAGGCTAGAAGATGGCGTTGACGGAAAAACTAATTGAATTAGTAAAGAAATACCCTATTTTGTATGATTTATCACATGAAGAATACAAAAACGTGAGAAAAAAAGATAAAGTGTGGGAACAAATTGGTGCAGAATTAAATGATACTGGTAAGTATTTAGGTTAGGTTATTTATTTAAATTAAAAAAATTAACAAATTGTTCTCGGATGCTAAATGCCAAGTTTGTTGTTCGTCTGGGATCACTTTGTAGCTGTCTAAGGACACTTTGTTGACTAGGTTTGTCCGATGGGTCTGAAAAATCGAAATTTTCGCACTCACTTTGTTTAATACGTAAAAAATTGTGCAAGATACACGTAGTTTTAATAATGAGAATTGTGGTTTCAACTTTAGTTGCAATTGGTCTAAAAAATATTCTCCATTTCTGAACTAGGATTCCGAAGGCGTTTTCTACAACTCTTCGTGCTTTACACAACCGCATGTTGTAATTTTCTTTACGAGTATCAATTTTTGATTGCCGATAAGGGAAGGGACGCATAAGATAAGGTTTAAGTGCAAATGCTTCGTCACCAATAAGAACATGACTGCAAGGTGTACTTTGTCCAGGTAAAGGCTTATCTTCCGGAATATTCATCAGACCTGCTTCAAATCTTTGGCACATATGTGAGTTCTCAAAAATTCCTCCATCGCTGTTTTTTCCATAGTCCCCAATGTCCACACATATAAATCTGTAATCTGGACCAACAATAGCCATTAAAACTATTGAAAACTTATGCAAATAACAAAAATGTTGGGAGCCAGTTTTGTTTGGACATTTGATGGTTACATGCTTCCCATCTATGCTACCGATACAATTGGGAAACCGCCAGATGTCTTCAAATCCTTTTGCAGACTTTTCCCAAATTGTCCTTGTAGGTTCAGGCAAATAAATATTTTCCATTCTTCTGCAAATAGCCTGGCAAACTTCTGTTACTATTGCACTAACAGTTTCAAACCCAATCCTAAAACTGTGGCCAATTGTAGAAAAACTGTCTCCAGTGGCAAGAAACCTGAAAGAAAAAATCTTTATTTAGCATTAAAACTTTTGTTGTTTCAGGCGATGACGTAAAAAAGAAATGGAAGAACCTCAGAGACACCTATATGCGTCATATAAGGGCAAATAAAACCAAAACAGGTCAAGCTGCACCAAGCGGTAAAAAATGGCAATGGTCAGCCCAAATGGAAACCTTCCGTCATTTCTGGTCATTTGCTAACACATCGTCAAATGTTACTGAAATTAAGGAAATTCAAGAAAGTAGTTGTGAAACCAATTATTCTGAAAATATTATCAGTGTAGAGGACAGTCAAGCACAATCTCTGGAGAACATAGATGAAATTAGACGAGATACAGAGGAGTTAGTTACTGAAAAATCAGCTGTAACCGCTTTAAAAGCAACCCCAACTCCACCACCATCACTAAATTCTACTAATACATCCACACCTTTATCGGCAAAACGAAAGAAAAATAACAGTGAACCTGCTTCTTCTGTACATAGTTTAATCACTTATTTTGAGAATAAGAAAAAGCCAGAGATGGACGCAACTGAAATGCTATTTATAGCTCATGCGCGAACTATTACACAACTTTCTAAAAAGCGTCAGGCCATAGCTAAAATGCAGATTGCTAAAATTATTATGGAACAAGAACTGTTAGACATTGAAGAACGTTCTTCACCACAACAAAGCCGGGCTTCCTCAGTTCAATCTAGTTTTCCCAGCTCTGTCACGGCTTCATCTACTAGTTATGCATCACCAAGCTAAGAGTGTAATTTGATGGATGATCCACAAAATACAACTCAAATCTTTACCACTCTACAACCAGTCAATACCACCGCAGATGAAAACAATAGCGTTTCCAATTATCTTAAACTATTTAATCCTTAATGACATTTTAATTCTATTTTAATTTTAATTCTAAATTTTTAATAACTATTTAATTCTTAATGACACTGCTTTGTCAAAGACATCTACTTTGCTGACATTTTTACTCTGTTTCACCTAACTTTGGATGCACTCTACATGCTATGTTTGAAAAAAAGAATATTTCATTTCTGTTTTCATGTATCTTGTGTTTGTTATCTATGAATAAAAAACAACTAAAAAAAAACCTTTACTCACCTTAGTGTTACGGCTAGTCTTTCTTCCGCTGATATAGCTTCACGATAATTTGTGTCCGTTTTTGTAATATCCTCTTTTATCAGAGTTAAAATTTCATCAAAATTCTCACTAGACATTCTAAAATAAAGAAAAAAATCGTTTTTTATCTTGCCGAAGTTGAGGCATTAGTCTGTGGAACTCTCCGAAATCTTGACGCTCCAAATTAATTTCATGGACCCATTTTCTTCTTTTCTTCCTACAAAAACCAAATCGCATTATGAGGAAAAAAACTGCCTATTTAATAGACCAGTTATACTAACCTTCCATTTTCCTCATCTTCCAATGCAAGAAATAGAATTGCTTCTTCTTCGTCCGACGACAAATCCATGTTCGCGCTACTGAAATTTAGAAATAAAATAACGCGTTGGTGTGGGCCTTCACGCGATTTTCGCCGTCGCAGGTGACGCGAAATTTTATCTTCGCGAAACATTCGCTGCGATTGCGAATGTTTCGCGTTGGTTTGGGGATCCTTTTTTAGTTACCATTTATTTATGCCTGGAGGTGCAGACGTAAGAGTATGCCTTAAAACATTTTGCGGTACGTTTGCCGTGACTCCAAGACCAAGAGTGCAACTCTTGGTAGAAACAATTCTTGCTGGCAAAATGGAAATATCAGAAAATCGAGGAGGCGCCCGACATAGTTTTTCTAACAAGACTGCTTGGACTAACAAAATTATGGAGCATATTGCAAGTTTTTCCACAACTAAGAGCCACTATGCAAGAGCGAAAACCCCGAATAAACTCTTCTTGTCACCAGATTTAAACGTAAGCAGAATGTATCGTGCTTTTTTGGAAAAATACTGTGTTGAATACCAACCACTAACAAGCCACCAGTGACTCGGCAATGGTATAACGAAATGTATCCAAATTTAACTTGTCTTTTGCAAGGCCCAAAGTAGATACATGCTCTACATGTGATAGTTTGGCCGTTAAAATAAATTCAGGCGATGAGGCTGCTGCTATAGAACAGGAACTTCACCATAGTCGAGCAGAGGCTGCTACAAAAGTAATGTCGAGTGAAACAAAAAAATGCAAATACATCTGATTCCTACGTTATTTTGTTTGATATGCAGCAGCACATGTATATTCCTCAATTAACACATTCAGAAATGTATTATTCACAACAGCTTGCAGTATGTAACTGGATTCATGTGTTTATGGACCTAGGACTTTGGCGGAAGGGGTTCATTGGAAATTAGTTCCTGTTTGTATACTTACCTTACTAATGAAATTAACACTCATGGAAAGAAAAGGCTTATTTTGTGGTCCGCTAATTGCGGCGAACAAAATAAAAATCAGTGCAGGATCGCCATGTATCTGACCTTGCTGGCAAATAATATTTTTGATGAAATCATTCATAAATTCCCCATGAAGGGGCACACATTTGCCCAAGGACCAAGGCTCAAGAAGACTAATGATAAGGGGTGAAATTCCCCAAGAGTTATATGAGCGGGCTGCTAACGTAGTTATTACGTAAAATGTGAAAGTAAGGACAATAGCGAGACAATATGGAATGTGCCATGTTTTCCTTAGGCGATTTGTGATTGCAAAGAAGAATAATAAAAACCCACAAGTTGGTTTTCACCCTCATAATAAGGTTTTCACTTTTGAGCAGGAGCGCGAGTTGGTTGACTACTGCACAAACTGTATTTTGAACTTTCGCCAAAAGATTTACGGAAACTAGCGTACCAGTTTGCCCAAAAAAATGGGTGTACATTTCCTACAGGATGGAAAGAGGCTTCAAATGGCGAGTGAGGATTGGCTTACTGCCTTTTTGAAACGTAATCCGAGTTTGTCCATACGCACCCCTGAATCAACTAGCCTAGCCAGAGCAATGATCTTTAATAGAGAAAACGTCAGCAAGTTCTTTGATAATCTCGCTTGCGTTTTGGAAAGATATAGTTATCAACCAAAAAATATCTACAACATAGATGAAACAGGGTGCACTATGGTCAAAAACCCAATAAAATCATAGCCAGAAAAGGAGTGAAACAGGTCGGCGCAATAACGTCACAAGAAAGGGGTACATTAGTAACAGTTTGTGTAGCTATAAACGCACTTGGGAATAGCGTTCCGCCTATGTTTATCTTTCCATTGCAAAGATATAATGAACATTTTGTAAGAGACGGCCGGCCCACCAGGTTGCATTGGAACGGGCAACAAGAGCGGTTGGATGCAAGAGGATGCATTCTTAATTTTTATAAAACGTTTTGCAAATTATGCAAAGCCCACTCCAACAGACCCAGTTTTAGTTACTCTAGACAATCACGGCTCACATTTATCAATTCCTATTATATATTTTTGTAAAGAAAACAACATAACATTACTCACGTTTCCACGACACACATCACATAAACTTCAACCACTTGACCGCGGTGTTTTTGGGCCTTTCAAAAAGTTTTTTAACAATGAATGTGATCAGTGGATGAAGATGAACCCCGGCAAACGTATGACTATTTATAATCTACCAGCACTAGTCAAAGAAGCGTTACCGCTAGCCCTAACTCCCAAAAACATTACTGGAGGATTTAGGTGCTCCGGAATTTGGCCTCTTAATAGGAACATTTTTACAGAAGATGAATTTGCACCTTCTAATGTTACTGATAGGCCTATTGAAACTAATTTGGTGGAAGCAGAAAATCTCGTGCAAACTGTAGACCCTTCTCGACCTAGCACGTCAAGGGATCCTTTGACACCACCTCGACCATCAAACGCTAAAAATGTAATGCCTCTTCTGCCAGAACCTCCTACGAAAACTGTATATGCGCCAGAACAAATTCGGCCCTTGCCAAAAGCCAGTGGCGGTGCGTGATCCTAAGATTGGGGGTGCACCATACATAAAAATAACGATAATCTAGTCTAGTTCACTTTTTAAACACTCCGCCAATGACTCTGCATCATGTCCTACTGGTTTTAAAAAACTCCAGAATCTTTCTACAGGCTTTCCACTCACCAAGTAACGATATATTAAAGCCCACTGAAAAATTGTAGAAACGTCTGTAATTTCGTCTGCTATTATAGCAACAAAAGTGTATTTTTTAATTTCAATGGTTATTTCATCGTGAGAAACTTCAAGCATGCACTGAAGTAGCTCGTTTTGTATAGTATTAGAAGTTCCTTTAAAAGCCGCCGCGTTTTGTAAATGATACTTCATAGCCTCGTCTAATTCGGCACTGAAATCAATCAACCCACGAAAAATGCCTGTATTGGATGATGTTTCCGATTCATCGTGTCCTCTTAGGGTCAGTTCAAATTTTCCACAAACACGAATACAGTTAATAATAATGTTTAAAACATACCTGTTTTTTTGAAACCGCTTCATTGTGTGCTGCCACTGCTCGTCGATGAGCAGAATCGAGCATCGTCGCAATATTTGCAGTGCCTAGCATGGCTAAATTCAAAACATTATTCATGTGTCCAGCAGAATTTTCATGTTTTTTTTATTTTCTCGTTTATGTGATTTAAATCCGTTACTCCAGATTTGGTCCAAGGTGTTTCTCCGCCAAACAAAACACACGGAAAACAAAACACTGCGTTCAATACATCGCATTCACTTAACCACAAATGTTTTTTAAATAAGTCATTATTAAATGTTCTTACAAATTGTTTATTTTTTCCTTTCACGGCTAATTTTAAATTAATATGTGGAGTGGGCCTACCTAGAGTTTTAATTTGCACTTTTTCCTTCAAACTCAAGCTAGAGAATGGAGTTTTTAATAAGTTTTGAATATAATTCTTTATTCCAAACTAGATTCTAACCGAAAACCCGAGTTTATATTTATAAAACGTGAGCGATAAAACAGCTGTGTACGAAAACAATTCACAAACTAATCGATCACTCTCGTGCGCTTTTAAACTCCGCACATCATATCTATAGGATTCGCCCACTCCTTTTCGTAATTGTGGAGGGGCAAGCAGTAACAATACGCGTTCGCTTTTTCGTATTGCACGGAAGCGCGATGGTCGTCCCGCTTTTCCGTATTGCGCGTGTCGATTCCCGTGCCGCGATCGGAAACCAATGGCCTTGGAGATAGAGACCTAGCGTCTGGTGGATTCGTAACGCTGCTGCCAAATAATATTGAGATGGTATTAACGCTAGGGATGCGGCAAGGCGATAAATTAAGAATGCATCCATTAATTACTAAATAAAATTATTAATGCTAAATTGTCGGTAGTGCGCGCGCACCAGCGCACCTTATAGCCCACCGCCACTGCCAAAAACTGATTTTACAAAACCAAAAAGCATTAGATCAAGGGTTAAAGGAATAACAGCAGTCATCACTGACACGCCTGAAAAGGAAATATTAGAGGAACGATACAATAAAAAGGAAAGTGTCGTGAAGAAAAAAGTTTTGGCTGTTAAAAAAATGCAAGAAAATAAAAAGTTTCTAAAAATACAAATATTTTTGAAGAATCGTCAGACGAGTCATCTGAAGATGATTCTATTTGCTTAATATGCTGCGAACCTTACTACGAAAGTAAGGAGGACTGGCTGCAGTGTAGGCAATGTAAAGGGTGGGCTCATTGTTCTTGTGCAAAAAATGATCCCCTATTTGTGTGTAAAAATTGTGAGTCATCACTATCATCAGATTAAGTGGGGATTTTATAATTTCTAATGTTTATTTTTATTTTTTAGTTCCTTTGTTACTCAGACATATGTTTAGTTTTTATATTTTTGTATTACATGTAACAATAAAATATCTACAATAAAAAGTAGATACATTTAAAGGCGTCTTACACCCTTGTTACAAACGACACCTTGAGTGTTACATTTGACACCAAAATGGTGTCAAATGTAACGACTGGGTTTTGACTAATTTTTTTTTTTTTTTTTGAGAAAGTCAAGTGAATTATTCAAACTACGACTATGCCATTTTGTCCCCAAAGCATAAAGTCACATTTGTATATCTACAGTTTTTGAAATTGATGATTACTGAGGTGTAGAAAAATCAAAAACCAAATTTTGTTACAATTGATACCGGTGTCCCCTACTATACAATCTCATCTCGGCCTAATTATATTTATTTCAATTAACTTATGCACTCCAACGGAATATAAAAAAAATTGTGGAAGATATGTCAACAAAATGGATAGAGCTGTTCCCATTGAAAATTCGGAACATCGCAAGTTCGGAGGAATGTGCAGTAAAACTAAACGAGATATTTTTACGATACGGTACATATACCACGAAAAATGACGAGTGACAATGGAGTTCAGTTCGTATCGTCAGTAATACAACAAGTATGTTGTTTGATGAGAATAAAACAGTCTGATTCCCTTATACCACACAGAAGCCCAAATGGTAGAAAGAAGAAATCGAGATCTGAAACCCCGACTCGCAATTTTAGTAAAAGATAACCATACATCTTGGCCTCAGTATTTATCACCGATTAGATTTGCTATGAATACAGCGAAAAAATGAAAATCTTGGATATACACTGCCGCTCAGAAAAGTTCGGACACTTGATAAAATTTCAAATAATTTGTGTATTTCTTCTTATATATCTATTATATTGAATTCTACCTTTACGGCGTAAATTAAGGGAAATTTGTACATATTACTGGAGGATTAAACTAATCTCCATTACTAATTATAAAGTTCTAAACAATTCTAGCAAGATCTACAATAAACGATACTGTTAAGCGATATCAGACCACGGGCACTTTGGCCGACCGTGAACGCAGTGGACGGCCTCGAATCACATCAAAAACAGACGATCAACGAATAAAACTGTTGAGTAAACGAAATAGGCGACTGACGGCACCTGAAGTTACAGCGGACTTTAACAGTCCAGTGTCTGTCAGTACTATAAAACGACGGCTACAAGAAGCCAATTTACATGGCCGCGTTGCGCCGAGGAAATCGGTTGAAAAGGCTACAGTGGGCGCAAATACACCGGGACTGGTCAAAGGAACAGTGGAGACAAGTATTATGGACGGACGAGTCAAAATTTGAACTATTTGGACACAAGCGGCGCGTGTTCGTCGCTAAGTATGTGTCCGAACTTTTCTGAGCGGCAGTGTACGTCAGCTTACTTGACATTTGGTAGTGAATTAAGAACTCTGGACGACGTACAGAATCACCTCCGCCAGGTGGTACCTGCCAAAAACTTCATTCCCCAAATCACTCCTTACGACAAATGAACCAAATTTGGCAAGATGCAAGGAGCACAAATGAAGGAAATCGAGATCGCCGCAATGCAACGGCAGATTCTAGTCGTCGCCAACCACATAATTATTCCATAGGAGACAAAGTATTGGTTGACCTCCATACCCATTGCAATATGACCAAAGGAACAACTATAAAGTTCGACTCCAGGAGAGATGGACCATTTGTCATTTTACGACAAGTGTCCCCGACCAGATATGAATAGGACATGCCCACAATCAACAACCATTGGGGGTATATCACGTCGGCGCACTATGTCATTATCATGGACCAGATCTTCAACCTGTAGTTGGAATAAGGAAGAGAGGAAGGCCGCCCAAGAAGAGAGGTAGCGTGGTTCCTTCTCTGGACGATAGCAGACCACGAGGGGGAGAATGTAACGAATATAGGTGTATCTACTACCTCACTGGACCCGTTGGCGAGTGGCACGCTAGCCGCGCCAGACCGGATCGATAACGACCGAGAAGACTCTGCCGCGGGGAAGCGAGAGCGATCAGTAGCAATTCAGCCGTCGACAAGACCACGTCGTCGCCCGGCACGGTTTCTAACCGTTTAATCGGTTGATTAAATTCCATATTAAATTCCAAAGTCGTACCGGTCTGTTTAAACATCAGTTTTATGATAATAATAATAATAATACTCACCCTATAATTACTCCGAAGAGTAACCCCTTCGGTCCTCTCAGGGATCTGTGCGGGAAGGAGTGGCTATTATTATTATTATTTGCCATGGCGCACTGGGAGCGACTTAAGATTATTTCGGTAACGTATTTGCTTTACAGTCTACAAACTCAGAACATTACCAAATCTAGGGCATGTGCGGTTGGATTGACATCTATGCATCCACAACTATACTAGTGTATTAGTGGTTGCATATCAAGTCCTGACAGAGAAAGCGAGACAATTAAAAATCCTTTTCCCCGGCCGGGACTCGAACAACGCGCACAGAGGTATCGCGACTGGAAAGACGGTGCTTTAACCCACTCGGCTACCCGTGCCCTTATTTTATATTCAAGTTAACCCACCAAAACACCTGTTATATATTTTAATAACCAACATTCCTAGAGTACCTACTTATCTTTACTTTGACAAAATGTGAAGGTGTAGCAAACGTCTTCCTACTTTTGGCGATTTTTGAAGTTTTCATTAAATATTTTTGACCCTTTCTGACGCGGTTCCCACTTGGATGGATGACCGTTTGAGAACACCATTTGCCGTTGCGTTATTTTACTTTTACACATGGCTTTGTGGAGGTTACATATTTTTTTAATTTAAGGTCTTTTATTGTTGACGTCTGTATCGATTGAGATTTTTTTACATTGTGAGGGATCGATTCATTTTTATTAAGCTGATCCGTACGCCGGACGCTTCATTCTCTAATCATTATTTTTCCCCGAAGAGAGCCGTCCGAATTTCGAAAGCCTAACGCGTTTTCTAATTAATCTACTTGATTCCTACTGTTTCGGCTCTGTTTTTTTAGTCGTTCGGTATACGTTTGTTTTAAGTAGTCATTCGTCGGCCGTGACGTCTACGACGCACCTGCTACACACACTTGTTGCAGCAACACGAGTCGACCAATCAGAACACTCCCGCGTGAAGCTATAAATAGTCGACGTTCGGAAATTGCCCTCTCATTGTCATAGAAAACCATGCTACGCATAGAAGCCCAACTCTATAGAAGCAGTTGAAACTGTCATGGCGGAAAATCTTCGAGCAGCAGTTCCTGTCGCTAGGGGCTTCGAGTCGCATTTGTATAAACAAAATTGCATAGAAAACCAACGCTTCACTTGAACGTAAAGAGAGTTGCATATGTATACCTCAAAGCATTTACTAATGAACGGTGGGTTGCAGAATAAGACCTTTTGTTTCTGCATTTGCCTCCAAATTTATTAGGTAGGGGAACACGGGGAATCAGAGCCACTGGGTAATGAGAACCACTCTGTTTTACATATACTTAAACAAGTTAGATCATGTGTTGTCATCATATAGTGTAGAGATGCGCGTGAGGGGTGCGCCTTACCGTCGCATCGCTGCTTAGTTGACTTTAGACGCACAAATAGGTCGCACGTCGGTTGTTCGGGCGACTGCTCTAATTGTTTACGATCTTCAAAGACAAAATGTAAGTGTTTTATTCTTTGTTGTTGTTTATTATAAGTTTTGGCCTTGTTAATCTGTAAACTGGTCATTAGAAAAGCAGATAAAAAGGTTACTTTATATTAATAATCAATTGTATTTTGAAAATAATACGGTAAGTAAAAAACGTATGTTTGGGGTAATTGGGGTCAAATGGCTCCCATTACTCCACACTGAAATAAATTTTATAACTATTATCAGATGCCGCGAAAATGTGCAAGAACTGCGGAAAAGTGTCAATGGAGTCTAGATTTGCTAGATCGTGCTATCAGGTGGTGAGTCAATGATGCTGGTATATTCCTGCATAGGGCAGTTGAATAGTTTAACATCCCGTACAGTACATTACAGAAAATATATCGTAGATCATAACAAATGAAACCTCGTCTTGGGAGAAAACCAACGTTTTCTATGGATCAAGAAGAGAAGGAATTTTAGCTGACCACCTAATTCGAATGTCTAATCTCTTTTACGGGTTAGATTCTATGAAATTTCGAAGAATTGCATATGAGTGTGCTGAAAAATTGCGGATTATATTATTTAAATTTTATATTTTCTGTTTTGTTGCTTTTTGTGTGCGTTGGCTTACATTGCCCTGGTGAATCTCATTACCCCATAGTCTGGCTCTTATTACCCCGACCCTTGGGTAATGGGATCCAATGCAACTTTTTTAAAAAATGAGGATTAAATATATCGCTCATGGGCTGCAATAGTGGCACAACTCAAAAAATACGATTTTTGGAGTAAGTACAGGTCGCAATGTGGAAAATCACATTCTTTCCAGCAGCAATAATAATTATGAGCAACACTAATAATGAAACAATTCACTTCAACGATATTTCCGTAATAAAAATAGAAAGGCAATAATTAGATACGTTTTTCTACCAAACATCTTACAAACAAACAGATTTTAAAACGGTCAACATCAAATCCTCAAGATCTAGAAAAAAATTTACCTTCGAGGAAGTAATGTTGAAAAAAGCTTACAGTAAATCTATTCCAATAACTAAACAGAAATTTGATGGTCTACAAAGTTTAATCGTCATCAATACGATACCAACGTGTCACTCAATTTTTTACAATATCTTAAATTTGAATCTAAATGATAAAGGTTTGTTTTACTGTTAAACCCATAAAAACTATTTTGTTGTTTTTCCCTCAGTATTTTGTATAATTTGTCTTGTCAAACATTCTATATTTTTATTATTAAACGTTAAAAATGTTATTAAACGTATGTACTTACTTAGTTATTTGTTATTACGAACATTATGTTCAGAAATGTTCCTTCCTTGAAGTACTTAGGTATTAAGAATACATTGTTGAAGCATTTTTCGTTTATTTGACCTTCCGCAAAGTCCCTCTGCTACATAATCTTATGTATTTGCTTTCAATAAAGTTTATTTTCATATTTGTAAGTTTTGTTACTACTAAGAGCCTTAAAATTTCTAGTTAGTCCAATATGATGCAAATAAACATAGCTGCAATAGTGGCACAACTCAAAAAATGTGTCAAAAATGTCGTATGGAGGGGAAGTCAATTGTTTTTTTCTCAAAATGTATATATATACTTGTATATAATTATTAACTGAACCCTCAAGGAAGTCATTAGCATATAACTAATATTTATTTCAATAATTTACAGCATGTTTTATGCGTTTTCATAGTAATGAAAACTTCAAACCCATTTATCTCAAAACATGATTTTTTGAGTTGTGCCACTATTGCAGCCCATGAACGATATGTTTGTTCTATTATATTGAGTTTGGATGTTAAATGGCGAAAGTTAATTAATTATACCATTCAAAACACCAAAAAGTATATTAAAATGTTATCATAAACAAAAGTTATTCGAGTTTTTCCTTATGTGGCGCCAGTTCCCCCATGCTCCCCTACTATTCGAATCAAATATTTTTGTCTTTAGCGGATATCAGAATTCACAACTCACAACAGTATTACTAATACTACCGAAGAGTTCGCATGATTTCGTTCGTGATTTATTCGAGTGCGACCGTGCGACTACGATTTTCACGAAATTTTGCCTGCGTTCTATATTGCTCTTTTCAGAGCTCCATATTTTATTAATATTTTTTTATTCAAATTAGTGTACCTATTATAGCTTATTAGTGTACCTATTATTACTGCATTTCATTTATGATTTTAATGTAATAAGGTAAAATTCTCCTTTTTTAGCGGCCGAAACATCGTTAATATCAACATTGGAATATTCAATGGATGGATCAGTTATTTCCACAGGAGTAAATGGTAGGTACTTTGTACAATAAAATTTTAATAAAAACTAAAAGATTAAAATTTTAATAAAAACGTATAATTATGAATGTACACATAGCACAAAAATTAAAGGGACACCTAAAATTCTCAAAAAAAACGCCATTTTCAAATGCGCGTATCTCTGAGCTAGTTGAGCCTTTTCGGACCCCTGACCCATCAAAATGTTCGTCTTGATGTCTAGTTTAAGAGACTTTTTTTAGATTTTGGTTTCAACGTTCGAGTGATCAATGGGGTCCCGTTGAAAGAAAACAAAATTTTTTTTTAGAAAAAAAGTGTTTCTTTATCCGGTTGTACGGAGTTTGGAAAATTTTTTAGGAAAAATCGAAATCTGGGAAAAGTTAGCAAATTTTGTCAGCTTCAAAATGCTTTGTTTAGATTTTTCCAACGATTTTTTTCGAAGCGAGTTATGGCCATTAGAACGAAAACACAACACAAAAAATTTTGGATTGACGTCATGGGCTTCCCGTATGTCCGATTGAAACGAGGTAAAGCGCAAATTAAAGAAAAAACTTCCCTCTTCCATTGGAAAATTTTACAATCCCCCGATCGTGACCTTGTGCCTGCTGAATCTTGAGCTTTCTCACCATCAGAAATTAGGGATGATCAGTCATTAGACAATTGACCGTGGAAATGGCCCAAAGACTTGGGCCATTTCGAAAATGTCATCAATGGCTTGATGGTCGGACAGAATTGGTTGTTGTACCCCCACCGCCTTTGAACGCTCGCCGTTATATCGATGAAATCCTTCCCGAAGTGCTCGACCAACGGCGTCAGGTGGGAAGACGTTTCATCCTCATGCAGGATAATGCCCGACCCCACACTGCTGCTGTCACGATGAACTTTCTCCGTGACCACGACATCGACATTCTCCCTCACCCTCCACAGAGCCCAGACCTCAACCCTATTGAGCATGTCTGGGATATGATGGGACGGAGATTGCGCCGGGTGGCTCAACCACCTCAAAATCTGCAAGAACTGGCAGAACGTTTGGTGGAGATTTGGGATGACATCCCACAGGAACAGATAAGGCGCGTCATCAATATGCCTGCTCGCTTGCGATCAGTGATGCAGAATAGTGGAGGAAACACGCGATATTGAGATTGTTGGTGAAAACACAAGTCAATGAATGTTTAAAAAAAAAATTAAAAAAATCCAAAAAAATGAGAAAAAACAAAAACAAAAAAAAAATGTTTCTGGACGAGGGCCCAGTTCCTGCCACGTCCACGTCGTTGGGCCTGGGTTAGGCTAAGAGCAGGAAAATGAGTTTCAAGATGCTGTCACAACGATTCCATTTGTGCAAACTCCAACCAAAAAACTGCGTTTGAATGAGGGTTCAAAGAACTCAAAAACCCCAAAATTGGCCATTACGGGGACCTGTCTTTGGGCCATTTCCACGGTCAATTGTCTAATGACTGATCATCCCTAATTTCTGATGGTGAGAAAGCTCAAGATTCAGCAGGCACAAGGTCACGATCGGGGGATTGTAAAATTTTCCAATGGAAGAGGGAAGTTTTTTCTTTAATTTGCGCTTTACCTCGTTTCAATCGGACATACGGGAAGCCCATGACGTCAATCCAAAATTTTTGTGTTGTGTTTTCGTTCTAATGGCCATAACTCGCTTCGAAAAAATCGTTGGAAAAATCTAAACAAAGCATTTTGAAGCTGACAAAATTTGCTAACTTTTCCCAGATTTCGATTTTTCCTAAAAAATTTTCCAAACTCCGTACAACCGGATAAAGAAACACTTTTTTCTAAAAAAAAATTTTGTTTTCTTTCAACGGGACCCCATTGATCACTCGAACGTTGAAACCAAAATCTAAAAAAAGTCTCCTAAACTAGACATCAAGACGAACATTTTGATGGGTCAGGGGTCCGAAAAGGCTCAACTAGCTCAGAGATACGCGCATTTGAAAATGGCGTTTTTTTTGAGAATTTTAGGTGTCCCTTTAATTTTTGTGCTATGTTTATATTGTAGGTGGTATTTTGAATTCCGTGGGAGTACAAAGGGCAAAGGAGTTGAGTTGTAGAGAACGAAAGATGTACAATCAAACTGTTTGTTACAAAAAGAGGGCTCAGTCACTAACAAAAAAAAATAGCTTTAAACGACAGCTTCAATTACTCCAAAGTACATCAAGGCAAAACTCTTTCATGAATTTGGCGAGATATAACCACACCTGTGTTTAATTATTCGAAAAGTCAAGTGGAATGTGATGAAAAACATCCTAAAGGACGTCGATTTTCAGTTGAGGATAAAATTTTAGCCTTGGCCTTTTATAAGCGGAGTCCTACTGTTTACAGATTTTTGTCATCAATTTTTGCAATTCCTTCAACAAGTACTTTGCATAATCTTCTTGGAAGGATTCCCATTTCCCCAGGAATTAATCACACCATCTTTGAGGCTTTAAAGGAAGTATCCAAAAAAATGAAGTCAGTTAACAAATACTGTATTCTCCTCTTTGACGAAATTTCACTTGAACCTCATTTACATTATAATCAATACACTGATGAAGTAGAAGGATTAGAAAATTGTGGTACACAAACTTCAACAAAACTTGCTAATCATGCTCAGGCAAGTATTCACCTTATAATTATAGGATTTTTTATTTTAAGATTTGGTAGTGTTCTAGTATGTATTGCAAGAAGCTTGATAGCATTGACCAATATAATGTAATATATTCTATTGGCCAGTACTATCAAGCTTCTCGTAATACGAGCCCTAACAACTATATGTTGGAACAAGCAGTTATTTGGCGAATCTTATGCCAGCTTACTAAAATACATTGATTTTATTTTAATCTTTGTGGTATCAGATAACAACTTATTGCATGCTATCTTAACCCATTAACGCCCAAACGGGCATAATTTTTCATCCTTAATAAATTAAAGGAAATTAATAAATTTACTCAATAAAAACCACTTATCCTAATGTTTTCGGATGTGATCTTTCGATTTCCGGTCAGAATTGTGATTAAATGCTCTAGAAAAAAAAATATGGCTCTTTATGGAGAAAAGTACTGAAAATTTGGGGATTATTTTTTTTATATATATATTTTTTTTAGTCCAAAAAGTACTCTAACCTACTCCGGATTGTGGAGGGAGGTGGAGTCAATAGTTGGAGTTGATGAAAGAATTTTTTTGACGACCTCAACTGACTCTAATCTTTTCAAAATGGCGGATATTGCATCAAATCTCATGAAATATGAATTTCTCTAACATTAACGAGAAAATAATGTTATTGTGAGTTTTTCTTGATCCACAGTCATTTTCCTCAATCAAAACCATACTACAGAATATATTTGACTAAATTTATAATTTTCAATAATAATAATAATAATAATAATAATAATACTCACCCTATAATTACTCCGAAGAGTAACCCCAGAGGTCCTCTCAGGGATCTGTGCGGGGGAAGGGGTGGCTATTATTATTATTATTTGCCATGGCGCACTGGGAGCGACTTAAGATTATTTCGGTAACGCATTTGCTTTACAGTTCTGAGGAAACCCAGAAAACTCAGAACATTACCAAATCTAGGGCATGTGCGGTTGGATTGGCATCTATGCATCCACACCTATACACTAGTGTATTAGTGGTTGCATATCAAGCCCTGACGGAGAAAGCGAGACAATTAAAAATCGCCACCCCAGCCAGGATTCGAACAACGCGCACAGAGGTATCGCGACTGGAAAGACGGCGCTTTAACCCACTCGGCTACCCGTGCCCCGATGGTGGATTCAAAATGGCGGCCGGATTTCTCAAGAAAATGGCGCGTTTTTCATTATAAAAAGTAAATAGGAGTTTGTAATTATACTTTTCCTATGTCATTTCATGTTATAGTCACATTTTGAGTTATTCCTGGTAAAAAAAGTCTGAAATCCAAGATGGCGGACATCATTCTTGAAAATTCAAAATGTGAAAACGGAAAAATTACAGTCCTATTTTACGTAGAATTCTGAAGGAAAATGTCCTCTCAATCTTTTTCATAAAAATGCGTTCTATCTGAGTAAAAAAATATTTGTCATTCTAACCTCAAAACAAGGTTTTTTTCCTGTGTTGAGGTTCTCATGATGAAATCATGAGAATTATATATTATGCACTTAGGGATGCCCGGGCGCAAATTACTCGCCGGAAGTGTGTACTTCCGGCGAGTAATTTGCGCCCGGGCCTACTTGTTTCTCGTGGTGCATATACGATTTTTTCTCACACCCACCAGAAAGGACGTTCTACGTACTATCCTTCGAATAAATATGCGAGGAAGTTCCGGAAAAAAAAATCGTCAATGCGCCCCAATTCAAAATATATATTTTCTATTTATATGCGAAGTTCCGAAAAAAATTCTTCAATGCGCCTACATCCCTACAAGTGCATAATATATAATTCTCATGATTTCATCATGAAACCTGAACACCGGAAAAAAAACTCGTTTTGTGGTTAGAATGACAAATCATTTTTTACACAGATATAATTTTTATGAAAAAGATTGAGGACATTTTTCCATCAGAATTCTACGTAAAATATGACTGTAATTTTTCCGTTTTCAAATTTTGAATTTTCATGAATTATGTTCGCCATATTGAATCCGCCATCTTGGATTTCAGATTTTTTTCACCAGGAATAACTCAAAATGTTACTAAACATGAAATGACATAGGAAGAATTTAATTACAAACTCCTATTTACTTTTTATAATGAAAAACGCGCCATTTCTTGAGAAATCCGGCCGCCATTTTGAATCCGCCATCATTGAAAATTAAAAATTTAGTCAAATATATTCTGTAGTATTGTTTTGATTGAGGAAAATGACTGTGGATCAAGAAAAACTAACAATAACATTATTTTCTCGTTAATACTAGAGAAAAATTTATATTTTATAAGATTTTATGCAATATCCGCCATTTTGAAAAGATTAGAGTCAGTTGAGGTCGGCAAAAAAATTTTCTATCATCAACTCCAACTATTGCCTCCACCTCCCTCCACAATCCGGAGTAGGTTAGAGTACTTTTTGGACTAAAAAATAATTATATAAAAAATAATAATCCCCAAATTTTCAGTACTTTTCTCCATAAAGTCAGCCATATTTTTTTTCTAGAGCATTTAATCACAATTCTGAATTCCCGGAAATCAAAAGATCACATCCGAAAACATTGGGATAAGTGGTTTTTATTGAGTGAATTCATTAATTTCCCTTCGAGATTGACGCTCCAAAAAGGACGAAAAATTGTCTCCGTTTGAGCGTTAATGGGTTAAGGCAGTTTGAACACAAAATTACGTTATATATATTTTTAATTATTTATTTAGTAATATAATGTTCAAATATGCTGACAACTAAATGTTGGAACAAGTATTAACATATTTCATATTATTATCAAAATAACCCGTGTTTTACTAAGTAGGCGTTAAAATAAAGACAAGTGGTCTTTTGACAAGTCATTCCATTTATTGACGTGTTACCAGCAGTTTGTTTTGTTCCGTTAGTTATTGTATTTTATAATTATAAGTCTAAGAATGGGGCGTGGAAAACCCACCGATGAAAAAATACGCGAAATAATTATCCAACAATATTATGAACGTCGAACAATGGATGATATGGCAAGTAAATTAAATATGGCAAAGACTACTATTTTTAGCATAATAAAAAAATTCGGTGAAACTGGTAATATTAACGTTCGTGGCAAAAGTTCAGGAAGGCCGAAAATAGTTTCTCAAAGAAATTTAAGACATTTGGTTAAAATATGCAGGTCTGGAAGAAGGGTAGTTTACGAGAGATTACTGCACTGTGGAATAATGAAACTGGGTTGAACATTTCAAGAGAATGCTGTCGAAAATATATTCACAAATGTGGTTTGAGCTTTTACAAGGTATGTCTGATATTTTTTAGTACGCAACATCTCTGTATTTCTAAATGGATTAAAATTTATAGGCCAAAGAGAAACCATTACTAACCGCAATTCAAAAGAAAAATCGCTATATTTGGGCAAAGTCTAAACTCTCGTGGACGAAAAGTGACTGGAATAAAGTGATCTTTAGCGATGAAGCTAAATTTGATGTCTGTGTAGGAGACCATCGCAAACGTGTAATCCGAGACAAAACAGAAGCCTTCCACAAAGATTTCCTCAAAAAGATAGTCAAGTTTCCTAAGGGCATTATGGTTTGGGACTGCATGTCGGCATAGGGTTTGGGAACTTTAAAATTTATAGAAGGTATTGTGAACGCTGCGAAATACCAGGAAATTCTTCATACCTCATTACTACCAAGCATCACAAAATTATATCCAAATGCAGACTTCGTATTTCAACAGGACGGTGCGTCATGCCATACGGCAAGATCCACGAAAAAAATGATTCGGGGATAATAATATAAAAGTATTGTCACATCCATCCAGTAGCCCGGATCTTAATCCGATAGAAACAATCTGGCACAAAATGAAACAATACCTGAGAAACCATCCGCAGCGAACTCTTTCCCAATTGCGCACCACATTACAGGAAATGTGGGATAATTTTACACCCAAATTTTGTGAGAGCCTTGTTGATACTATGCCTGCTAGAATTCAGGCAGTTGTTAAGGCTAAAGGCGATGTTACATCTTACTAATTTTATTTTATTTATAAAAAAAACCTCCTTGCTCCAACATTTAGTTGTCAACATATTTGAACATTATATTACCAAATAAATAATAAAAAATATATATAACGGAATTTTGTGTTCAAACTGCCTTAAAATAGCATGTAATAAGTTAATTGATACCACAAAAATTTAAATAAAATCAGTCACAGTATTTTAGTAAGCTGGCATAAGATTCGCCAAATAACTGCTTGTTCCAACATATAGTTGTTAGGGCTCGTACATGCCGGGACAGATTTTAGTCAGAACTAACACCTAAACTAGCTTACGAAGTTTTCGTAGCTCAACGACAATATTGTTGCGGACTCCGCCTAAGCATACCGCCTGAGGCTAGCCGCCGGGCTATAAGTACGCCGCCTGAGATTAGCCGGCGGGCTATGATTTCGCCACCGGTAAACAAGGGTGACTGACAGACGGCCGATGCCGACGGAAGGCGCCAGGAGCTTCTATACTGATCTGGGTTCATCCGGCCTTTACCCGAAGCTATCCAGGATGCATATAAGTAGCCGCCGTTTCGACGCGGGACGACAGTCTCTATTTGAATAGGTGAACGGCGCGCTTTCCGTACAACGCTCTAATATAAATTGTATAAAAATAAATTAGTGTAGCTACGTAGTGTTTAGTCCGTAGTTGTATTTATTAAATAAATAGTGTTAGTTTAAAAGTGCGAGTTTAATTTTTCACACCTCACGAACCCGAAATAAATAAAACGTTACAATATACTGAAATAATCTTAAACAGTGGCAAATCATCTTCCCTGCACTGAAGTTTTCTCTGGGGGAGTGGTAAGAGAAATGGCGTGTATATTATTTTTGTTATTGTAATTATTTAGTTATTTAACAATAATTAACGATTATTGTATTTGTAGGTATATACAGTGAGATCGTAAAGTTTGGAATAAATTCGATAAATCGTTATTGAAGGGTTTTCACAGGAAATTCTCGGACACGTCAACTTTACTTTATAAAATGTCACTTTTTTCAGCCATCGACTTTTTTTTGTTTTGACCGTTTTTGAGCTATGACGTCATCGGAATTTTTTTTAAATAACAATCCATATTTTTTTCGACGGATTTCGACGGAGCGCATTTTTCTGAGTACGAATACGTCAAAAACGTATGACCTTCAAGATGGAAGTTTTCAAGATATTCGCTTCCAAAGTTTCAGGAATGGATTATACAAGCGATGACAAAATAATAATCATTTGTCAAGGAAGCGCTGGAGAAATTACAGTTTTGACAGTTGTCAGAATTGTGAAGTTTGTCCTCGCAAGTTCGTGTTTTATTTTAAGTTGATTAATCATTATTCTATCACAATTCATTTTATTTGAAAATGGTCCGTCGTTTGAGTGAAAGGGAAAGAATCGAAATTTTGATCATGATCGGTTATGGGGACAGAGCTCGCACACAATTAGCGTTTGCCGTTTATTAAACAACAAATATCCAAACAGAGAACCAATTACACAGTCCACCGTTAGCAAAATAGAACAAAAGTTTTTAGAAGTGGATCATGCGAGAGATCGCCCTAGAACGGGTCGTCCACCAGTACAAGAAGATGTTAAATTGAATGTTCTACTAGAGCTTCAAGAAAATCCCCATTTACCCACCCGCCAAGTGGCGGCAAACAACGGAATAGTTCAAAGCTCCGTCTTGAAATAATTGAAATTGTACAAATGGCATCCGTATAAAGTGGTTTTGGTCCAAGAATTAAACGAAGATGATCCTGACCGTAGGTTACAGTTTTGCGAAACCATGTTGCAACGCCTGACGACGGATTCTTACCCAATATTGTTTTTTCTGATGAGGTTACCTTTTATCTCGACGGCACAGTAAACCGGCAAAACTGTAGATATTGGTCTCCTGATAATCCACACTGGAAAATGTAAACTCGTAGTCAGTTTCCACAAAAAGTTAACGTTTGGGCTGGCATTGTAGGTAACCGTATTTTGGGCCCGTTTTTCATTGAAGGCGCATTAACAGGTGAAAAGTATTTGGAATTTTTAAGAGACGATTTAGTCCCTGCACTTGCGGTGCTTTACGCACATGACGTAGATCCAGATCTGCCCAATAACACAATATGGTACCAACAAGACGGTGCACCACCCCTTTTTGCAGTGATCGTTCGCGACTATTTAAACCAAGTATTTGCTAACCGTTGGATTGGTCGCAGGGGAACTATCGAATGGCCCCCTAGATCTCCGGATCTCACTCCCCTAGACTACTTTTTATGGGGCTATTTAAAGAGCAAAATCTATTTCAATAGACCAAACACAATTGAAGAATTAAAGGACAGAATTCGCAATGAAATTCGAGCCATTCAACCCGATGATTGTTTTTGACGTATTCGTACTCAGAAAAATGTGCTCTGTCGAAATCCGTCGAAAAAAATATGGATTGTCATTTAAAAAAATTGCCGATGACGTCATAGCTCAAAAACAATCAAAACAAAAAAAAGTCGATGGCTGAAAAAAGTAGACATTTTATAAACTAAATATGACGTGTCCGAGAATTTCCTGTGAAAATCCTTCAATAACGAATTATCGAATTTATTCCAAACTTTACGAGCTCACTGTATGTTAAGGGGACTGAATGAGAATTGGAAACAACATGTAGCTTACTATTTTGTGCAAGGCGGTATGAAAGCTTCTGGTATAATGAAGAATGTTAAGGATATTATAAGACAAGCTACATCAGCTGGTTTAAAGGTTATTGCTACAGTTTGCGATCAAGGCAGCAATAATGTCAGTGCCATCAACACACTCGTTAAACAAACCCAAGAATAGTTCGGTACGGATGAATACGTGTTTGAAGTAGATAGCGAGAGAATCATTCCACTGTATGACCCACCCCACCTCTTTAAATGTGTGAGAGACAATTTGTTGAACAAAACCATTCACTTTAGAAAAGATGGAAAAGATTATGTGGCTAAATGGGATTACATTTACAATGCATGGTTATTGGATGGTCTGAGCACTGAATTACGAGCCATGCCTAAACTTACAGAACAGCATGTGAATAAGAGGAAGTGAAAAAAATGAAAGTTTCCTATGCTGCGCAAGTATTTAGCCACTCTGTAGCCTCGACAATGAATTTACTGATAGGAAATGGTAAGTGTCTCAATATACAGGGTGTCCCGGAAAGTATGTCACAAACTTCAGGACGTGATAGTACATACAAAAATAATATTAAAAGTCTTTATAAACATACCCCCGCAAATGCTTCCGTTTGGAGTTATGACCCTCTTTAGGTCTCCCCAGGCGAAACATATTCATTTCTAATTTTTTTTTGGGCCCAGGTAGGAAGATGAAATTTTGAGAATAAAGTTGTGCAAACAGTTCCCTTATTTGGTGAGAATATGAATAAAATTCAGAAAACGTAAAGGGTATTTTTTCGACCCCGTACATATTTTTGGCGAGAAAAAAAATTCTGGTCATTATACCATTTGTGGCTCAATTATTTTTATAAAGACAATTCGATTTTGAATCTTTTTTTCTCTCTAGATATTTTTTCGAGAAACGTGACGATGCCAAGACGATAAGGGAACTTTTCTAGTAATGCTACAGCGGTTTATTACAAAAGTAAGTCCAAACGTAAATAATCTTCCCATATATATGTTTAACTATGACATTTTTTTATAGGGTCTTCCTGAAGATGAGGATATTTATGAATGTGAAAGCTCTCTTCGCCAAGAAATTCCCTCAAAGCTGTTACAAGAACCGAAACCCCTTGAACAACAAGCTGTGGCTTATGTAGCAGGTTATATTATATTAAAGTAAAAAGTAAATTATCTGAACATTGTAACGCTTGAAAATATAATATTTTAAAGAGGAAAAATGAGGACAATAAGAACATTAACTGTTTGGTGCAAGCAAAAGAATATGGTGGAAATAATTTAATGCGTCTAAAATATTGCAACTTTGAATTTATAAAGAATTTGACAACTATGTATAGAATAATTATGTACCTCCTTTCGCAAAATCCAAACAAACATTTAATTAGCCGTATAACAAGGATAATCAAACAAAATGTTAATTTCAACTTCATTGATTGCGACCATTCATCCAACTTATTAGACACAATCATTACAAATTTCACGAAACCTGTCATTTTCACTTACTTTAATGGATTTAACAAAATTATATCAGGTAGAGATGATCGTCAAACAAAGGGGTTTCCATCAGATTTGATGAATCAAGCAAAGAGAATTTATGAAAATAAAAGTAAATGGGAAAAATCAAGTTTTAAACGAACACAATGTATTACCTTCATAAACATAATTATTCAAGTTGCATTTGTATATTTAATAAAAGGAAAGTTTAATACTCAAGTATTTGAATATCCCATATAATTTTTATGTAGCTAATTAAATATTAAGGGCCTTGGCTGATTTTTGGGAGGATAGAAATGACTATAAGGGGAGATGAGGAGGCCATTTACTAATTATAATAAACAAAAATGGATGAGAGAAAACATTCCTATGTTTAGGCAGAAGGTAATATTAAAAAAGCTTTCAATATTTGCGTAATATGGTAGTCTTCATGTTTAATGGAAGGTATTTTTTATCCCTCTTATACATTTCTCTTGTTTAATAAAATTTTCATTTTTATGTTCATCACATTCCTCTTAACTCACATAATTAGGATGACCAGACTTCCTC
Source organism: Aromia moschata (assembly GCA_029963805.1). Classification (NCBI taxonomy): domain Eukaryota; kingdom Metazoa; phylum Arthropoda; class Insecta; order Coleoptera; family Cerambycidae; genus Aromia; species Aromia moschata. The sequence goes on along the minus strand of JAPWTK010000056.1, from coordinate 1,558,412 downwards.
TTTTCAGAAGACATGTTCTCTTTTTGAAAACATCAAAGTGGATTTACAATCTTTAATAGAACATACTACGAGACGGATTTGTGAAGTGCAACGGGTCGTGTTAGAGCAGAATAAAGCTGAATTAAACGATGTTAAAATAGTTTTTAAATGGGGTTGTGATGGGAGTTCTGGGTTAAGTCCATATAAACAGAGATTTACCAAGGACAGTGCTGAAGATGAAGAAATTTTAGATAGTTCCATATTCGTGTTATCAATAGTGCCTCTTCAGTTGTCGTGCTGCGATCAAACTAATACAACTATATTGTGGCAACATCCAATTGCGTCGAGTCCGAGATATTGTCCAATAAAATCATTATTAAAATCCAAGTCGGCTCAATTAATTAGAGACGGAAAAAATTTAAAAACAGATATCTCAAATGTCTCCAATAAAATTAATTATTGAAGAAAAAGAAATATTTGTCAAGCCAAAATTGACATTTACCATGGTAGACGGCAAAATTTGCAGTTCCATTTTGGATGTTTCTTCTCAAAAATGTTATATATGTGGATGTTTACCCAAAAAAATGAATGAGAAGTCAAAGTTCTTACAAAAAAAAGATAATCCTGAATCCTACCGATTTGGTTTGTCACCCCTACATGCCAAAATCCGATGTTTTGCATGCTTGCTTAAAATTTCTTACCGATTGGAAATACAAAAGTGGCGAAGGGGTGAAAGGGGCGAAGGTGAACAAACGTAAACAAGAAATTCAAAAACGATTTAAATCAGAAATGGGATTTCTAGTGGATGTTGTAAAACAAGGATATGGAACAAGTAATGATGGCAATACAGCCCGTCGCTTTTTTGACAATCCATAATTATCAAGTTCAATAACTGGAATTGATAAAACATTAACTCAAAGGTTTTCTGTCTTACTGAAAGCAATTTCATGAGGATATGAACTTGACCCTGAAGATTTTCAGAGTTACGCTTCAGAAACATTAGACAAATATTTAGAAAATTACGCGTGGTACTTGATGCCACCAACTGTTCATAAAATACTAATTCATGGGGCTACGATAATTACACACGCACTTCTTCCAATTGGACAACTATCAGAAGATGCCCAAGACTGTAGACATAAAGAAATTAAAAAGTTCAGGGAAAGTCATAGCAGGAAATTTTATAGAAAGGCGGTAATGGAGGATGTAATGAATATGCTCTCTATTTCTCCAGATCTAAAACTACAAAAGCCTTTAAAGACGTTGAATTTTATGGAACTTTGTACTTTTTTTTTATCGGCTATATACATATGACACAGTAATTACCTTAAACTTTCAAAATAAATTATATTTTATCAAATTAAACACGTTTATTTGTTTAAATAATTTTGTCCTTCTAGAATCTCAAAATTGACCACTGTGCGACGTCATCGCCGACGACGACGCAAACGGTGTCGATGTCGACACTGCTCCCGTCGCCGCAGCAGTTCCTCCTAATGTTAGAGGAGGCACCGGCGTCGAATGAGTGTATCAAAACAAAAAACCTTTTTTTCAAAAACGGTCCGATATCGCGAATATATTACCCAAATTCCTTCTTCGACGCGTTCCCGCAAAAAAACGTTCTCCTCTCCTCTTTTTGGTATTTCGTGTCTACGGGGGAACGTGAATTAATGTGTTTTCTCTGAAACACTACGTTCGTCCGATGTATGAGCTTTTCCTATGTGCCTCCCCACGTGTTTACGTTCCTCTGTAAAAAAATCGTATATACGAGAGCCCGTAAATGAGTGTTTATTTCTTTTTCTGATTCTGATGGTTTTGTTCACTGTCATAAAAGAATCCATTTTTTTCGGGAGTTTCGTGTAATAGGGGGATATGCGAATACGTTTTTTTCCAAAACACAACGTTTGCCTGAAGAATGCCCATTTCCTATATGACTCCCAATGCATTAACGTCCTTGTTTTCTTTATTGGAAAGTTCGTTTATACGGTGGAAAGTGTATAGGTAAGTGTATATCAATAAGTGTGAGGAATTCGGTCAGCGACGGGATCTCAAGGAACCTGCCGCATTCGCCTGGCGTGATAACAAACCCCCTGAAGTACACCGACTGTTTTAGTTTAGACAAATTTATATTTGTTATGACTAGCGGTCGCGGTGTAGACATTCAGCTGTATTAATGACTAGGGCAGTCTTATAGAGCTTTCCAAAACGTATACATGCGTGGTATACTTATCTGTATTTTTTTTAAATATTAATATACATGTTAATTTACTCCAATCTATTTCTTATTGCACTTTACGTAATATACCTTACAGTTCAGGTGTGGGGTAGTGATTCGCGTGCCGTGAGTAATACGTAACTAATTATCGTGTACTACTAAGTAACTAATTATCGTGTATTACCTTCGAGTGGCCAGTTTTGTGCATTGTGAAGGATATATGTATACCTGTGTTGTATAGGGTGAGCCAATTAATACGCAATTTCAGCGTGTTAACTGCTTGTTGAGATGGGTAAACGTGCGCGTCGTACTCGTTATCTAAGCAGCAGTAGCAGTTCCTTGAGTTCTGACTCAAGTACCAGTAGTATGAGTACCGAGAGGTACAGGAGAAAATGCAGTAAGTCCAGTGCGGTAACTGAGAGGTCCTACACGCCGCCGCTGTACATTTAGTCTGTACAGACACATTTATTATTTAATATCTCATTTAGTTATACTGTGACCGCTATACTGAGCACTTCATAAGTTATTTTAGCAAAAATTAGTGGAAAACCTAAGTATTCTATTCAAAAAGGTACTCACGACAATCCCAGGCGTAGATCAATTTTAAGAAAACGAAAGTTTACGGGAAATCAACATACATTCGAGCAGTCTACCGCGAATACCAGACGTCGCGCGTCGGCTGAAAAACTATTACAAAATAACGACGAAAACATTGTGATTGATCCAACTCATGGATATTGCATTCTTCAGTTTGTTTCAGTTATGTGCAAAACTTGTGAAAAAAATGTCTCTTAATCAAGCAAATCCGCGAGGCTTAGGATTCAAAATTGCTATGATGTGTAAATGCGGTGCTTCGTATATCAATTCTGGAACAGCAGAAGAATCAGTTTGTAAATTTCGTATGCAAAGAGCTGTAGAAGAAGAGAAGAAGCAGACATTAGAGAAAGAAAATTCAGAGACATTTGTGGCGGATATATTATAGACGTAATGCCGGATGGCTTTGTCAAGCCCGAACAATCCTTGTAGAAGAAATTCTAGAAAGAGTAGATGAAAACCCGAAAACCCAGTGTCAGATTATTAGAGAGGCAAGTCAGACTTTCAAAAAGTACACTAAACAGAGTTCTCACTGAACAACTACTTCGTTAAACAGAGTTCTCACTGAACAACTACTTCGTCCTTTTCACATTCAATCAGTTCAAGAACTATTACCTCATGATCTTGCCGCTCGTCTTCAATTCTCACAGATTATTCAACAATACCGTGCTGACGATATGGACTTCCACAAGAAAAATTTGTTTACGGACGAATCATGTTTCACAAGACGTGGAATAACCGATTTGCATAATCAACATGTTTATGCAGATGAAAATCCCCATGCCATTAGAGCCAAATCTTTTAAACACGAATGTAGTATAAACGTGTGGATGGGATTTATCAATAACTCTTTTATTGGTCCGATTAGGTTGCCAAATCGCCTCGACGGCAACAGTTATTCAGATTTTTTGCAGAATACTCTGCCGGATCTCTTCGACGATTTACCATTAAATCTACGCAATCAAATGTACTTTATGCACGACGGTGTCCCACCACAGTTTGCACGTATTGTAAGAGAATATTTAAATGAGCAATTCCCAGGTATAGATTGGCAGAGGAAACGATGCTCCCATTTCATGGCCACCACGTTCCCCAGATTTGAATCCTTGCGATTTCTTCATTTGGGGTGACTTAAAACAGAAAGTTTATTCTGTGAGTATTGAGAACGAGGAACAATTGTGGAACAGAATTCAAAATGCCGTTCAAAAATTTCAGAACGAGGAAACCCTGAGAAGAGTGCACATTATTTTCTTACGTAGGATTGATTTCTGTATTAATGAAAATTGAGGTCATTTTGAACGCCTAATTAAGTCTCAATAAATGATTATTTAAGTTTGTTTATTTCGCTTTCGTCCTAAAATCAATTTTAAAGTGAAATCAATTAAATCGTATTAGAATCGACAATGATGTAATAAAACATGAATTCAGCGAAAACGGTAAGGAATACAAAAATTTTACAAGGGAGAAAATTTGTTAAAAAATTGCTTATCTTTTGAGCAGCTGAGCAACTATATCCCAATAACACGTTCATGTATCAACACGATAATTGTCCAGTCCACATCGCCAATCGTGTAAGGGACAGGTTTGTAACTAATACTGTAGAAGTACTGCCATTTCCCGCATTCAGTCCTGATATTAATCCGATAGAAAACGTCTGGGGTATAATTGTAAAAAATATATATAAACGAAATTTTATTCCACAAAATTCAAACGAATTATGGGAAATAATCCACGAGTGCTGGGAAAATCTTGATCAAAATATTGTATCTAATATAATTCAGTCAATGCCTAATAGATTGGGTCAAGTTATAGAAAAAGATGGTTAAATGACCAAATATTAGATTTTGTTTTAGGTTTTCTTGTTATTGTTGTTATTAAGTCAGTTCTGCCGTTTCGGTATGTTCTGAAATTTTATATTTTATTTAAAATATTTTTATTATTATTTTTAGCTATATTTACACCTACCACTTCAGTAATTCATCAGTGTCTGATAACAGAGAAAACTCAAGTTTGGAATTTCTTTATCGAACATAGTGTAAATAAAGAAAAGTGCAACTTATGCTCTAAAATGTTGTCTTATAAAGGAGAAACAACGGGCAACCTCATTCGTCACTTAAAATTAGTTCATCCAACAGTAATAATAAGTGAAAATGGTGAAAAGTAAAAAAAATAATGAAAACAGAAAATTCATCATCTACTTCCAGTTGCACAATATACATCAGACTCGCCACCGCCAAAAAAAAAAATCCAGAAAAGAAAACTGTTCGTTCCTCTAGCACTAATAAATGGGCTAATAAACAAAGTCAATTATCTTCTTTTATTAGGCGACCTTTAAGCGACCGAAAAGCATAGTATAATGGCGGACAATAAAGACAGTCCTTTTATAGATCCGACTAAACCTTGCAAAAGATGCTACAAAATCGCACATAGTGGTTTGAAATGTATAATATGTGGTACCCTTTCACACAATAGTTGTTTAGGGTTGTTAAAAAACGTGCAAATTATCAGTGACACTACTATAAACTGCTGTGAAACTAGTGAAGATATGGATCTCTCATTCTGCAGTGCAAATGGCGACACACCAGAACACATGTACATAAAGATGTTCTTCAAATTGTTTAATACTGTTTTAGGTCATATTGCTCAAAAATACAAATACTATATAATCTGTGGAGATTTAAATATAGACTGGCTACAAGAGGACCGCAACAAAAAAATACTTAAATGATATCTTTAACACTTTTCAGTTGACATATAACTTACCGTTTGAACCAACTCGAGAGCAGGGTAAGGCCAAATCAGCCTTAGATTATATTGCTTCCAATATTGAAAATATTTGTAGTTCGAATAGTACCTGAATATATCGGATCATAAAGCACAAATTTTTACTACTAAATTTGTTCCTGAAATACGAATCCCGGTAAGTAAGCCAGTCTATGTTTACAGGAGATTCTTTAATAACCTAAATAACTTTAAGGCACTGCTCTCTAAGACAGTCATGACTGAATTATACACAATAATTGACGCCAAAAAGGCTTGGACATTTTTTTGGGGATCATTTATATACTGTTTAGACAAAGCTCGCCCACTTACGAAAACTAAACAAAATAGTTACGAGGTCACTAATAACTGGGCGGATGACAATATAATGAAGGAAAGCATTGCATTAAAAAATGTATACTGGTTAAGTAAGAAATCGGACGACCTACAAATTAAAGAAAAGGCCCCTCTTGTCATTTCTTTCCAAATTGAAAAAAACATATGCATCCAAAATTCAGTCAAAGAAACAGAACTTCTATTACCAAAAAATTAATTTCGCTAATAACCCTTCAAAAGAAATTTGGAAAATTGTTAATGCTAACAAAGGCAGATCAACCAGTAATAGTAATGCATCCACTATAACCCAGATTCAATTTGAAGGAAATATCATCAATAATAAATTTGATATATGTAATGCATTTGGTAATTACTTTTCAAATATAGCTAAAAACTCGGTGGTCACAGAATATGGTAATTCTGATGGACATTGTACGACGGAACCAAATGCTCCCAACTCTTTGTTCTTTTATGAGATAACGCCTGATGAAATATTGCGACATCTTAAGGAAATGGTTAATAAATCCATCCAGCGGGTATGATGGTATCCCCATTAAAATTCTAAAATTTGCAGCTCAATATTTAGTACATCCACTGGCACACATATTTAATGTTTCAATTAAATCAGGTGTGTTTCCGAAGGATTTAAAAACAGCAGTTATAGTCCCTTTATTTAAAAAAGGAGACTGTCAAATGATCGAAAACTATAGACCAATAACCCTCCTGTTATGCTTTTCCAAACTATTTGAAAAAATTATTCACGAAAGAATGTATAATTTTCTAAATAAACATAAAATGCTATCTTTTAAACAACATGGCTTTCGAGAAGGTTTTTCCACTAACACAGCTGCTTATGTCCTGGTTACTTTTATATATGAAGCATTGGATAAAAACAATTTTGTGTTATAACTATATTTTTTGACCTTAGCCGGGCATTTGACAGTGTAAATAATAAATTTTTAGTGAATAAAATGAGACATATGGGTATAAGGGTACTTGATAAATGGGTAATATCTGTTACGTCAGACAGATCAATGCGAGTGAGAATTGGCGAACAATTCTCGGAATTAAAATATTCAGAACTTGGTGTCCCGCAAGGTAGTGTATTATCTCCGCTCCTATTTCTCATGTTTACTAGACCTAGAAAAACATATACAAGATAAAATATCACTAATAATGTACGCAGACGATATCACCATTAGTTTAAGCGCATATTCTCTTAAAGATCTAGAAACCACAGCTAATGAAGTCTTGTCACAATTCTACTTATGGGCCCAAAAAAACAAACTTATTGTTAATTCTCATAAAACCAATTATATAATATACTACAAACGTAAAGATATTCAAGATCTAGCTCTTAATTTTAACAATGAATTACTAAATAGAGTTCCTAGTACAAAATTCGTAGGCCTCTATATAGACCAACAATTGTATTGGACGGATCATGTCAATCACGTTATAAAAAAACTAAGTTCATCGTACTATGCCATCAGAAACCTAAGAAATGTTGTGGATGAAAAATATCTTCTTAATATTTACTATGTTCTTGCTTATTCACATATTAGATATCTTATTATTTATTGGGGTATGTCCACAGAACTCAACAGAGTTTTTGTTTTCCAAAAAAAGGTTAATAAGATTCATTTTTAAGTTAAGTCCTTTAGAATCATGTCGTTCCCATTTCATAAATAACAAGCTATTATCTCTACCTTCTATACTAATATATGAAGCTAGTTTATTTACAAAAAAAACTTTCATAAATTTACTGTTTTAAATAATATTCACAGCCACAATACCAGAAATAATATTGATATCTATATAAAAAAATATCCATCTCTCATTGTCAAAGAAAAATCCACGGTATACAGTGTGGCCCAGGGGTCATGTACACCCCCAAAAAGAGCTCCATTTTTTGTAGTAGGAATTTGAAATTTTACATACGTAAATGAATCGTTGAAGCTCAACTTTTAGCCTATGGGGTGGATATTTCCTATTTCCGCCCTAACCGGAAGTGATATCAACTTTATTTTTTCAAATGGCAACCACCATTTTTTTTATGCGATTCGGCTAGAGTATCGGATTTTTTTATCTGTCTGTTTTTTAAACAGAAAAATCGGTTAAAAAATGGCAAAGATACGTACATTATTTATATTTTATGAAGGCGGCTATGAATCAAATATTAGCGCTTGCTTTTTTAACAAGTAAGCCATGGAAATTTACAAAAAATGGTACAATGGTACTCTTGTAAATTAAAGTTGGATGTAAAGTTACGCAGAATACCTTTATCTTTATGCAGAACTTCATTTTTCCAAAAAAGAAAGGGCCAATATTACGTTTTTACAAATGGCAATTTTCATTTTTGATATTACAAGTTTGAAACGTTCCCCAGTTAGTATGCCATCGAATGCGTCTACTGATTGTAAAAATTACTAAATCAGTTACCTGTCAAACTCAACACAAACTTTTGTTTTGCACAGCTCTTATTATTTATGCTTAATCTTATTAGTTATTAGTCTGTAAGTTCTGACGTAATTTTCACATGCTGTATGTGAAGTTGACATTATGTGTTTCAAATTTATAACATAAAAAATGGACATTGCTATTTGAAAAAATGGAATAATGGCGTTTTCTTTTTAGGAAAAAAAGTTTTCTAAAGTTTTGTATAAACATAAGTTATAAAACATAACAAAAACTTTAGATCCAACTTCAGTTTACAACAATAGTACCATTGTACCTTTTTTTATAAATTCCATAGCTTACTTGTTAAAAAAGCAAGCCCTTAATATTTGATTCATAGCCGCCTTCATAAAATATAAATAATGTACGTATCTTTGCCATTTTTTAACCGATTTTTCTGTTTAAAAAATAGACAGATAAAGAATCCGATACTCTAGCCGAATCGCATAAAAAAAATGGTGGTTGCCATTTGAAAAAATAAAGTTGATATCACTTTCGGTTAGGGCGGAAATAGGAAATATCCACCCTATAGTAAAAGTTGAGCTTCAACGATTCATTTACGTATGTAAAATTTCAAATTCCTACTACAAAAAAATGGAGCTCTTTTTGGGGGTGTACATGACCCTGGGCCACCCTGTATATGCAGTACTATATATAATAAATTACCGGATGCGATAAAAATCAATAGTTGTGAACATAAATTCAAAAAGGATCTTAGAGCGTTTCTTGTGGAGCAATGTTTTTATGACCTTAAAGAATTTATAGATTCTTAGTAAAGAACACTCTGTTAACTAGATATAAGTATTTTTTTGTGTTGTCATGTGATGTAGATATACAAAAAAATGTACTTGTGTATATAATCTATGTATAACTATATACAAAAATGTACATATATATTCTAACTGTTTTGTTTGTACTGACATTTCATGTCCTTTTTATAAGGTTTTAATGAATAAAAATTGAAATTGAAATTGAAAAAAACTCAAGAATTCCATAATAGTCTGGTTAAACTCCTCTTGAAAAATTATCTGCCGATACAACTAATAGATGATGAATACTTTTGTTCGTTTGTAAAATATTTGAACATTAGTTACCAAGTGCTATCACGTAAACTATTTCAAATACTTTAATACCACAACTGTACAATATGACGCAAGAGAATATCAGAAAACCTTTGGAATCTGCAACCGTCTGTTGTTTAACCCTTTAAGGTAAAATGTAACCATATGGTAACATTCAGTTTCTAAGTACAAATTTTACCTTCTAAGTATTCTTACCACTGAATCTTGAAGTAGCCATATGGTAACAATGCATTTCCTACCCTGAGCCATCTATTGAAGAATAGCGGAGTTAAATTTGGTCGGTAAAATTGTACATATTATGATCATCTTTTAACTGAATGATAGACATAGAAGTGCAGAGTGTGAGAGAAATAATTTTTGATGACAAAAAACCGTTGTTTTATACTGTATTTCAGTTTGTACTGCATAATCAAGGTACGTTTTATATTGTGAGGTTATTCAAATAGTGATACAGTTACTATATTTGTGTTGTAATTACGTTTGATTTCGTATGTAACCGTATGGTAACATTGTGCCTTATGTTATATGGGTGAATACGCTACCATCTCAACACTAAAATTTTACATATGACAATATTACCACCTGAAGATATAAATATATCTGATGGGCCTGACAGTGATTCGGAAAATGAGTCTGCTGCGGTACCTCAAAGTGTTGATCACGATGTCTCTTTTGAAATTTGTGACTCTGAAACTGTTACCTCAGAAAGCAGTGATGAAGATAATGAACCTGAGCCTCCACCTAAAAGAAGCAGGTATGCCAAAACAGCACATCAAAATGAACGATGGGAAAAGGTCGATTTAGAATCACCTTCCAGTCCATACTACAAAAGGCAGGTGTCGTTATTGCACAACAGGCACTTCACGACTAAAATGTGAAAAATGCGACAGTAGGCTATGCATTACCCAGGACAAGAACTGCTTTGTTATGTTTCACACTACTTAGAGAATAAATTGTTTTATGTATAATACTCAATATTTTAATAAAAAATCTATAAAATGTAGTTTTCACTATTATAACTTGGATCACAATACTTATTATTAGTGGTTTATACATCCTGAGTAACTATACCTAATGCCTCACTGTAACCATATGGTCACAATTTCAAACTTTTTCTTGGATAATTCTTTTACATATTTTGATAGTAAAAGTGTATAAAAAACAACTATAATATGTCACCTTAACAAAGTCAAATGGTTTTGACCATATTTTTTAATTCCGAGTCTTACAGGGTTAACAACTGATGGGTGGACATCTTGTGCTAATTCTAAGTTGAGTAGTGATACTGCGCATTTTATAGAATAATCAAATCAAATGAAATTATACCTACTAGATAGACTACTACGATTATAACGACTGTTATACGGTACACAATTTGAGTAATGGGTTACAGAGAATTACCAGGAGTACTCGTGAGTGGAATATACATAAAGTATTCAGTTGCAAAGTTCAACTGCAATCAGATTAACATGTTGGAAGCATGTTCCATGTTTTAATATGGAATATGCATGTTCATAATTTAAACCTAATTGGACAGTCTGCTCTTACACATGTAGCTAAAATACAAACTAAAATATAAAAAATCGTAGAATTCTTTGTGAGAATTATGTAAAGAGCGAAAAAAGTGGACAAGCCTCTACCAAGTTAAGAGAAATGAAAATCCAGTGGGTAAACCTATTGTAACGAACGTAAACAGTGAGTCATCATCGTAGGCCGCAAGTGACTGTTCGCGAATATACTACCACCGACAAGGTGAGTACGGAAAGAACTCCGCTCATTTCTTTTGGGAAGTGGCCCCCGGTAAAATTGGGTGAAATGTTGTTCCTCTTAACCACAGGATCAAAAGTTCTCATGGGTACCAAGTTGGCTTAATGTGGGCAGGCTGTGATACACACATGTCTTTTTAAGCTATAAGTCGAAATTCAAATCTGCCATGTGAGTCCGGAAAAATTATAACCTCATATAATATATATAACCTCATATATCAGCCATGTGACAGGTATTGACATGACAGGTATTTCCTTGTGTCACTACGGAATTATTTTACTCGTAAATGGTAATCAACTATTTGTAACATGAGAGTGACTATTTGACTTACTACCGTCCTTTTACGAGGCGCGTTCATAAACTAAGGGCCGTTTGCTTATATATAAATATTGGCGCTTCGAAGCACAGTTTTACTATTGCAGCGTCATCTACTGACTCATTGCGAAGCTACAGCGTCATTTGTTTTGATTCTGAAGTCGTATTGTTGTCCGTGAATGCAAAGAACAATGGCCGCGAAAGTCGTTGATCCCGCCAACTGTGAAGTGCGTTCTGTGATTCGTTTCTTATGTGCAAAAGGATCGTCGGCTGCTGAAATTCATCGTGTTATGCCTGGTTTACGGACCTACAGTTATGAGTGAAGGAAAGGTTAGACAATGGTGCCGTGATTTTAAAAATGGCCGAACAAATGTCCATGACGAAGAGCGGAGTGGCAGGTCCAGTACCTATCCAGACCGATGAAATCGTTTCACAAGTGGACCAAACACTGCGATCTGATCGTCGATTGACGATTAGTGGCCTGGCTAACAAATTTCCTCAACTTGGACGCACTACTGTTTACAATATTGTCACAGAAAATCTCGCATACCGCAAATTGTGTGCAAGGTGGGTACCAAAAATGCTCACCGACCACTACAAAGAGCAAAGAATGTCTAGTGGACGAAAGTTTTTGGCCCGTTATCAACAAGATGGAGATGATTTGTTTTCTCACATTGTTACTGGGGACGAGACGTGGGTATCCTACGCCAACCCAGAAACAAAACTGCAATCGATGCAGTGGCGACACTCATCTTCACCAAAACCGAAAAAGTTTAAGCAAACTCAGTACACAAGTCGAAAATTGATGGCTACAGTTTTTTGGGACAAAGACGGTGTTCTTTTGGTTGATTTCATGGAACGTGGGACAACAATTACAGCTGACGTGTACTGCGAAACGCTCAAAAAATTGAGACGTGCGATCCAAAACAAACGCCGCGGGAAACTGTCATCTGGCATAATCCTCCTCCACGATAACGCGCGTCCTCGCACTGCTGCCAAAACCAATGAGAAAATTCAAGATTTTCGTTGGGAACTTTTTGACCACCCACCGTACAGTCCCGACCTTGCACCTAGCGACTACTTCCCTCTTCTTGCATTTTAAACAGTGGCTCGGTGGACAATGTTTTGAAACCGAAGAGAGACTCAAAAACGCCGTTGTCAACTGGTTCAACTCTCAGGCGGCAAGCTTCTAATGCAGAGTGGTTAAAGAAGCTGGTGCAGCGGTACGAAAAATGCTTAGAAGTGAACGGCGATTATGTAGAGAAGTAAAGTAAGATTGTACCTAACTAAATATGACAATAAAATTTGTTTCTTATGAGTACATTTTTTTCTGTGACCAAACGGCCCTTACTTTATGAAAAGCGCCTCGTAAAAGAACGGCTATTTTTTCAAACACTACTGTCAAGAGATTTTCTTATATATTTTTTCTTAATACACTAGGATCTAATAAAAATTAAATAGGGTTTTTGATTGAAAATTTGAAAAAAACTGCGTCAGTAATAAGTGGGTTAAGAAGCCCCATAAATGGGGATACAAGATGTGGGTACTCTCAGGAGTTTCAGGGTTTTTTATATAATTTCGAACTGTTTGCTGGTAAGCAGGGGAATACTGAAATTCCAACTGGGCCTAATTTAGGAGCTTCCAGTAATGTTGTAGTTAGAATGAGTCGAGTTATTCCTGTTGGTGTACATCACAAGCTCTACTTTGACAACTATTTTTCTAGCCTTCCTTTAGTGGCATATTTAGCACAAAGAAAAATTCATTCTGTAGCTACTGTACGCACAAACAGATTACCTAACTACAAAGGTCTCTCTGAAAAACAGATGAAACATAAAGGAAGAGACAGCGTTCAAGAACATTCAGTGTTTCACCAGCAAACTGTGATCCATGCAGTTCAATGGTATGATCAGAAAATTGTATCGTTGATCTCGGATTATTGTGGTACAGAACCAATAACGCAGGTGAAACGTTTCTTTCGTTCCGAAAATGAGAAAAGAAATATTGCCTGTCCTGATATAGTCAAAGAATATAATAGGCATATGGGGGCGTTGATCTTCAGGATTCACTTTTAGGGCTTTATCCCATAAATATCAACAACAGAAAGTGGTACCACAGAATTTTTTCCATATCTTGGATGTCGTTGTAGTCAATGATTGGCTGCTTAATAGAAGGATCAAGAAACAGCTTAGAAAAAGAGGAGGAAGCAATGCCTTTGATTTCTTTCAAAACAGTCCTTGCACAACACATATGCCACCGTTTCATTTGAAAGCAAAAAAGTAGGTCGACCAAGATCCACTCCAGAGGAGGCACCACCAAAAAAAACATCCTCGCCCAAACCATTATGTTCAGTCAGATCAGCTGTCACACTGGCCTGTCTGGACAGAAGTTAAAGAAAGTTGTAAGAAAACACAATGCCAAGGGAAGTCACGGGTTAAATGTGAAAAATGTAATATTCATTTATGTTTTCACTCAAAAAGTAACTGTTTTAAAGATTTCCATGCTTTATAACAAATGAAAATTGTCACTTATATAAATAAACAGTACTCTGAAAAGTCTCAGTTTTTTTGTCTTAATATTGTTCTTGTGCATAAATGTTTCTAATAAATCTAATCTTTAAAAGAAAAAATGCATTTAAAAATATATATTCAGAGAGAATTTTTTCAAAATCGGGACACATAATAACAGACCGACGAAGGCTACAGCGGAAGTACCCTTTTACACTTAAATGTTCATATTTTCACACCAATTGCTGTATAGGTCTCGATATATTAATTATGTTCGTAGAAGCATTTTTTGATAGTTTCCAACCGTCAGAAATATTGGCCCAGTTGCGTTTCACGTGTCAACTAGTTCCATTTACTACAAAACTGAGATGGACGACTATGTTGGACGACTGAGATGTACTAATGTTGTACTGGCTATGCAAACAAAGCTATTGTCGTCGACGCACGACGGACTTATCGACAGAATAACTGATAACCATTTAGAAAAACTGTTATTTCATAATAACTGTTACCGGTAAAACGGTGATGACAAAACGTAACGGTACACATCCCTAGTTGGCACAAGGGCAAACTTGTGAAATCACTAGTGCCAGTCTACTTCAAAGAAAGGCGACAACAGTTGCGTTTCACGTGTCAACTAGTTATATTTACTACAAAACTGAGATGGACGACTATGTTGGACGACTGAGATGTACTAATGTTGTACTGGTTATGCAAACAAAGCTATTGTCGTCGACGCACGACGGACTTATCGACAGAATAACTGGTAACCATTTGGAAAAACTGTTATTTCGTAATAACTATTACCGGTTTTGGTGATGACAAAAAGTAACGGGTAAGCACATCCCTAGTTGGCACAAGGGCAAATTTGTGAAATCAGTAGTGCTAGTCTACTTCAAAGAAAGGCGTCAAGAAGAACAGGTGTGGACGTGGCAATATCTACATGCGACTTCATTTGTATAGTAAGTCCTGGATTTGACAACGACATTCAGTGACATAATGTGGACGCATGTTTATCAATAAAATGAAGAACCAAAAAAGAAATTCGTACTGGGCGTACCGGTACCATTATATATACAGTGAAGTCTTAAATTAATTCCGCGTGTAAAAATACTTATTTCTATTCAGATATTTTACAGTGACAGATGTTTTACCATAAAAATGGTAAAAAAAGGTCACGAATGGCCCAAACTATATCAGCGAGGTAAACACGACAAACAACAAACGAAAGTTCAGTAATTACAATAAAAATTGAGAACTGTGAGTGAACTAAATAGAAAATTGAGTGAACTAGAAATCAACGAAAAGATGACCGGCTTGCCCCAATTCGTGAGATCTTTGAAACTAGAAAACCTATACTGTTGGTGAGAATGTAACAACTGACGAGATGCTGTCCGGTTTTAGAGGGAGATGCTCGTTCCGACAGTATTTTCCTTCAAAGCCGAACAATTATGGCATCAAATGTTTCGCCCTCGTCGATTCTAAGACTACTTATATCTACAACATTGAAATCTACGCAGAAAACAACCTGAAAGTCCATTCAATATCAGTAATAAGCTGAGTGCTGTTGTCAAATGACCGAATCCTTATATGGAAGTGGGTGGAACATAGCAGACATTTTGTTCACTGATTTTAAACTGAACGAGGATTTGAATAAAGAGATCGCGTATGTGGGAACAGTCAGAAAAAATAAGAAACAGCTGCCACCTGAATTTTTGAATGTTAAATGAAGAAAACGGATTCAACGACAGCAAGGTGTTGGTCTCCTTCATACCACGGGAGAGGAAAAACGTAATTCTTGTGTCTTCCCTTCATGATAACAACAGTATTGATCCTACATTACAATTCTACGAAAGGAGGCGTCGATACAGCAGATCAAATGTGTTCCACTTTTGATGTAAGCCGTAACACTAAGCGTTGGCCAATGGTCATCTTCTATGCAATGATGAATGTCGTTGGTATTAACCCTTAAATGCATGTAGTTGCCAATAGGCAACATACCTACATTTAAATATGCAGAACATATTGGAATGTAAATTCCAGCTCTCTGCATACTGTATCCAATTGGCTACATACTGTCTAACTAGATAGTTCCGATATTTGTGAATAGATGGCCATCTTAGTCGTGATTTAGCCACAATTGTTTAGTTGTGTCATGCCAAGCACACGTGATTTATGTTTATAAATTTATGAATTAATATTTTTGTTGTAGTGTAGTGAGATTTTAAACGTTTAAAAATTGTGTTACGAGGCCTGTAAGGTGGGAGAGGCCTGGGCAAGTTGCAACAGTGTAAATAATATTATCATGGATAATGATATAAATACCACCATCTGTACGAAATACGTGTAAACTTAATGGTTCTTAGAGTCTACAGTTTTGCGTAGAATAATCATCGAAAAAATGTTAAAGGGAAGATTTATGTAATTTTGAAAAGTAAAAAGTATGGCGGAGCATGTTGCAATGTACCCCAATTGCAAAAGTTGCAATGTACCCCAATGTATGCGTCGTCAAAGACTAACAGGGGGCAAACCCCTCAGAATTTGATCGAAAGGGCAGTAGCATTGGTAATAGAAAATGGGGGTAACAAGAACTTTACAATTAGAAAAAAGATTTTAATTGGCATTACTCAACGCTTTCGAGGTATGTAAAAAAAATTAAAAATAAGACAAACTGGGAATGGCCAAATTGCCAAAATTTTGGTTACTCAAAAACACAAACAAGTATTTACAACGGAGCAGAAACTAAAATTAGCTTTGTACATTAAAAGATCGAGAGAGATTATGTTTGGACTTATTCCTGTGTACGTCAAGCGAATTGCTTATCAATGTGCCGTTTTTTTACAAAATAACTGTGCCAGAATCTTGGATTAAAAATCAAAGAGCAGGAGAAGACTGGTTTCCCTACTTTTTGCAACGCAATTCACATTTATCAATACGGCAGCCAGAGGCGACAAGTTTAGCGAGATGCACAAGCTTTAACAAAGAAAATGTATCGTTTTTTAAAAAATTGGGTGACGTTGACAAGGTTTGGTTTGGAGCACTACCGAATTTGGAACATGGATGAAACTGGTGTGAACACAGTTTTACGTCCTAATAAAATAGTGGCGACCAAGGAAACAAAACAAGTTGATGCTCTCACATTAGCTGAAAGAGGTGAACAAATCACAATGGCCGCAGGTATAAGTGCCCAAGGATCTGCCATGCCTCCAATGTTTCTTTTTCCTCGGAAAACTTACCGCGAACATTTTATTAGGGATGGTCCTCCAGGATGCATTGGAGCAGCCAATGATTCAGGATGGATGAATGAGGAAACCTTTGTGATGTTTATTAATCACTTCATTAAATATAGCCAACCATCAATAGAAAAACCAATGCTTCTACTCCTAGATAATCATTCATCATACCTTGGTGTTACAGCGATAAATTTGTGCAAAGAAAATGGTGTGGTCATGCTCTCATTTCCACCACACTGTTCGCATAGATTTCAGCCACTTGATTTATCCGTATTCGGGCCTTTTAAAAAACTTTGCAGTTCAGGAATAAATGCATGGTTAAAAAATAATCCAGGAAAGACGTTAACCATCTACGATCTACCTAAAATTATTAATGAGGCACATCTAAGAGCAATGACTCCAGCATATAGCATTTGGATTTTCGTCTGCTGGAATTTCACCATTCAATCCTAAAGTGTTTAGGAATGAATGGTGAACTTGTGACTTTGCATCAGCATTTGTTACGGATCGACCAGATCCATCTGCTGAAAATCTGGAAGAGCTAACTGATCCTCAGGGAAAATCATCCAGTAATTTTACTCAGGATATGACTCTAAATAATTCACTAGACGATTCTCTCTGGAGGGTACTTCCAAGCAATTCACTCCTGAATTGCTGCGTCCTTTTCCTAAAGCTCCACCTAGAACGGAAAAAAGCAAAGGAAGAAAAAAGACGAAAAACTTCGATTTTGACTGACACGCCTGAAAAAGATCTCTTAGAAGCAGAAAAGAAAAATGTAGAAGAGAAAAAGCTAAAGGTTGTTAAAAGAAGTTTAGCTCCCAAAATTAAAATCGCCGGCACAAAAAAATAAGACACAAGAGAAGAATTCATCTGATGAAGTAGAAATAGTCTGCCTGATGTGCCAAGAAATATATGATAAAAATGAAGAATGGGTACAATGTCGACTTTGCAAAATGTGGGCACATTGGACCTGTGCAAAAAAAGACCCGTTATATATATGTATAAATTGTAATAGTGATTACAGTGCCCCTGAATAACTGTTGCAATTTACCCCAGTATGTGTTGCAACATGCCCAAAGACTGGGGTATATTGCAACACGATCACCTATTTCGTTAACTTTTTGTAACCTGTCAACTATTGTTTTTTTTTTAATTCTTTAACTTCGTATGTATGTTCCTTAAAGACCAATATATACACATTCACCAATATTTGTTTTTTTTGTTCCATATACAGTATAAAAAAAATAAAAACTAAAAAGTGTTGCAACTTGCCCCGGCCTCCCCTATGTATTGTAGCAAAGCATTTTACAATTTTTAAACTTCGTTCTATGTTTGTGTAGATGCAAGCTTTATTTTGATGCCAATTGGCAACATCATGAATTTAGGGCAAACATTTTATGTGTTGTATTTTGTATTTCAGAATGAGCAAAAGAAAGTAATTATCAGAAGAATACTGTAGAAGGTAGAATACTGGGAAAATTACTGGGAATACTGGGAAAATTTTGCAGGTTTAGACAGCGATGATGGTGAGGATATAAGCGAAACGGAGAGTTTGAAGAATCCTTCCTTTATTCCCGAGATAATCATAATGGAAACCATTTAGCTAAAAAAGAGGATTTTTTTCTCTTTACAACGATATATAGTTTGTGGGGTCTATGATGAGTGTTTATGCGGAAACAGTTAAAAACATATGTTTTCTAATAAAGGACAGTATAGTAATTTCAATGATTTTGCACAGTAGGCGCCTGTCATTTTGAAAACAACAGTTGGATATTGGGATGTAAATACACAGTTACACATTACTGTTTGATTAATTGTTTATGTTTGGTTTTTGCTTGCATTATAGTTTTAAAGTTTCGATTAAAGAAATTGACAAGGCGCGATGGCGTATCAAAATTACGAAAAGTTTAATATGCTAGAGTGTTTTATTCAAAATGGATATAATTCTGAAGCTGCATCGGAAGCATATTTTAATCGCTACCCTGAAAGGAGACAACCTAATATGTCCATCTTTGGTAGACTAAAAGAAAACCTCGTTGAATACGGAGGATTTAATAAACCAAGACCAAAAAATTATCGTATTCAAGATGCTGAGGATGTTGCCATAAATGTTGTTGGTATGGTAGTCGTAAATCCTTCAATTTCAAGTAGGCAAATTGAAGCAGAGTCTGGTATATCGCGACGAAGAGCACTTTCAGTTTTAAAAAAACACAAATTTAGACCTTATACAATAAGGAAACAACAGCTCCTTCCAACTGATCCTGAACGCCGACTGGATTTCTGCAATTGGTACCTACAACAAATTGAGCAAGACCAATTATTTTTTAAAAATATCATTTGGACAGATGAAAGTTACGTAAGTAGTGCCGGAATTTTCAACCGACACAACAAACATTATTGGTCTGAAGATAATCCTCATCAGACTGTTGATGTTCAAAATCAAGGACGTTTCGGTTTTAGTGTATGGTGTGCCCTATATAATAACCGCATTTTAGCTTACCAACTTTATGATGACAATTTAAATGGTCAACGGTATTACAATATGATAAACTACCACATAGTAGAAGAATTTTTAGACAACTTGCCACTTAACGAAAGACGACATGTATTTTTTCAACAAGACGGGGCACCACCCCATAATACTAATTTAATCTTGGAATTATTAAATACTAATTTTGGGGAGAAATGGATAGGGAACAATGGGCCAGTAAAGTGGCCTCCTCGGTCGCCAGATCTCTCACCGTTAGATTTCTTTTTTTTGGGGAACCATTAAAGACAATTTATACAAAAAGACAAATAATACACTGGTTCAACTGAGAGAAAATCTTATAGACTGTCTGAATTCCGTTTCAAATATTCACATCTATAATGCAACAAAAAGTGTTTCAAAGCGATGTGAACTGTGCATCGCAAACAACGGACGACAATTTGAAAACTTTAGGTAAATAATCATGCTCGTATTTTTTTTTTAATCTGTCTAGTTTTGTTTTTGTAAAATATATTGTATCGTATTTTTTACATACATTATTTGTTACAAATTTGATTGTTAAGTGTGTTAAACTTTCTTGTTATGAATATGTTATAATTAATTATTAATTAGTCACTAATATGTCATAATTAGTTATTTAAGTTTAATATACCATTCATTATATACGACTGTTACTATGTATTTATGTTACTTTTCGCAGGAGTAAATTTCCATAGCAACAGTTATTATTATTAAAACATTGTTGTAACAATGTGTTACTATAGAAACTTACTCTTCCTGCAAAGAAAAAACAAAGTAAGTATACCTATACAAAAAATTAAAATTTTTAACTGTTTCCGCATAAACACTCATCATAGACCCCACAAACTATATATCGTTGTAAAGAGAAAAAAATCCTCTTTTTAGCTAAATCATAGCCAACTATGGTTTCCATTTAAAAAAATAGAAGTTTATGCCATAACTCGAAAACTACACAAGATATAAAAAATCTGTTAAGGAAATCATATTCTACTTAAAAAAGTGCCTGTAGAACGTGCAAACAGATTTCTTCTAATTTTACAAACAACCGAGTTATCGACACCAATCGAAAACTCAAAAAAATCAATTTTCGTTTACAACTCGAAAACGAAAAGATATAGCAAATTCTGGTTTTCACCAATGAATTTATCTCGAAAAAAAGAGGTCGGGAAAGGTGGGTTCATTTTTCCATAGCCCTTACAGTTACCGAGATACCCTATAAAAACATCGAAATTTTTCTTCGAAACCCCGATCTTGGTGCAACATCTAATATAGTTCTGCGATTAGCGAGCATTATACCACAAAATTAAAATTATAGATTGTATCACGACAATTATTACACATCTTTGCCCCTCATGGTCTACCTCGCAAAAAGAGGAATTTACTCGTTAGGTACAATTCGCAGAAACAGATTGACTAACCGCAAATTACCTACAGAATATATACCAAAAAAAGCCAGTCGTAGCACTAGTCATGAACATGTCACAACGATTGATGAGTCATATCTTCACGAGACATATCATCAGTCGTTTGAAAAGACAACAAATGTGTAACCCTTATTTCATCTTTTGCTGGGAGAATTCCTTTTTTTTTAGAAAGTTAAAAGGTATGATCGATAGAATAAAAACACCATGGATGTCGAGTGTCCTTACATTATTAGCGAATATAACAGACATATGGGCGGGGTGGATTTGTTAGACAGTTTTATGGGGAGATACAAAATCAAGCTGAAAAGTGGCAAATGGTACATAAGATTATTTTACTACCTTATTGATTTGGCCTTAGTAAATTCTTGGCTACTTTATAAACGAGTAAGTTCTGAAAAAGAACCAGATGGTAAATTGCTGAATCAAGCTAAATTTCGTGCTGAAATCGCTTACTATTTATGCAATTTGAAATCCTCGTACTCTAAACGTGGCAGATCAAGCATCTTGGAAAATGAAATTGCCGAAAAAAAGAAAGAAAGGACCAGTCAACCACCGTACCACCGAAGGAAATGCGCACGGATCAAATGGGTTATTGGCCAATTCCATAAGATTCAAAAATCTGAGAGGCGCTAAAAAACAGGCGAAAGAAAAATAAAAAAACTGGGTCCCAAGTGTGTTTTATCACCTGAAACTGAAAAGAGTAGTAAAACATATTGTTCGATTTGAAGAAATGCTTTATGGATTTACCATAACAGATATAAGGTGATTAGCTTTTCAGCTGGCAGAAAAACACAAATTGACACATCCATTCAACCGAGAAAATAAAAGAGGGAGAAAGTTATGCAGTTTTTTGATATCCTAGAAACCCTTGTTGACAAACATAAAATTACAGTGAATTCAATATTCAATGTTGATGAATCCGGCTACACATCCATCCAAAAGAAAATGCAAAAGATGTATCGCAAAGAGGAAAACGACAAGTTAGCGGAATCGCCAGTGGAGAAAGAGGCATCAACACCACTATGGTTTGCTGTTGCAACGCTGCAGGCCTTTACATTACACCCATGCGCATATTTAAGGGGTTTACATGGGTTTCAGATTTTCAAAAAATCGATTTTTTTTAATTTTTTATTTGATAGTACAACTCTTCAAGAATATATTCCCAAAATTTCAAGTCGATCCGACTTAAACTCTAGGAGATATAGCATTTTGAACTTGAAGAAGAGCGCCGCAGATAGCTCGACGCTGCTGTCGCAGCTGATTCTTTTCGTTTGTATATCTTTCTCTCTTTTTTCTTTGACTGTGTGAAGGAGCGCATATTGTAGTACAGTGTTAGTAGCCAGTCCACGTGGTATTTTTTGAGTTACACTTTTTAGTTACACAAAACTTTCAACGCGTTTTTCTCGAAACACACTTTTCGAAATCGGTAATCAAAATTTCTCGGAAACTAATCGGTTGATCTCGCCCAAATTTAAAACACTTCTTTGAAATATCATTTCGTAGTCCCTAAACGAAGGATTTTTTTTCCTTCGACTACAAAAAATTTGACAACATAATGAATACCGAAAATTTTGCCGAAAAAGTGACACTTTCGTTCAAACCACTGCCAAAAATTCAATTTTAATTTTTTTTTTAAATCCTTCGTTCAGGGGCTAGTTTTACTCTAATACTATAAAGAAAATATATTTTTTTTATTTTTCAGATGAAGCAGTCGCAAGTAATTTTGACTACCGCCAACTACCTTTTTGTCGAGGCACCTCCGAAAATCGACTGCCATCAATTCAATTTATCATATTTTCTCATCAATTTTTTTTAAAATGTTGTTAAAAAGTTTAAAAAGTTAACACGTTGATGGACACTTGGAAATTTACAGGTGCGTGTGATGTGACACTTAAGTAATTTTACCGATATGTAGGAACAACATTTGTGTTGCTTTGTGGTATTATGAACATAAAAACTATGATTGTGTAAAAACAAAAACAAACGTCTATAGCCGTCAGTGCCACAATGTAGATATTTTTCTATACCATTTATGACAGAGGCGGCCATAGACGTCTTTTTATTTTTGTCAAAATATATTTTATTTATTACAAGTAGTACATATTTATTGATGCCATAACTTAAAACAAGGGCAGGACACAGAGGTGGCTTCCCAGGGCATGACTCGCATCTATATCTTGTCTCCTTGCGTTTGTTTTCTGTAGTACAATTCTTCTATTTGCGTAAGGGATTTTACTATGGCTTCTCTAAAGTCAACAAATGTGATCCTTTTTGTACGCACACCAGCATTATTATACAGAAAGTAAGCGTTCCAGACTGCTACATCCAAAAGGTGAAATATGACCTTCTTATACCATCTAATAGTTT
Organism: Aromia moschata; assembly: GCA_029963805.1. Classification (NCBI taxonomy): domain Eukaryota; kingdom Metazoa; phylum Arthropoda; class Insecta; order Coleoptera; family Cerambycidae; genus Aromia; species Aromia moschata. The sequence goes on along the minus strand of JAPWTK010000056.1, from coordinate 1,534,870 downwards.
TACGAGGACAACTGTAATAGCTCATCATTTGATCGCTTCTGTCAATACCAGACATATGTTGGTTGTATGCATCTACTTCGCAAGGTTTCACGTTTTCGACACCATATCTATTCCTTACAGTTACAATTCTGGGCTGATATCCAGTTGTTATTGCATATATATCGCGTTTATCTTTCCATTTGCTCACATATACGCTTATATTTTGTTTTTTTCTCCATATGTGTTCTCCCTTTCTAAGTTTTATTTTTATGACAACTCCGGGATTGCCTCGTCGGTTAGCTCTTAATGTCCCAATTGTGTGCGTTTTGTATGTAAGCAGCTTAGATGATAAAGGGACACTATTGTAAAAGTTGTCCATATATATATGATGTCCTTTATTTAGATAAGGTCTAAGAATCCGTAGTACAAGCGCTTCAGTCTTTGAACCTGCCTCTGGTTCATTGTGAGATCGTCCCTGATATATTTCCATATTTAAAATATAACCATCCGATGTAGTAAGCACGTAAAACTTTATTCCATATTTTGCCTTTTTATTTTTGATATACTGCCTAAAAACTAGGCGTCCTCTAAAGAGCAACATTGACTCATCTAGAGATAAGGATTCGTGAGGTGAATATACAGAATTACTGTTTTGAATGATTAAATCCAACAAATTTCTGACTTTGTGAAGACGGTCTCTATGATCAAAATTGTTGTGTAGCACTTATACATCTTAAAATTTGTTCAAATTTTAAGATGTTTTAAGAAACAGGAATTTTTACCATACCTTGAAGTAGGCAAAGTTCCAAAAATGTATCCATTTCCTCTGCAGTCACAGGCTTAAATTCACGTGATCTACTGTGCCTTGTTTTAGGGCGCACTGTATTTACGATATTTGAACCATAGCTATTTGTGCAATCTAATATAAAACTCACAACCTCGTCATTCCATATTTGGCGGAAAACTTCTACTGGTGACATATTATCAATACCATCAATTTTTATACCACTGTGAGCCCCATCAAAACCAAAATTCGGGATATCAGAATGAACTTCTTCCCAGGCGTTGTCGTCATTCTCTTCACTTTCTGCGTCACTGTTATTTTCCTTTTGAATGGGACCACCTTGGATTGAATCCTCACCTTCTATTATTATATCATCTGCTACTTGATTTGGCTCACTTTGTTGATCACTTTCTGACTCACTCCCAGATGAATCAGGAGGTACATAATCCACATCGTCAAACTCGCCATAACCACTGCATGGTTCAGGTTCTGAATCGTCTCCCTGACTGTCAAAGACACATCGCTATCACATTCTTCAAACCAGCGTAGAAGCCTTGAAGCGTAGAAGCTCTTCATTGGGATCCATTATAGTTTATCAGAACTATAACACACAAATTGTACTATACTATATTTTAGGTTAGAAAGTTTTATAAAACTTACCTCAATATACAAAAAAATTACACAAAGCAATAGTTAAACTTAATGTATAACATATTTATAACATTAAAATACCGAATAGCCACTACACACTTTAATAATACTGGCCAAAAAACAACTACAATCACCGGCGTGTTTGTAAATAACAGTCAGTCACGTGTTCGTTTATTTGCCTCTCCTGCCATGCCAACGATGGCTATCGCCGCAATCCAGTCCTATCGTAGCGTCTGACATGATAGTCAGCCAGTAATACACGCTAAAACGCCGTTTCAGGCCGCTGCTGTTACTATAAAGGAGATACATATCGGGACGTCTATAGACGTCGAGAAAGCGGAGTGTCACATAAATATCAAACGCCAAAACGGCTATAGACGTCGTTGTCTGTCAACGTGTTAACTAATAATATGCAAAAAAAATGAGTAAAAAAACTCTTCTGTAGTAAGAGTAAAAAAATCGATAAAACTAGCTTTTTTTTGGCCTCTGAAACCCATGTAACCCCTTAAAAGGAAGCGCTTTGCACCGGAACTTGCACGAGGTGCTCCAATGGGAAGTCTTACTGAAAGGAGGGGTTTCGATAAGACCCCCATGAATTTACCGGCCCCTCTGAATTTGTTTTTATTTTAATATTGTGTTTATAGGACTACACTTAAAATTTACAAATATATATAGCATCAGCCAATATTCGCTCTATTTATGTGTTTAATGTACATGTTTGATTTACAGTTGATGAGAATGAAGTGACAAAATTTACTAATCAATGTTCTAATTATTGTTTTTTTTTTACAAAGTAAACTTATACAAGGTGCAAAAAAACGGCACGGACAACTGACGCATTCGCAATAGCGGGGGGCGGCACCTAAGCGCGCATTGGCGGAACAGTCCGCGCGTCGTTCAAACGCACAAACTCTGCTACACAGCGCACTTTAGTTAAGCGCGCCACGTGAGTTCAAGCAGAGTTCCGCCAATGCGCGCTTAGGTGCATCCAGTCTAGGAGCACTAGTAGGTCCATGCCGTCTAGGAGCACTGGTCGCAACGTCTCGTCTATAAGTACTAAAAGAAAATCAAGGGCTAAGTTGAAGTTTTGGAAAGAAAATATAGTAAAATTAGTCAATCAATACATTATTAAATATTATCTGAAATCCAATTCATTTATTTTTTACCTTGAGCGCAGTATAGTAACACGTCAGTGTTTATGTATGTAATAGCTTATGTATTTGTGCACCATATATATGAAAATCGCTTTGTTACTCGGTTGCGCTCTATATGAAATAACTAGATAAAAATTGCAAAAACTACAAAAATGACGTATTTTTGTAAAACAATTCAAGTTAAGTGGTTCTTTTCATAAAGATCCTATTAAATAACACAAAAAATATATGTTTTTAAAAACTTTATATTTTTCACATTATAAAAAAATAATAATAATGATCTGGATAATAAACTTTAAAAAATATGATTTAGGGGGCTGATAAAGAGCCTTATCGAAACCCCTCCTTTCAGATACTGGCTATACCAATAGCGATTTGTTTGTGAAATGGCTTACACATTTTCAAGGAGTGGTTAACACAAGTCAAGACAAGCCTGTAATTCTGTTACTAGATGGACATTCAACGCATAGCAAGAATCTGGAGGCTCTGGAGTTTGCTCGTCAACACCATATCCATCTTTTACAATTACCTAGCCATACAACGCATCGGTTCCAACCGCTTGACGTGGGATTTTTTAAGCTCCTGCAAAATTACTATGTCCAGGAACAAGATTCATGGCTGCGGGCTCACGTAGGACAGCCGATAACAGTTTACAATGTTGCTGAACTGTTTGGTAGCTTATGGGAAGGCCGCTACTGTAGGCATAAGTGAAAATGCTGTTAGGGGAGCGGGGTATGGCCCCCAAACCGAAATAGATTCGGTGAGCTCTATTTGCTCCCTCTACTGCTGTAGAGACAGATGAAAAACAGGAAGATGGTGTTACCCTGCCAGAATCCAGTAACCTTGAACGTGTAGGTTCTACTTCGCCTAATCAACCTAGTTCAAACTGCACCTCTCAGCCAGATACCACCTCTGTATGTATGCCAGGTGTTGCTAGCCATTCTACCAGGGTACTAGGAGAAATTATTCCAGAGAAACTTAACCAAAGCCTGAATACACTCGCACCTGTCCCTGGAACAAGCAAAGTTGTTCAAAAGCAGCAGAAAAAAAACAACCGCTGCACAGAGGAGTATTTATATACAAATATCGATTAAAGTGGAATTCACTAACTCGGTCGAAATGCCGAACGTGTACTTGTTTCGCACTACTGTGAAACCGGTGAGTCACGTAGTGACCACGAAACGTATGTTCTGCGCTGCTTCCTCCCAAGCAGTCAGTTCAAAGGTAAGCAAGCGTGTTTATTGTTGGCGCGACAGTTTGACCTCGCTCGGCATTTATTTCCCTGGACTGTGTTTGTTATCGGTGGAATTTTCCATTTAAACTTCCTTAGTATGGAAGCAGGAGGTATATACTTTGTTTACTACTGCATGTCATATTTGAAATGTATCAATGTCAATGTGCGTGTATTTCATGCAACAATTGCACTTTAAAGGAGTATATGTATACCTGTCGGGTTTTGTCGGGTAATGAACATTAAACGTATAGAAAGCTGAAACTCTCCCCTAATACATTTCAAAGAAAAATGGTCCACTTTCTTCCACTATTTTGTATAAAGTACATTTAAAGCGAGGGATACTCAACAGATGTAATAAATTTTACGAAGTTCATTCCCTTCTTTCAGGTAATGGCACCACGTTTACCCGAAGTGCATTATTTGATATAATGCAAGTATTTCAGGGAAAGACAATAGACGAACAGTTATTTCTTTTAGAAACAAAACTCATAGAACTGACTAAATGTCCAGAAGACAAAAAACAAGTTTCGTGTCGTTCTCTAGGATATTTTAAGTGATTTCAAAAAAGTGGGCCATTTGCAGAGTTAAGCGACCGCAGTAAGCGTCGAAAAACAAAGGAACTGCGCGAACAGGTAAACTTCGAAACTTCTACTGTTCATACAGCTCAGTACTGTGAAGGTTTGCGAATGTCTCAGAATTTACACTTTAAGTCGTCAATTATTTCAGGTCCCTGCAGAAGTGTTAACTTTTGCCGCTAGTGTTAGTCAACGAGCTGCCGGAAATACCAATGCGTCGTAAAAATCATTAAAGCAACAATAACCACTCCCAAGCGGGCCACAACGTTTAAGACAGCTGTTGCTGCACAGCAACAGATGCTTTCTGTTAAGCAATATACGCCTGAAGGGGCCCTAGTTCTGTTTGTGGAAGGAGACTTTACCAGAAGACAATGGGAGTTAGTACAAGGTGCTAGCAAAAAGACTTTTCCTTGCTACTCACGAATTAAGGAAGCAAAAAAAGGATTGCTACCCTGAGAAGGAATCCATAAAAGTGACTGAAACGTACGCTGAGATCAAGTTACAGGCACTACTCGATCACACCGCGTTGCGTTTATGCAAATACGTTGCCGAAGTAATACAGACTCTTACAGAAGAGGATAAACAAAAACTCGAATTAATAACGGGGTGTGATGGGTCCCAGCAAGTTCAATATAAACAAAAATTTGTAAATTGTACAAACAGTGACGCTAACATATTTCAAAGTTCCCTGGTTCCGGTAACCCACACCACAAAAATACACTCTACACTACACTTGAGGCAACACATTGAAGAAAAATACCCGGAAATGAAAACAAACGGGCCGAGCAAAAACAATAATAGTGCCGTGCGCTGTAAGATCGAGCAGGGAGTCGACCGCTATGGCGAACTGTCCACCCCCTATCCTAGGGATATCATTGTTATACTATCCCTATTTATTATACACGGCCCTTTACACCAGACAATATGTAAATAATTATACAATAAAATAATTTTAATGGTAATGGTTCCGGTAAGACTACTTGTTGGTGGAAAACATCCGTTAGGCTTTATAGACCTATAAGAATTCGTTTCGTGCATGAAAGTAAAGATACAACTGTAAGACTCTTGATTTATTTATCGCCTTTGAGAAAACTATTTAATAGCGAACGTGATTCACGCAGCACAGCGGCGAGATTCGAGAAACTGAAACGAGACAAAACAATAATACGTCGCCGAGAACTGAAAAGGCATTACATACATTGATTTAATTTTAATATTACTAGCTGATGTTCATTTTTATTTAGCAAGCTCTGTAGTGTGTTGTGTCGTGCAGTGGCTGATTATCTACAATGGGGTGAGTTTTCCTCGCTGAGTATCCCTTTTCGTTTTGGTCTGCATACCTTTAAGATGCATACCCTGTCGTGGATTAGCCCGCAGTGAATAACATACCTACCTTGTCGTGGATTACCCACCCCGCAGTGGATCAGAACTATTACTCAAATTATTCTTAGAATGATGTTCGGCTTTTAAGATACCATATTAGTTATATATCCGAATTATTCATATTGTTTCATTCATATTCATATTCATATTGTATTGTAATATGTTTTCCTGACCGGCTTGGATGCTCAGACTCTTTTTGTTTTTCTTTACAGGGTGTCACCTGTGCAGAGTATCTACTTCCGTTCCTTGGGAGAGACGGAATCACTTGTTTCTATTTTATAAATGTAGATTATTCAAGCTACATAGTATACATTTTGTATTTCAATTAAATTTGTTTTCTTCTCATCGGAGTTTACTTTTTCATTAATTAAATTATCTTTCACAACTAACGAAGAAATAACAGCCATAGAGGCGGAAGTGAAAAACTTAAGGGACACAGAAGTCGAGACTTCGGATAGTAAGATAAAAATCAAGCATACCCTGGTGCCTACTATGGTTGACGGAAAAGTATGCAATCTTGCCACAAACACAGCATCTACAATGCGATGCTACATCTGTGGTCAGACTTCCAAAGACTTCAATAAACTGGTTGCTACACGGGAAGTGAATGTAGAGGCATTGAAGTTTGGCTTATCAATCCTTCATGTCCGAATACGGTTCTTTGAATCGTTATTACTGTTATCTTACAAATTACCTTTACAAAAAATGGCGGGCGCAGACTTCCGAAGAAAAGGAAATCGTTGCAGAAAGAAAACGACAAATACCAGCCGATTTCAAAGAACAAACTTCTTTGGCTTCTTGTTGATGTTCCCAAGGCGGGCTTTGAGAACACTAATGATGGAAATTCTTCTCGAAGGTTTTTCGCGGATGCAGAAACCGCTTCTCGTATCACTGGCATCGATTTGGATCTTATAAAAAAACTCGCAGTTATGCTGGAAACATTGTCGAGTGGGTATGGCATTGATACCGAAAAATTTCAGCAATACGCTACGGAAATTGCACAACTGTATGTGAAATTATATGACTGGTATCCCATGACACCAACACTTCATAAAATATTGGTTCATGGCGCTACTGTAATAACACATGCGATAGTACCTATTGGCTATCCGAGGAGGCAGCAGAGGCAAGAAATAAATATTTCCGGAAGTACAGGGAAGATTTTGCAAGAAAATTCTCAAGAGGCGTGCAACAGAGACGTTTTGTATAGACTCTTGCTAACTTCGGATCCATACATCAGTTGTAATAGGCCAAGGCGACATAAGAACACAAAGCCGTTTGCAAAGGAAGCTCTTGAGCTAATGATCCCAGGTACACCTTATTCGCCCCAGGATGATGGCAATGATGATAATAATAACGAAGAACTCAAACAAGAACAAGAAGATGATAACAGAAAATCTGCGTTTGACTAATTAATCGTGAATGGCTGTTATTTGCAGAAGAGGAGTACGTTCTTTGAATATAATGTTGACACCCGTCCTATACTGTATTTTGTTGTCAGTAAAACACATTCAATAGTTTTGTCCAGTTTTCTGGTACCAATACTCCTCTGTGCGCTGCTACAGTGGTGCTTACAAGTACGCCTACAAGGAAGATCTTCAGGAAAAAGAGAAAGGCACTGCCAGAGAGCAAACGTAAACAAAAAAATGCTGAAACGAGAAAAAAACAGCCCTGGAGAAAGCAAGTGTAAAATTATTTTCAAAAACCATAAATAACAAGCAAACAATAGTGCCTATCAGAGACCAGTCACCCGAATCAACCGATTCAGATTATGACAAAAGCTATGAAGAGCTGTGTGTGTACTGCAGTGAGACTTACCTCAACTCCAAATCAAACGAAGATTGGGTTTGTAGGCCAGTCAATAGAGCTTTTTGACATGACACGACTGATACCTGAAATCCGACTACGGGACACTTTTAAGTTCAGTCCTTAGATGAAAACGTATATGAATTGGACTAGGAAATAGTTGCATTTTTTTTAATAACAAATTAATGAAAAAAATTGAGTTTTTTTCAGTTTTTTGCTTATAGAAGAAAAGCTATTGAAGCAATCACATCACATCCAATAGGAAAGTTGTAGAAAATTCAAAAACCTTTAAAATGAAAAAAAAATCAAGTCAATCGGTACATTTTTCGCTGAGAAAACTCGGAAAAAAAGCAAAAAAATACATTTTCTTAATAAATTCGTAATGCGAGTATTTTTGCATTAGAAGAGTCAATCTTGGGAAAATGTAGGTAATATCACGAGGAATGAGTGTGCAAAAACTGGATTATGTCCGATGAATAGTTTTTGCACAATAGCCGAATAAAGTTTTTTTACATCGTATTTTGAATATTAAATAACACGTCGAGCGATAGATTAAATAACATTTTCTCGACGGATTCGGAAACTACAGAGTGTAAACTACAATTCGTCCATTTACTTTATTTCATTTAAATGCCATTAAATTGGTGTAAAACGCCTCTGAACACCGCGCGAAATTTGCTGGTCGCTGCCGCCGCTTCCCCCTCGCTCCCCGCCACCTATACCTCCCTCGGCTGTCAGCGCGCCGCGTGAAAGTAAATGGAGGAATTGTAGTTTACACTCTGTAGTTTCATTTTAAAGGTTTTTTGAATTATCTTTTCTATTGGATGCGATGTAATTGCTTCAATAGCTTTTCTTCTATAAGCAAAAAACTGAAAAAACTTTTTTTCACTAATTTGTTATTAAAAAAAGTGCAACTATTTCCTAGTCCAATTCATATACGTTTTCATCTAAGGACTGAACTTAAAAGTATCCCATTGTCGGATTTCAGTTATCAATCGTGTCCTAAACTCACCCCTTTTCGAGCTCTATTGACTGGCGTATTGGTGCCAAAATAGTTTAACACTTTTACTACTGTGTGTACCGAAATTGGTACACAACTGGAATTTATGAGGGAACTGTGTGTCCATATTTGGTCACAGGTGAACGCTTCGTTCAGTTGGTTGTGTACGCAAAACGGACACAGTTCTCATAAGTTTCTATGGTGGCATCAGAAGCTTCAGTTTGTTGATAAAGGTTAGCAGTTTTAGTTCAGCTATTCATGGATAGATGGCTGCCCTATTACAATTGTTTCTTTATTATCCCTTGTGCATGTGGTACAACTTAGTTTTCGCCAATTTGCCGTAACAGTACATGTGCTCGCATATAAAATGGCTAGAAAAACGTTGACTGAGCGTGAACTTCACGACCTGGCAGATATTAGTGATATCGAGGATATTTCGTTTGAGGAGGATGATGATGATTCGGTAGCAGACCCGAACTATGACACACCGTCCTCTTCGTCGTCTTCTGATAATGAAAATCGTACCAGAAAAAGACAAAAAGTAATGAATGTATTTGAGGATAGGTCGGATGTAGGTAATAAAAGTGATTATTCAGAAGACGAAGAACGTCAAGAGTCCGATGAACAAATAAATAACGCACAAGTTATTTGGAATGACTGTACAGGTAAAATGAATATGTAAATTATTGGTACGGTTTTTATGACTCGTTTTGTTATATTTTTAGGAAATTTGAGAGAATTTCCGTTTACTGAAAACCCACTGTTCACACCAGAATTCTTTGACAAACGAGAGGGAGATGATCCCATCCATTTTTACAAGTTCTTTATTGCAGAAGATGTTTTGTCACTAATTGCACAGGAGACTAATCGATATGCTGAACAAAAAATTATCCTGGGAATCACAAATGAAACACTACGGGAAAATTCTCTCCTTACACAATGGAAGGATACAAATCCCACTGAAATTTTAACTTTTTTAGGAATGCTTATGTGGATGGGGCTTGACCAAAAGCCAACACTGAAAGATTATTTCAGTAGGAATATTCTGTATAATAATGGCGTTGGTAAATACGTGGGTATGTCCAGAATCCGCTTTGAACTTCTTTTGTCTAATATTCACTTTTCCAATAATGAAAGTCCTAGCAACAGCCGGCTTGACAAAATTCAAACATTAGTGAAACTATTGGTCGGCAAATTTCAAGAAGCGTACGTTCCTAACAAAACTGTCTGTATTGATGAGACTATGGTCCCTTTTCGTGGTAGGCTAAGTTTTCGCCAATACATACCAGGAAAACGCCACAAATATGGCGTAAAGATATTCAAATTATGCGGTGAGAAAGGTTACACCTATAATTTGAAAATATATTCCGGAAAAGAACAAACCCCGAATGAACAATCTGTTGCAACCAGGGTGGTACTGGAACTAATGCAACCTCTTCTAAACTCAGGAAGAACATTGTGCACCGATAATTTCTACACAAGTGTGAGCTTAGCACATGACTTGTTGAACTATAACACTCATTTGGTAGGAACACTAAGAAAAAATCGCAAATATAATCCCAGACCTGTAATTGCCGCAAAGCTCGAAAAAGGGAGCATGATAGCAAAACAGAGCAATACTAAGGTCATAGTTGGAAAATGGAAAGATAAAAGGGATGTATTGTTTCTCGCAACAGATGCAGTGCCAAGTATGGTCGACGTTGAAACCAAGAGAGGAGTGGTTCAAAAACCTTCCACAATTGTCGCATACAACAACATCAAATCCTTTATTGACGTCTCGGATCAAAAGGCTTCTTATTCATCCGCAGTTCGCCGTGGTATTAAGTGGTATAGGAAGGTGGCAATTGAACTTCTGCTGAATACAGCGGTCGTAAATGCGCATATTGCTTATCAAAGCATCACAACTAAAACACTACCGATTACAAATTTTCGTGAGATAATTGTCAATCAAATTTTCGATAACGCGAATAGAGTTATAAGAGAAGCAGGTAGAGAAGAAGACATTCAAAGAAATCACAGGCTTGTTGACATTCAGAAGAGAGGAAGGTGCACCAGGTGCTATAAGAACAGTGAGAGAAACGGGAGAGCTTACACCGTAAAGAACACTCCTCGAGTGTCATTTTCATGCCAGGCATGCAGTGAGAAGTTTATGTGCAACGATTGTTTTTTTGCGATGCATAATTGTACTCCAAGACGATAAAACACTTGTGGCTAAAATTGATACACACAGTTCCACACAATGATCAATTTGTTTTTGATCTGTTACAAACTGTGTGCACCTTTTTGGACACACCCTTTTAGGCCCTTGTTTTACAAAAAAAATATGTTTGTTGCTTGTTTAACAACTTTTCTATAAAATAAATAAATGATTTCGTACCAAAAATCTCGCCAGTTTATCTGAAAATTATATCAAATCTGCATCCAGTAGTAAAAGTGTTAAAATGGCCACACGAGCAGTGTGCGGGTGTTGAAGAAGACGACGACTTTACTTCTAACTTCTGCTTACAAATTTTATAATAAAGAGTTGGGGAATTCATTATTCTACCACAGAATTATTGTTCCTTTTGTCGGCTTTAAATGTAAAAATAATATAAGTGTCCTTATCTTGTATAAAATGTTCAGTAAGTATTTGTGTCTGTACTACCCATATCGATTAAGAGAAAAATAAAATAGTTTCTATATGCTAAGAGTGTATTTTAATAATAGGTCCAATTTAGGAAACAGTTGGTTCAATTAAAGGGACCAGTGTCCTAAATTGAACTTTTACAACGAAATATTTTAAAATTTATTGTGCACTGAAATGTTTTCTATCGCACATTTTACTTACTGCCTACAGAATATCAATATGGCACTAAGTTTGCATCACAATTTTAATATATAATATTTGCTTATGTTTCCAAGTAGCGATTTTTTCAAAAGTGGTTCAATATAGGCAACTCTCCCCTATATGCATTAAAGTCCATATAACATTTACCTCAGGTTTTTTCTTATTTTTTTTGTCTTATTTTAATAAACCAAAAACGGCTTAAGTGATCGGTACTCCCACTACCAGAACTCCCCCTTCCAGTGACTAAAGTTAATGGCAATATTTCTAAAACCGTCCAAATAACAGACTTTTCTATGCTGACAAGTCTTGTTCTAAGCACATATAACTTTTTGTAATATAATAAATAGCGATTTTTTTTATTTTCCGCTCCACCATGTGCAAGTATCAAATACCGTGTTCTACAATTCTAGTTGGAAAAGGATTTCTGGAGTCGACATACCACGCCCAAATATACTAAACGTGGGACATAACATCTGTCAACTTCCTAGAGATATACTAAGAGACCAATTTCAATATATCCATATAAAATATCAAGCTAGAAATATAACAATACCATTGTATGTTCAAACTGAACTGTTAGAGTCTGTCACATAAAAACAACATGTTCTCTAGTTTGTACGACAGCCGGTAAATCACCGCGTCAATCGAACGTCACAAGAGGCAGGTAAGATGCTTCGTCAGAATTAGTAATCGTTGTCTATCGTAATGGCGTAATCAAGATGAGTGCAGTTTACGCAGCGCTTCGAGGCAGTTTTTCTGTGTACACACTCAAAAGGACCTTTATGACGCTGTTGGGCAAAGGAGATGACTTCAATCAAGTGGTGCGAAGAAAAGCTCGAAATGAATAAGAACACGACAGTTGATTGGAATGCGTATATGAGAGAGGCTGTTCGACGAGTCAATGTTCACTAAACGCAAGAACAACGCTGGCCGAGTTTTGCGTCAACAGTAGATCTTTGGTGAATTGTGTCGTGAAACAGGGGTGCTTTCTCGTGCAGGTTCCGGATCGTGCAGGCTGTGATCCAGCGCAAAGACATAACTAAAGCCGGCAGATCCGGGCGGCGGGCCATAATCGGACGCGTCATACTACTTACTACTTGTATGTGCAACAACAAATTTCATAAAAACAATAAACTGTTGCAATTTAGAAAGGGATGTGTTAAACTTACCCTGTTATTTACGTTGAGAAGTGTGAAAACTTTTGTGGGCCGCCGCGCTGTTTAGCCGGCTTTAGTGATAAGAGATCAAGAAGCACATCAAGAAGAGCACCACTATATACTCGGACAGTTGACACGCCTACAAGACTGAAGAACTGGAAAAGGCTGGATTCAAGCATTTCAAGGTGAATCACAACTACAATTTCGTGAATCCGGACAGTGGAGCGCACATTCAGACTGTCGATCGTATGTGGGATTCGGCCAAGTGGCGAAATAAGAAACACAGAGGCACTGCACGTCATTATTTGGAATAGTACTTGGCAGAGTTCATGTGGCGCAAGCATATCGCTCAAAAGGACGTCTTTGAGGCTTTTTTTGGAGGCAATTACGTCGTTCTGGCCCCCACATGCAATAGTTGTTATTTGTTGAATAATATCATTAAAAATTTTCAATTTCTTTATTTTTTTCAACAGTAGTCCGGGATAACAGGAAATTACCTAGCTAAATAATAAAAACTTTTTTTATGTTTATATTAAGATTAAGTATGTACCTAAAAGAATATTATCATATTTAAAAGAAATGTTCTGAAAAACACTTATAGGTATACTGCCCAACTATGGAGAAAGGCAGTAACCAGCAAAAAAACCTAAATGTGTTTTTTGGTACAATTGAATATCTTGAACTATTTGTACCCAAATTCAATGCAAAAAAGCAGTAATGTATTTTACTTTGTGTAAATATTCGATAAAACATTTACTGCTTTCCGAAAAAACTAAGCGTTTGCAAGGCAGAATTGCAGTAAGTGCAATATACAATACAAGAAAGCAATATTTGTCATGCGGCTTTAGATTTACTAAACTTGGAAACGAGGAGTGCGAGCACTGTGAAATGATGGACCTACATCCCCATAAGCGTGAAGACCATAATCCAGAATGTGACACATGTAAAACATGGTCAGACCATATACACTGTGCAAAAACTGCGCGTCATTTATACCAAAAAACATGCAGTTGCTGAATATGATTCAAAAACTATTTGTGTTTCGGCAGATTTGGAAAAAATAATAATGCTTCCTAGAATGGAAAACTTTAAAAAAAAGTTTTGTTTACCCAAAGACTTGTTTTATACGACGAAACATTTGTACCCCTTGGTACAAAAAAACAAAAAAGGTTGTGCCCGTTGCAATTGTTTGGCATGAAGCTATTCGTGGCCGGGGAAAAAGGGACTAATCAGCACGTTTTTTCAGTTTACACTTAAAAATCGTGATGCCGAATATTTTATATTCTGGTTGGACAATTGTTCGGCTCAGAATAAAAACTGGGCCTTTATGTCGTTTCTCGTCTATATTGTCAATTCACCTAAGATAGCTGCTAAGACAATCTTAGTGAACTATTTCGAGCCAGGACATACATTTATGTCGGCCGATTCCCTGCATCACCAAATAGAATTGTCGTTAAAGCGCCAAAAAAAGACACAAGATTTCAATGACTTTGTTCAAGCAATACAAAAATCAAACAGTGGAAACGTTACAACAAAAGTTATGAATATTAACGATTTTTATGATTTTAAAGATTTTTCTTCTGCCCACAAAAGAAACATAATCCAAAACGAAAAAATACTTTTGTCCGACATTAACCAAATTAAGGTCTGTCGAGGTTCTTTCGATTTACAGATTAAGTCTGACCTAAATTCTAATGAGTTTAAAACACTTAATTTTCTACGAGGCGACATATACAAGAAAAAGGAAATTCCAGATCCAACCTGCCACAGTATTCCATGTGGGATAACTAAAGAAAAAAAAGGATGGTATAATAAAACAATTACTAGGACTTATGGATGACAACAGGAAGGAATTTTGGTTAAATTTGCCAGTTACTGTTAACGCCGAAATTGTTAAAAAAACCTGTAAAAAAAAGACAATCTTCTAAATAAAATGAAGTGTTAGTATCAACTGTGTTTTGTTTTCGTTTATATATTTATAAAATTTTGCAATGAAAAAAGGCAGTACATTTAAAAAACAACGTAAAAAAGCAGCATATGCCACTTACTGCTTTTAAATATGAATAAAGAAATACTTAAATCAATGGAAAAAAAGCAGTATCTGTATTTATTAATTCATATGCCATTTATTTAGTGTTTTGGTTATTAAAAATGAATTCGGGGACCCTTTTTTTGCTGTTAAAGCTAGGTTTTATTAGTAATGTGTCTTAGAAAGCCTTCGGCTAAAGCCATCAAAGTTAAAGTCGATTTTCCACAAATTTGTTGGTTAGTAGTTACTGCCTTTCTCCATAGTTGGGCAGTATACAGGTATATCGATTATTTTTCTCAAATTTGCAATAATCACCACAACGAAATGCTAACATATATATATATTTTACTTATATCAAACAACACAGAGTAGAACAACACTAATAGCCGTTTTACAAGCTCATCATTTACATCAATTTCTATATGTCTCTACTTTTACGCGATAATTGTTATAAATTTCAAGGTCATATGTGTATTTTTAGAAATCGTTGGTGGTTTTGTTTCAAATTACTGGCCAAACTCGTTGTTATGTTGTCTACTGTTTCACACATTTGTAAACTAATGGTCAAGTCACATGATATCTAAGGTCAAATGCTCCAAGAAACCTTTGCCAAAAACAATAAAATGAATTAGTACATCCATGTCAACCTAAATATTTTGTTGGTACAGTAAACTCCCGATTATCTGAAAAAAAGCGGAACCATGGCCAATTCTAATAATCGAATATTCGGATGATGCGGAGGTAAAAATAAAAACGTATTTAAATTATTTTACAATACCTACTCACTCCTACGTCATACTCAATAAATATTGTTCTTAACTGTTCTCATTACAATGTCTGAAGATAAATGCATTTAATTTGTCCTCCATAATTTCGACTTTTATTTTTCGTTTCGTATTCATATTTACTGAATATGTAGCTAAGTAGGTTGCATGCAAAATCAATAACGCAATCGCGAAATAACCAACAGTGTTAAATAACTCTCCGTTACATTTATCAAATATGTACAGAGTTAGTTTTTATAATTCGACAAGTTATTGCAAGTTTATTATTGAAATTAGGAAATAGTTCTTCAAACAGAAGTTATAGAGTGTTGTGTAATTTTTTTAAAAACATGATTTGAGAAAAAACAATTGAACATCAGAAACCATAAAATTGAACAAGACGTATTTTTTAAATGGAACGCCCTATATATTATTGCAAATACTGGTTCTTCAAATATTTCCCTTTTCAAAAGTATATACATATAACATGCCTATGTTTGCTTTGGCAAGTCGCGACATATTTCATTTCAAAATCAATAAAAAAACTTTTTTAATGGAACACCTTATATATTATTTCTGATTCCTTGAAATTTTTCCTTCTTAGAAATACACATGTCTAATGCCCGTTTGCACCATTTACAACTTAAGCCAAGTTCAACGGAACTTGGTTTAATTTTAAAACTAGGTTTTATAATCAGCTTTTGCACGGCTTGTTGCCGATTGTGGATTTATTTAAACTGGGTTTTAAGACTTTTAAGAATACTGTGTAGGGATTTTATTGTTGCTAACTTTTGTCTGGTTATGTTGGAAAAAATATGCCAAATTCTCAAACATAACCTAATTGACGTAAATTCTTTTTGTGACTGATTTTTGATAACATTTGGTTTTGTAAATTTTTGGGTTTATTGGATAACTTGATTCAAAGAATCAGAAACGGGCAAGAACCTTCAATTTTTCTTTGGAGGAAAACAAAACATTTCTTATATTAAATACTGCGGCAAAATACAAAGACATACTAGAAAATAAAAGAACGGATAACATCACATGCCAACAGAAGAATAAAATTTGGGAAGAAATAACGAGAGACTTAAATGCAAAAGTTCCATCTGGTTGCTACAGATCCATGCAATGTTTAAAAAGGCTGTATGAAAATGAAATGAAAAGAGCCCGCAAGGTCGTTGCAGAAGACAAGAAAAAAATTAATCTCACTGGAGGTGGACCACCCACGGGAATTAAAAAAGATCCATGTCATGAATTAATATTACCTATAGTTAATAACAAGACTGTTTATGGCTTGAATAACCCTTTCGATGGTGACAGTGACTGTAATCAAATACAGAACATAGATACTGATATAATATTAGAGTATAGAAATGAAAATGATTCTGCTGTTAACAATTCCGTTCAAGTAATAAATGAACAGAATAAGGTAGGTAGTTATAATTGTATAAAAATATATGTGTGAAATAAGTAGTATATTTTACTTCAGTGATTTGTCCAGTATCAGAATAGCCTACACCAACAGAAGTAGAAATGGATGAGGAACTATTTGAGGTAAGTTCACAAATAATAATTTAAGTGTTTAGTTAAAATTATTGTACAATCAGGTGAGCCATGCATGGAAGAAGTATAAACTTACTGGTTTTCAAATATTCATGCATTTCCATGCATGTAAAACTAGGATTAGTTACCTATAAATACATGTTCCTTACAACAAGTTTGTTGAAAAAAACTGAAACATAATAATCCTTTTATACAAATATTTTTATAAATAAGTGTCTAGTACAAGTACAGTGTACAAATGTTTCCACATTTTTTAGGCTAATTTAAGAAATGAAAGGATAAGGAAACCTGGAAATCAATCTTGTCGGCGACCAGCAACTACATGAAGACGTTTACATCCTCAAATCTGGCAGAAAAATATGAAATGCTAGTAAATAAGAAATTAGAAGTAGTAGACTTACAAAAGTAAAAACTGCAAAATGAAATGGAAATTTGACAGGTAGAACATAAATTGAAAGTGAAATTACTAGAAAAAAGAACATGAACTGAAGGAGCAACAAATCATATATCAAAAATAAATATGTTATCAACCAGTAAGCTGTTATAGAAAATTATGTTTATTTATGTTTTTTATTTATGACATAAAATGTCCTGTTTATATTTAGAAATAAATAACTTTTGTTGGTATATAGATTATTTTAATGTATCGTATAGTTCTACATAAATTTAAAAGTTCACTTATTAATTTAAAATGTTAATTAAAAATATTAATTTAAAAGATCATTTAAAACATTTTTCTCATTGATGCATAAGTTTCAGTAATTAACTTATTTTATTAAAAAAACTATAATTTACAATATTTGTGTCTTACTTTTTACAACATTTGTGATGACTGATGACGTGTAACCTGTCTTTCTCACTTCGAGGTTACCCATTGACAGTTTTTATATTAAATAATTGAAAAGTAATCATAACATAGTATAAAACAAAGTCGCTTCCCGCTGTCTGTCCCTATCTTTCTACTACCTATGTATGCTTAGATCTTTAAAACTACGCAACGGATTTTGATGCGGTTTTTTTTAATAGATAGAGTGATTCAAGAGGAAGGTTTATATGTATAATACATGCATGCAAACGTACGGTTGGTAAGACATGGGGATTAAAACCAGCAATGGCACTCTGGATATACTCCAAAGTGATAATCCCCATGGTAACATATGGCTCTCTCATCTGGTGGCATAAAGCTAGAAAAAAGGGAGCTATAGCAAAACTAGGCAAGCTGCAAAGACTTGCCTGCTTAGGAATACCAGGGGCCATGCAAACAACGCCCACTGCAGCCATGGAAGCAATGCTATGTCTTCCGCCTCTACACATTGTGTTGGAGGCGGAGGCTCTGATGGCAGCTTACAGGCTAGAAATTTCCGGAAATGGAGTAACCACCACAAAACGGGGACTCCATACAGATATTCGAAGAATTAAAGCAAACCCGTATATTAAACATGCGGTCGTGACATAATCTTCCACAAACCTTATCGGGTGATCGTACCGAAGGAGGGAGAGGAAGACACTCACATATCAATCCAGCAGAATGGAACCATCTGGTATACAGATGGGTCCAAAACAGAACAAAGTACTGGAGCGGGGGCAAGAAACAGAGACCCAGATTGCGAAATTAGCATAAATCTGAGGAACTATGCAACCGTATTCCAGGCAGAAATAACTGCAATATCCGCTTGCGCGCAGGAGATGACTAGGAGGTCTTACACAAATAAGAGGATCCAGATCATCTCTGACAGCCAAGCAGCACTCAAAGCCCTGGGAGCTGTAGAAATACATTCCCAGGTAGTTAAAGACTGTATGGATTCGTTAACGAGCGGAACACAACAGTATCACTCTCAAGTGGATGAGAGGGCACCAAGGCCATGTAGGGAACGAAAGAGCGGAATTTCTTGCAAAGAAAGGGGCGGAAGTTCCACTGATAGGGCCGGAGCCCACCTGCGGTCTGGCTTACCGGACAGCCAGGAGGGTCATGAAGGACCTATTAAGAGAAAAACATATATCGCACTGGGCGAAAGTCCCAGGGTTGAGACACTCGCGGATGTTCATTGGTGAACCATCCTGGAACAAGTCAAAAGACTTCATAAAACTGGGTAGAAACCAGCTGAGATGGATAGTAGGACTGTTTACGGGACACTTACGACAATCGGGGTGAAAAATGATCCCGATTGCAGAAGGTGCGGAGAGGAGGAAGAAACCTCCCTCCACATATTATGCGAATGCCCGGCGCTGGCAGCTGCCAGGTATTCGAACTTTGGGGCTATAACAATAGAACCAAAAGAAGTGACAGACGCTCCATTAGAAATTGTCCTTAAATTTCTTAAGGAAACAGGATTAATGGAATGACTAGACTATACATAATAATATGCACAATTATGTGGGCACAATAAGCATCGCTTAAGTGCACAGGGCATGTACCTACCCCATACGCAATCAATCAATAATACATGCATAATATAGTAGAGAAACACTGATAATTTTAGAGGTTTCTAATGTGATGCCGTAAATAAACACATTTTTTTGCGCTTACATTGCAAACGCTGGCTGAACCCTACGAGATAGATCAAAATAATGTACTACAGTATTGTACACCATAAAAAAGGTCTACAAAAAAAGTCCGCGATGGTATATGTCTATCTCTTAGGGATAACCCACAATAACCATTTTTTATATTTCCGTGCGAAGCCGGGGCGGGTCGCTAATTTATAATAAGTTCATTTTTAAAAGTAAAATCGCGAATAGTTGCCGGTTATAGTTTAGCTACCAGCGTAAAAATATTTGTACGCTGTAGCTACTATCAAGTCGTGGAACTAGGTTATGTTTTCTCATTAATCGAAGTTTAAGCGGTCAAATTTGACGGTTTAATTTAATCCTAGTTTAATGCATTGGTTTGAAACGGTGCAAATAAAATGTTATATCCAAGTTCAGTCTTAATCCTGGATTAAACACTACGGTGCAAACGGCCATAAGTCTGTTTCAGAGAAGGTCGAGACATTTTATTCAAAATAGCGGCAACGGATCGCAGATACCATTGACGTCTGGACAGAAAAACAAGAACGAAGAAGGAAAACAAGAACGAAGAAAAAAAACAAGAAGAACTGTCATTTAAAAAGTATTGAGCTATATTTAATAAATTTATATTCACTACCAATTGTTTAAAACAAGAATAATGTTTGGTGAATAGAAAAAGTTTAAAGTTATTCATTTATTTTTAAAAGAAATATGTATGTCGCGACCTGCTGAAGCTAATATAGACATGTTACATGTTATTGAAAAGGGAAAAATTCAAGGAATTAGAATATGCAATATTCATAAGAATATGATATTCAATGCTACATACAATGTTTTTTTTAAATGGAATATACAGTATTCCATTTAAAGAAAATACTACCTCGATTCAGTTTTATGACTTCTGATATTCAATCGTTTTTTCTCGTTTCGTGTTATAAAATTTTATGCAAAACTCTATAACTTTTGTTTAATTTCAATAATAAACACGCAATAACTTGGATATTATAAAAACTAACCCTGTATAATATACAACGTGATTCCGAATTGAGTATTTCAGGGCTGATAGAGCAAGTCAAAATATTGAGAAAACCTTAGTACAGTTTTTCTTCGAAGCTCCTCCTAAGGGAGCTACAGCCCGTTAAAGGGGTTGTTCCGAAGACGGATTTTATTAAATAACTTTCTAACGATTTGATATAAAAATATGATATTTTGGCCAGCTGCTAATGTTTTTATATGTAATAAATACGCAATACACTAGTTCTTAAATATTACGTGTGAAAATTCTTGTAAAAATTGATGTAAATTATGACTGTGTAAAGTGGCAATTAAAGTGCATACTTACTGTTGATGCCGCTGAATGTTGTTGGCAATGCCCGCCAGCAAACAGCATAAACTGGATGTTTTTTTGGCCGACACAATTTGGCCGTTGGCCCGTGCAAAGTTCCATTAGGTGTCAAAGTCCTGCTACAAAAAACTGAAACACGCTATATACTCAACCGGTATTTGTATATTTAATAATGGAATCATAAAAAAAAACTCTAAGAGAGTAAAGTAGTAGACCTCCAAGTAAAATAAAGCCTCTTGGTACTTCTTCATTACATACAGATTGCACGTTTATTGGAAAATATGATTTTCTATTTCTAAAAATTTCTCCCATATTGCCTCTGGGTGATAGTATTAGTATGTGGGTACAACCTATGTAGACGTCCTATTGCTCCAAGAAATCGGCCTAGTTCATAAAATTTCTTTGCCACAGTTCCTAATTCATCATTCTGCGGAAATTCGATATAAAGTTCTCTCATCTAAAATAAAGCTTTAGCATCTAAAACTTTTTTTAATATACCGGCTAACAGTTGCCTTTGAAATTCTGTGTACATCACCTATAAATATTTGAAATGATCCAGTAGCATCAAATCTCAATGCAATCACTGTTGAACAGGAGTTAATGGAAAATTTCTGTCGGATATTCTAACATAGGCCCAATCTGCTTCAGAACTTTAAGCACCATTTACTTTTGAAAGTCGATATTTCCCGAAACTGTGCATGTTCCAATTCTTCAAATAAATTTCTTCCTTCAATAATTTGCACTTAATTTTCTAGTAACTCCAAATATACAGTGAAATAAACTGCTCGTCAAAATTAACGTAACAATCTTTATATTAGCACCATTTGCGTTCTATTCGAGTTAGACACATAGAGAGCGGTTTTTAATTTTCGGTAGGCTATAGGGTTGGTTTTAATGCCCCGAAGGCGCTACGTTGTGACTTCAACGGTTCGCCGTCCACACCCCAAAAAGCAACCCCATGTCAAAATTTGAATTCGCAAGATTTTAAGGGCAATTTCAAAGAGCTACAGAATGGACAAAGAAGGACGTTGTCGGGTAAAAACGCCATCCCGGCACACATTAAGACCTCGTCAATAAGTCCTGTATATTTGATCGCTGTCCCATCTCTTCAGTCCATTTGCAGACCCCCTAAGCCACCCCTTTGTATTTACGCTGGGTTTTTCGTGGTCTGACCCCCGTTTGGGCGAATCCATGGATATTAATGCTGCCTAATAAATTGGTGTAAGATGCCATAACTCACGTTCACCCTTTCACAACTCAAGCACCCCTCTACGCCACACCCACATCGACCTCTGGTTCCACCCCTATAGAAGGCTGCGTGGGATGTCGTTTTGTCTCGAATTCATGTCATGGCATTACTTGAAGGCTCTCGAAGTTGCCGGAACACACTGCGGACGGCCGATTGAGCGTCAGAAATGATCTTCCAACTCCAACCCACCCCCTGAAAATGTACCGCGCTGAGGGGTTATAAGCAGATCTTGATGCGTAGGGTGATTCAGAAAGCTTTCCTGAGGGTGCTTGAACTCCTTTTGACACACCCCGAGTCGTCGGTCTCCTTCAAATCGTCTTCTGCGTCCAATCACTCTTCTTTTTGAAATTCCTGATAGGTGGCTCGTCAGGTAGGCGGAACCTTCCGCTACACTCGTGTGAATCAACAATCGTCAAATTCGTGCGAGATACTTGGTACTCACGACAAGTGTTCTTTATTACTTGGACGCATGAACTCTGCGCTAACATGCATACTAGGGTGGTCCAAAAAAAATTGTTCTTCCGGCCCTAGGCTTAAATCATAGTATTTGATTAGTTATTACTAATTCCAGAAGATTAGCACGTTTAATTAAGTTTTAGAGGCCGCTCATTGGTGTTTTATTTACCCATTCAAATTACATGGGAAATGCGTCATTATTCGTTCGTGGTGCCGTTTCGTGAACAATTAAAGAAATTTATGGCAGCTCATATTATTTTCTGGTAGTCGGGGATCGTATAAAACATTTTCAGTGTCGGTAATGTAGGTCTCTTTGAATTCTATTGGACTTTTTTATCCTAATGGCAGTGTTGAACGTACCAGTAGCGCAAATCTTGGGACGACAGTGTACTACGATACTCAACGGTCAAATTTTCTAATGTTCTTTATTATAAGCCAGGGGTATTCAACTTAAATAGGCCAGAAAGAAACACGTTTAAATTAGTACCGATGTCAACGAGAGATGGCGCATTTATTCGACCAGGCCTCTCAAATCTTGGTGCAATTCTTGATAAAAGACATCAGCGATTTTGTCACGGAAAGATCAATTCGCAGTTTCGAAAAATTCGGGATTTGTACTGACTTTTTTGCGATATATCCTAAGCTTTGGGAAACAAAGAAAACTTTTTGAAAGGCGTGAGTTTGGTGAAAAACCTTCATGTTGTGAATGATGTTG
The DNA here is from genome assembly GCA_029963805.1 of Aromia moschata. NCBI lineage: Eukaryota > Metazoa > Arthropoda > Insecta > Coleoptera > Cerambycidae > Aromia > Aromia moschata. Next base: position 1,511,691 of record JAPWTK010000056.1, on the reverse strand, counting down.
CCGAACGAGGAGTAGCTTTGATAAAAGAATATAACGCCTCTCTTACACGGAATTAAGAACAAAAACAATGTTTATTGCAAGTTGTGAGTCAACACAGAAAGGAATATAGCAGTTGCAATAAAAGCAGTTTCTTGTAAACAGAGATATGTTTTAAGTAATATATATCTGTACTTATTCATTAACTCAGGTTTTGCTTTTTTGAATAAATATCTACGGAAAAATTTTGTAGTTACTTATTTGATTCAAAATGTTTTCCAAAACAATAAAATTTGAACGTTAAGAGCTTCAGTACACTGTCGTCCCGAGATTTGCGCTACTGGTGCGTTCAACGCTGCCGTTAGGATAAAAAATTCCAATAGAATACAAAGAGACCTACATTACCGACACTGAAAATGTTTTATACGATCCCCGACTACCAGAAAATAATATGAGCTGCCATAAATTTCTTTAATTGTTCTCGAAATGGCACCACGAACGAATAATGACGCATTTCCCATGTAATTTGAATGGGAAAATAAAACACCAATGAGCGTCCTTTAAAACTTAATGAAATGAGCTAATCTTCTGGAATTAGTAATAACTAATCAAATACTATGATTTAAGCCTTGAGCCGGAAGAACAAATTTTTTTGGACCACCCTAAATTGCATACACATGCGAGGCAGACCACCCAAACAGCACCTGTTTCCATCAATTTTACGAGAGAAAGTATGTTAATGTGTGCCGGATGGACTTTTCACCCGACAGCGTCCTTCTTAGTTCATCCTGTAACTGTTCTGTGACTGGGTAAAATAAAATTTACCTACTAATATCTACGAAATATATGTATGAGTATGTATTAAGAGAAACTTAAATTATATTTTAACGTTTTAAATAATAGATAATGTAATGTATCTAAAAAGTTTAGTCATAGTGTCAGTGCAGCTTTCTTCAAAGCATCTTAAGCGCAAAATAAATTAATATCCATATTTGAATATTTTTGATTTTTCATGTTGACGAAAACAAAAAGCACAATACACAACTGGATTGACACAAAAATTAGGGCAAATGATTTTTTTTTTGTAGAACTGTTTGGTATAAGGTGGGAAGTGTAAAACTAAGTTTTCGACCTCGAAAGCCGGGGGAGAACTTTTGGCAGGCAAAAAACCAAGAAATTTTCGCACTTTTTTTAGTTTTTTGCTTATATCTCCTAAACGACTCATGCTACAGATGATTTTATACGTTCCGAACTTGAAGTAGACAAAATGTTTTACAAAAATGCATTTAGTCAAATTTAATTATAAGTCGTCTGGTTCGCATTCTACGAAAGTTTAATACGGAAAATCGACGTTGATGCTGTTGCCTCATGAAAAGTAGATGCCGCTTCCTTTAATGCAGGGTTGTTTACAAGGAGGGCATATATTTTGGTCTTGCCATGTCCAAAAGGGAATGACGTATCACAACCGGAGAAGGCGTGAGCAAAAATAATGTAGTCAGAATCATACTTATACGATGATGTTGAGGAGAATGTGCTAGGCTTGCCACTCTTTCCTGGTTTCAACATGTATAAGTTTGTTTGGGTTGAACTAGGAATCCCAGTTAGCAACACAAGAACGTCAACATCTTCGCTGACTATAAATACACAATCGAAATTGGGAGACTGAGAAAAAGCTGTTGTCACAATGAAAACATCAGCATCCTCTGCTGCCTGTAACATATTTATGCACTTCGCTTCAAAGTGTGTTTTCAACATCTGGATTGTTTTTGTTTTTCTCATTACCCAAAAATTTTTCTGGGGCACAGCAGGAGGAAGAGTTATTTCTTCGAAGGTGATGTCTACTGATGTGTTCATTTTGGAACGGCGAACCTATCTAAATTCGTCAATTTTCAAACTTCAGTAAAATATGAACCGTACGACATCCAATTATCAAATTACCTTTGATAATTGCATTTCAAAGCTATTTGTAGGGGATTATGTCTACCTTAATTTCGGAACGTATATAATTTTCTGTAGGTTGAGTCGTTTAGGAGATATAAGCAAAAAACTACAAAAAGCGCGAAAATTTCGTGGTTTTTCGCCTGCCAAAAGTTCTCCCCCAGCTTTCGAGGTCGAAAACTTAGTTTCACACTTCCCACCTTATATCAAACAATCCTAGAAAAAAAAATCATTTGCCCTAATTAATGCAAGCTGAACCCTTCTGAGGCTACGCATCAACTGGGCTATAATAAAACATAGCCTTTCACAGCATTTCATTTTTGGAATATTACAATAGCTGTCTTTAAGCAGAATGAAATTTTTTCAAAAAGTACCAGAATAAGGTTTTTATCTTCACTTGATAATTGTGAAAAAAAATATTTTGCAAGCCGTTTCTAAGATTCTCTTGTGGGGAACTCATTTTTTTAATTTTTCAGGGATTTCTAAAGCTTTTTTGCTGTTACAGCCTTCTACTTACACCTAGTAATCCCCACCTAAAATATAATGTAAATATAATTCATGCTTCCTTACGAAAATAAGAGAATTTCAAGTTCCACCAGCCGCCGTTGTAGTGCAGGTTCTCATATTTAATAAACAATCAACACTTTCTTTTTCCTCATCTTGAAAATCTGGGTCAATGTGTAAACAAATTTATAACAAAAAAAATTTAATCAGATACTAATAACAATATAAAAAATTTTGCATTCCAGTCATTATATAGTAAAATAGTAAATAACAGAATTAACCAATCACTATTTCTGGGTGTAGTCAACACAAATTTAAAACTTAATAAAAGTGTTGAAATAAGCTGAAAACGTCAGGAATGTGTAATGAATGAAAATCATGTTTCTCAGGAGATATCAAACAGTTGACAGTTACATACATTAGGTTAACCAGTGAATAAAAGAAAAATTTATAAGCTAAGGGGGATAGCCACTGTGATGGGTCAAAAATTTTTTCTTTTTTTTTTTTTTTTTTTTTTTTTTATGCCTTCGAAAATATGTGTATAAAATTTTAGGTCAAAATTCCAAAAATTTACTGAGTTACAGTCATTTTAGTGAGAACAGGTAGACCGACTGTCTTGCTCGATGCTCCGATTAGACTGCCACGTCTCTCAATCCTGCTAATACATATTTTACAATAGATGAAACATTAGGGTTCATTTATTGGGAGAATATCTTTTGTTATATTAATCCGGTTTCTATCGGTTTTACAATATAATGGCTCTTTTTATCGAATTACGTACCTAGAAGTTTGGTATATACACAGTTCTTCTTCAAATTTCTTAGTGAACACAAGTTGCTACTCTATTACTTATATTGAAAAATATCTAGTGTTTTGTTAAAAAAAATGGATCGTAAAAGTAGTAAGAGCAGTAAAAACTGTAAAAGTAGACCCTCACGAAACGGTAGAAAATTAAATCGAACGCGTAATAGATTTGAAATTGAAAAAGGTGAAGATGTAAGTCCCAAAAGGCGTACGTGCTTCAAAAAGAAAAAATATTACATGACACTGGATGTGCTGTTAATTTAAATATTAATTATAACATATTGACACCACTGGAGATATAGAAGAAGAACCATCATATGGCCCAGGGGTCGATAGTTTGATGTAAGTATAAATATTTTAGAAGATACATGACTTTACAGTACTAAGAAAAATGGACCGAAAACTTTCAACACGTTTTTCTCAAAACAAACAACTTTTTTTCAAACTGGTCGCACCAATAACTTGAGCAATTATTATCAACCGATTTTCAGCTTTTTTTTATTTTATTCTATATATTATTTTTTTTATTTTATCTTTGCAATAGATAAGGTTAATCATAGCCGATTTTAAAAATTTTGGTATTTACTATTTTTTACGACTGCTTGAATGTAAAAAAAGGGGGCAAAAACGTGAAAAAACGTTCAATCGGTCGCCATTTTGTGAAAAATCAAAATAAAAAAAACGGCTTCGTACAACGATAACTACATTCATACAGATTCTAATGCCATTTGATTTTTTTATTTCAGATAACCCCTTTTTGAAAAATCGATGCGACCGTGAAGGGAGAATTTTTTTTTAACTCTTCAGCAAGGCTCATAACTTTGTAACTAGTAATATTTTGTAATATTTTGCAATAAAAATGTATATAAACTAGATGTTTAAATACATACATTAGATTTAGAATGTTATAACTAAATTGAATATAGACTTAATAAAATAAAAAAACCCCGATCCTGGTATTCCTTAATTAGCCCAGTGAATAAAATTCCCGAAAAACGCTTATTGTTTCGGCCATCACAGTGGCTGTCCCGCTTAAAAAAAACTCTTTGTTACTGCTGTTGTGGAGTTAATAATATCATTTAAATGTGTCAAAATCGGCAAAAGTAATATGGATTTATTAAAATGGCAATGTGCTTTTAACCCTTCTGTGCACGGGTCGGGTCTCACAGGCCTAACGTATCAGACATTCAAGTACAATAGCCTTATCTGAGTGTTTACGGCTCTCTCCTCCTCCATACCTGTATATTACTAGGAGCTCTATATGTATCGCCTATACGGCGTTAGTTTACGTTCATGCGTATGAGTGTAGTGAACGATTTCGGTATCTCAGGCCCAACCCGTTCCAAAAGGTGACTTTTTTCTTAGAATATCTTTTCAGAAAAATAACGGTAGACCAACTGTGTTCTACTTATAATGTAGCCAGAAGAACAAGAAGATGGCCAATGATTATTTTCTATGGTCTACTGAATGTTGCTGCTATCAATGGTTTTATTATATATAAAAGCAATAATAATACTCCTGATCAACTCTTATCAGTTTACTGAAAGAGGAATATTTCTAAAGGAACTTGCAAAGAATTTGATTGTGGACTACATGAAAAAAGAATGAGTTGCCAATATTTACCAAGAGAAATACGGCGAAATGCAGCAAGAATAAGCGGAGTTCCTTTCACTGAAGCTACCCAACAGCAGGAAAATAAGAGGGGCAGATGTGCCTTCTGCAAAGATCACAAAACACTCAACTATTTTTTGATAATATGACATGTTGTTTAAGTTATTGTCACAACAAATATAAAAATATTGTACTATGTGGAGACCTAAATATTGACTACCTTAGTAAAAGCATGTCTACGGATATTTCACTTGACACATTCGCATCTTTTGATATGAATTTAGCCCTGGATGCACCAACTCGTATCACATCACACTCGGAGACCACAATAGATTACATGGTCACTAACTTACAAGAAAATCTCGTTTATAATTCTTATATTTCAAATCTTTGCATAGCTGATCACTTATCACAAATAATATGTTTAAACGTAGAAAATCCGAGAGAATCTGACGTCAAACCAATTAAATTTTATTATCTAAGAGATACATCTGAAGTTAACTTAGCTAAATTTAAGCATCTTGTAAGCATTACAGATTGGGGAGGTATCTATTTGACAAATAGTGTTGATAGTGCATGTGAGAACTTCATTGAATTACTTACTAAACTCCTTGATATTTGCTGTCCTGTCATAACCAAAAAAAGGGAAATAGAAATCCCATGAAGCAACCCTGGATCACACATGATATTTTAGAGTAACGTAAACATCTTCAAAATTTATTTTGGCTAATGAAGCAGACAAAAGATCCTTTAGTAGAAAATGCCTACAAAGAATACAAAAAAAAAAAAATATCACAAATCTATACAAGATTCAAAAAGGTCATACTTTCAATCTAACATCTCAAAATCAAAAAATAAAACAAAGAGTCTGTGGAAATTGATAAATACACAACTGAATCGAGTAAAATCTATAAGTAATCAGCTAGAAATAAATATAAACAACGAGATAGTATCTGACAAACAACAAGTGACAGAATGTTTTGTCTCCCATTTCTCAACAGTGGCAGGAAATAAGATACGTCAGCATTTTTCGCATAATATCTCCAAAGAATGCACTACCTGCGAATATGTATCTGATTCATTTTTCATGTCACCCATCACACGAGAAGATATAATATGTACTATTAAAAATCTTAAATCGACTAATTCCTCGGGAATTGATGGTCTTACACTAAAAATCATTAAATCGGCAAGTCATGACATTGCAATTCCACTAACATATCTTGCAAATCTTTCCGTGAATTCCGGCATTTTCCCATCGTGTTTGAAAATAGCTTCCGTTGTGCGTTCAATTCAAAAAAGGTGATCCATATGATATTGCGAACTATAGGCCGATCTCTATTCTTAGTATTATTTCTAAGATCATAGAAAAAACTATATATGATAAAATTACCATTTTTTTGAACAAAAACAATATTTTAACACAATGTCAACATGGTTTCCGTAAAAATCATTCAACGGAAACAGCTAGCGTTCAATTTATGCAATATGTTTATGAAGAACTAGACAAAGGATCGTATGTCGCTGGTCTATTTTTTGACCTTAGCCGTGCCTTCGACACGGTGGGGGTGCAATTTATCTCAGAAAAAATGTACAAATTAGGTTTTAGAGGAATTTTCCTCGAGTGGATTACATCCTATTTATCTAATAGCATAATGCGTGTAAAAGTTGAAAATACATATTCTACAGATCATGTAGTCAGTCTTGGGGTTCCACAGGGTTCCGTGCTTGGGCCTCTTATTTTTTCTTTATATGTTAACGAATTACCAACCCACATGAGGGGAAAATTAACAATGTATGCGGATGATACATCTATAGTCATATCAGCACGAAATCCTGTGGAGTTGCAGGACATGATCTCGGAGGAGATAAAGCAATTCAATACATGGTGCACTAAAAATATATTGATATTAAATTTAGAAAAAAACCGAATGTGTGTACTTCTCAAAGCATCGCAATAGACCAGAAATTTGCCAAGATTTACAGCTCTCAGAGAAAATAAAATTCTTAGGAACATTCGTTGACAGCAAACTTACTTGGGATCATCAAATTGACCACATTTGTAAAAAATTAAATAGTGCTTATTTTGGTATAAATACTCTTAAGCAAACACTCGATCCATCTGCTCTATTAAACATCTACTATGCTTTAGCGTATCCTCATATGACTTATAATATAGTATTATGGGGGAGAGCCTCATCCTCCACCAGAATATTTATTCTACAAAAACGTTTAATTAGGCTTATGTACAATATGAAATTAAGAGATACCTGTAAAAAATGTTTTATTAAAAATGAAATATTGACTTTCCCTTCAATGTATATATATAAAATGGCAACATTCGTCAGGCAAAATCTTACACTATTTAAAACAAATAATTTCAATCACCATCATAACACTCGACACGGGGGCATGTTAGAAGTCCACTTACATAAAAGCGCCTTATATGAGAAATCACCCTATTACTCAGGCATTAAAATTTATAACAAAATTCCGACGCATATAAAAAGAGGAGATTCTAACACATAAAATGTTTAAGTTACAATTAAAAAAGTTTTTAATCGCCAAATGTTTTTACTCTATAGATGACCTTTTAAACCAATAAAAACTAATTAATTAGTTAGTATATTTATAGTACCCAAAGTTTCTATATACGTTTACAAATTATGTAAAAAGTTTTTAATGTATTTTTAATGTAATTTTAAGGTACTAAAATGTAATTTTAATTTTTAGGTACTAAAGTTTTTGTTAAGTAATATATGTTACTCATATTTAGTGATACTTATGGTGGGTTCATGCAGAAATTTTTAGTAATAAGAATAAGAATAGTAATAAGCATAAAAGTTAAACCTTCGTTTTATAATGACCCAGTTCATGCAGTAAACATAATTTTTAGTAATAATTTTAAAAATAAGGATTTGCTGCATGAACTGGGTCATTATAAAACGAAGGTTTAACTTTTATGCTTATTACTATTCTTATTCTTATTACTAAAAATTTCTGCATGAACCCACCATTAGTGTTTTGACGGCCACATCTGTTTATATGTAACAGCATAAGTGACAAATAAATTATTCTATTCTATTCTATTCTATTCTAGGTTTATTTGCCAAATTTGGAAAAAAATTATTTGTATGGAACATTCTAAACCTATTTGTCCAGTATGCAATTTATAAAAATAATTGATATACGGGGTGACTCATAATTATATGTCAGAATTTACTATTTTTTTTTAATATAGAATATATTTTCAGTTGATAATTTTTTTTGTTGTTTTACCAGAATTATATGTGATATAATATGTTTAAGGAGACTTTGCAATCAAAGTTACCAAATATAAAATATGTTTTTTGTTTAATTATGCTGTTTTTAAGTATGTGTCCATGAGACCCAACCCGTTCCGTTATGTAAAATTATTTCACCCGTTCACAGAAGGGTTAAAAAGGTATAATAAATATTTTTATCGCCTAATTTTATACAGTAAAAATTACTGTAATCTCGAAGTACTTTACAGGTAATATACATACATATATTATACAGTACACCAAGAATAGCTTTGGTCACTGCTTACAACAAACGTAATAAAATTTAGAACAGTCATATTCGAGATATATATGAGGAGATACCCACAAACAAATAAGACTGTAATTCTCGAAAAGTTCATGGCTGCAGCTACAAAAGAAATAAGTACAATTTCAGGTTTTTCCTACTGCAGCCAAAAGCAAAGGTACCGTTGGCACACTGTACATTTTTTTTCATACATTTTTTACTGTATAAAATTTGTTCTCTACTTACCCATTAGGGATGGGTTTCTATTACTGGCTCGCTCCAAAACATTTTCCAATGTTGCAATTCCACCGTCAGTTGCTCTACGTTATATTTGGGCCGTTAAAAGCATCCAGTTCATGAAATAATTCATTTCTAGGTATCATAATACACATCCATGGCCCCTCACCATCACTTGAGTCTACAGACCCTGATGAATTTAAAGAATTATGAAAATCTGTAATACATATAAAATGATCACTGAAATGAATACTTTTTTACTTAGAACAGTAACATAAAAATTTAAAGGATGAAGAATATAGTCCAGTGAAAATTTTCTTTAAATTTATTTTAATCAAAGTACTACACCATGTAGTAAATTTTTTATGACGATTTATGGTTCTTGCCCCACACACTTACACATGTTCGATTGCTGAGAACGTACAGACATCCTATTACGATTTGAATTTATCAGTTCGTTTAAAATAGTGTCTACATAATACCGTTGAATCGTATGCAACCCGATGTTACCGTAATAGGGCTAGAATCGGGGTCTAAATTGAGATTTCAGAACCAAACACCAATGATGCTTCTATTTGTTTTTATAAAATATGGAGATTTAAATTAAAATGTACATGGTTTTACTTACGCCGTACCATTGCTCTCAAACCCTAACCCAAAAATCTGGCCATTTTGTGTTTGAGGAAACACAAATTTTTACGCTTCATAACAGTACTTGTTCCATTGACTAAAAAGGTGAAAAATACACAAAATTAAATATAATCCTTTAAAGTAAAACGCAAAATTAAAAACCACAATCAACGAATCAACAAAAAAAAACAAAAAGTGCCTAAGGACTAGGGACTTTTTCGCGATATACCACGGAAGTCTAGGAAGTTACATAGGAAGAAGTGTGTCGGTCGTAATGCATTCGTTCACCTTGGCAGGTGTTATATTTTAACAGGGTGCTAGGCTCATACACTAAGGGCCGGTACTTTTATTTTTCTTTAACCGGCTGATCAAGTAACCGTTTGCCAAATATTACCCACTGATTATTGCCTTGATTAACTGATTTGGGTATTTTCTGGTGTTTTAATTATCTTGATTAGATTAGTTAACAGAGATAAATATTAGCTTTGTTCGCGGATGCAATTCGGAATCAGTTCATGGACTATTCGCATGCGCAGTTTAAAAAAATGCGTTCGCGATTCACAAAATTCGGAACTTTTAGTAACGATTCTGTTTGTGGAGCACATCGGATCGGTTCATTATTGATTCGGAATCGGTTTTAGCGGTCCTCAGATTAATGTTATGGCGGAACTTCACTTGGCATAGCGTATTCGTATATTTGTTGTATTTGCCCAAAAACGTCGATGTGTTGAGAAGCTATTCGCTATATTTGCTTTATTTGTACAAATAACGCGAATAACGCTAACAGCAAATGCGCATTTCCGTCCACTTGTCGGTTTTCAATCACACATCAAAGAAGACAAATAAGGCGAATATTTGCGGTAACCGTCCGCTCTTAGTTCCACCAGCGCAGCGCCGTGTTCGTCATGGTCTTTTAGTAACTTTGTACTTATATAGATTTAACATGTATTGATAATAAGAAGCATTCAGGTAATAAGCTGCTGTCTCTGTCAACACGTCCGTTACTGTATTCACTGGTTCTAAATATTCAAACATATTTGGCATATTTGAGTATTTTGATATATGTGTGGATGGCATGTTTGGAATATTTGCGAATACATCAAATATTTGGACAAATACAGCGATATTCTAATTAACTTATTAAATGTAAAGTAACTTGTTAAATATTTAAAAAAGAGCGAATAATAATCTATTTAAATAGTTAGGTAATAAGGTTTATTTATTGTTTGTAAATATAAAATAACCTATTAAATATTAAACTAGTGTATGTATTGCATAAAACTGTATTTATAATCAAAACATTCTGAATTATTTACATTATAGAGAATATAAAAGAATTTTTATAACTAATAGATCAGCTGAAAGCAAAGTCATGGAAAGTGAAACAGCAAAATACAAAGAGATGCGGCAAGAAATATTTCAATTGATGAAAATGGATTTTCACCATGTTGATTATTGCACTGACGCGTTCTTTATACTTGCTCACAAATAACTTGTCCGGCTTGCACTAGTTCCGTTCAGTGCAGTGCAGTATGAACTCAGTGTAGTAATAAAGAACAAACCTAATGGGTGACGTGCACGGTTTGACAGTTCAACAACTCTGGAGGAAAAATAACCTCTAACTCCACTGTTCCTGCATACGAATTTTAATACAAGCAGTTCTTAAATGTTAATTTAATAAGGTTTTGCACATTATAACTGGAAGAACACAAAAACTGGTAATATAATATCCGTGTTTTAATTTTTCAGCTGTAATAATAAAAAATGCCGTCATTTTGTGCTGTCATTAACTGCGGTTGTAATGTTGCACGAGATGCAGAAGTTAGTTTTTTTCGGTAAAAGTGGCATAATATGGACCAAACAATGGAAATGTAAAGCAAAAGTAAATGACCCAAAGAAAAATTAACATATTATCAAAAAAAAGAAGGCAAATGTGGATAAATGCCATTAGACGAGAGACCTTACAGACACCAAACTGAAGTATGCTAGAATGTGTTCTAAGCATTTTATTTCAGGTGGTAACGTATTTACATTTGTATACCATTAATGTTTCAAACAGATTAACATGTAACGTTTTTGTTGTAGTAGGTGTAAGGGTGGCAAACATTAACGAACCGCGGTACATCTTAAAGTATTGTTACAACGATGTGAAGTAGTTTATATATAAACACATTTATATTATTTTAGGAAAACCTGCTGCCCTAAATGATGAGTCTAATCCGGAGTGGGTCCCTTTAAAAAATATGGGGCATACTACTTTACAAAGCGTTATGAAGTTAGGAGGTTTGGTACGCTATGAAAGAGGAAAAAAAAGGGCAGAAAGGGTAAAAAAAAATGACATAAAACACTATACTCGAGTATAACGAGGATGTTTTTTTTGTATTTGTTTCCGGTTTTTTAATTTTTTTCTAGGCTTCCAAAGGCAGCAATCTGATTTTTTTCAATTAGGTATAATTTGTTATGATAACAGATTTTAGAGTCAACTAGCATTTCCAAGACCCCAAGTGAAGAGGCGACAACTGAAGAATCAGGAATTTGCGCTGATGACATAAACTTTGCATTAGTGAAAGCCAATAAAGAAATCTATACCTTAAGAGATGAACTGAGTAAATACAAATTAAACCAAAAGTACCTAAAGAAATATTTTATATTATACATGATTTCCAGAATACCTGTATGTCGACAATATTTTTCAGTTAGTAGAACCATATTTAATCCATAATTATGTGCTTACTAAGTTTCAACAATTCATTTTAACCCTTATGAAATTGCGTCTTAATTTACAATTTACCGATATAGCAAATAGGTTTCTTTGTCATCGTACAACTGCAGTTCGTGTCTTTGAACATGTTATACATGTCTTATACAGTCATTTTAAAAATTTAATTTATTGGCCAACAAGAGAAGAGTTACATTTAAATATGCCAAAATGTTTTATGGCCGTCTGCACCGTAGCGTTTAACCCAGGATTATGACTGAACTTTGATTCAAATATAACATTTTGTTTGCACCGTTTCAAATCTATGCATTAAATTAGGATTCAATTAAACCGTCAAATTTGACCGCTTAAACTTCGGTTAATGAGAAAACATAACCTAGTTCCACGACTTGATAGTAGCTACAGCATACAAATATTTTTACGCTGGTAGCTAAACTATAACTGGTAACTATTCACGATTTTACTTTTAGAAATGAACTTATTATAAATTACTTTTCAAATATTTAATATAAAAACTGTCAATGGGTAACCTTTACTTATATTTTCTAGTATATGTTTGTATTTTGCCGCAGTATTTAATATAAGAAGTTTTTCCTCCAAAGAAAAATTGAAGATTCTTGCACGTTTCTGATGTTTTGAATCAAATTCCTCCATTATAAACCCAAAAATTTACTAAACCAAATCTTTTATCAAAAACCAGTCACAAAAAGAATTTACGTCAACTAGGTTTTAGGTTTGAGAATTTGGCATATTTTTTTCCAACATAACGGGACGAAAGTTAGCAACATAATAAAATCGCTAAACAGAAAGCCCAGTTTAAATAAATCCAAAATCGGCAGCAAGCGGTGCAAAAGCTGATTATTAAAACCTAGTTTTAAAATTAAACCAAGTTCAGTTGAACTTGGCTTAAGTTGTAAATGGTGCAAGCGGCCAATAATGATGTATTTGGAAACAAGACGACTGTTATCATTGACTGCTTTTAAGTATTTATTGAAAAACCATCTAGTTTAGAAGGAGCAGCTAAAACCTGGTCAAATTATAAACATCACCACACTATAAAATTTTTAATAGGAGTATCACCCCAAGGTTCCATTATGTTTGTATATGAAATGCATATGGTGGACGAGCAAGTGATAAATTTATAGCTGAAAACTGTGGTCATTTAAATAACTTGTTGCAAGGGGGATTTGGTATTAGCAGATCATGGTTTCAGTATCGATGATTCAGTTGAAATTTATTGTGCGCAGGTGAAATAGCCAACATTTTTGAAAGGTAAAAAACCATTAGATGCTGTTGATATAGAGACAACTCGTAAGTTAGCTGGTGTAAGGATTCGTATTGAGCGGGTAATAGGTCTTTTTACGAATAAAATATAAAATACTTAATGAAACTTTTCCTATATGGTAACTTTAAGGAAGGCAGACACTCAGTTTGCTTTTATTGACAAAATTATTGTAGTTTGCTCAGCTCTTCTTAATTTATGTCCAGGCTTTGTACCAATTGACTAACATAATTTTTTTATTCATATTAGTATAGTTTATAATTACCTAATTATTTATTTTACATTTTAAATAGTTGAATATATTTTTATTTAACGTTTTGGATGTCATTAAAAGTTATTTTAATATTTGTATGTTATATCACTATTTTAATATTTGTATACTACATTTGGTTATTTTTATACATACAGTAAGCAACGAAAGTTATCATACACCCACTTTTTGAAGTTTGCTTAAATTCTGATACTTTTGTATTACAGCATCGATTTTTATGATATTCTGCGTCTAATAAGCCGAAGTTGAAGGCGGTATGTCGACTGTGTGAAAAAGATATCGCTAAAAAAGTAAAATTCCAATGTTTTCAAAGAAACGTAAATAACTTCGAAAATAGTAAATCCCTTTCGAAGTTGTTGGACTCGTATTAAAGGGAAATCTTCAGTGATTCTATTTGACTAACTGAGCCATTTTGAAAAAAAAAATTCCTAGACATGAACAAAATCTAAAGTTGAACCAAAAATATCACGAAAATTCAAAAAAACCCTGTATGCCACACATAACTCCAACAAAAATTTAGGATTAATATCTCTAGATCTCTCTGTGTTTTATTAAAATTTAAGGAACAGTAATTTTTACGAAAACGATACTAAGGATGGTAGAATTTTGAATTTTCGTGATATTTTTGGTTCAACTTTAGATTTTGTTCATGTCTAGGAATTTTTTTTTCAAAATGAGTCAGTTAGTCAAATGGATACACCTAAGATTTCCCTTTAATACGAGTCCAACAAACGAGTCCAACAACTTCGAACGGGATTTACTATTTTCGAAGTTATTTATGTTTCTTTGAAAACATTGAAATTTTACTTTTTTAGCGATATCTTTTCACACAATCGACATCCCGCCTTCAATTTTAAAATTATCAGAATTTAAGCAAACTTCAAAAAAGTGGGTGTATGATAACTTTCGTTGCTTACTGTAGGTATACCGTATGTGTACAGCAGACATCTGGCTGGTGCTGAGAGGTCCGGTCTTATTCCCTCACTACCTTCAATGCGTATGCCGTTACTTCTTATCAGTCGTCTCACTTCTGTTTGTCCTTTTTCATAACCGGCTGATGTCTGGTGTACACACAGTATATTTATTGTACCAAAAACAAAAACTGGTTATAAATTATACTTCTATATAATTGTTATTGTTGAAATTGTGAATCGTTTATACAGTATTTTTTTTAATATTGTCCTTTCTGGCTGAACTTTTGTTGCAAAGTTCTGGTTAATAGTATTTTTCGATTAGGATGTTGAACAAAAATTAACATTGGGTTGGAATATTTACAAAAATCTATGGCCAGTTTTTAAAAGGTACTGTGTATTGTTACTACATAGACAGAAAATAAAGATACAATACAAACAGAATATTTTTTAAATTTATTTTAAATATTAAAAGTAAGGTTAAAAGTACAGATAGGTACAAAAAAATATATATGAATGAAAAAAGAAACAACTATAGCATTACTTAATAAACCTCAAAATAGTAGTTTTACAAGAGAAAAAAAATTGAAAGAATAGTTTTACCTTTATATAATCATATGTACGCTTGCAACGAACCTAGTTCACCTAAATTTTACATCCGAAGAACTGGGAGTTTCATCCATTAAAGTTACTGATGTTACATGCTTATACTCTTATTAAGGAAACAAGGTTTGGAGTCGTTTATCAGTATCAAACATATGTGCTATTGGAAACTAATGGTCTTAGGTGTAAACAGAAATATGAAATGGTTAAATCATTTTATATGGACATATTTTAGATTTTATAATCAAATTGCTATAATATAAATAATAGTCATTACAAAAAAAGCCCTGTATACAGTATGTCCCCGGATCGAGTTTAAAAAAGAAAAAAAAATTGTGTTTTTGATTTCTCAGAAAAAGTCACTCTTAATTTGCCCTGCTTGATTTCAAACCCCCAAAACGCAAATTACATATAACAAATAACTCAAACGGTTCTCGAGATAATACCATTTTTCTTCATAATTTGGACTTTCACAAAATTTTATAAGTAATTCTAGTTGGCGGATTTAACCCCATAATTTCGTTGTCTAGGATACTATATGCTATAGAAACTCATGGTGGGTTCATGCAGAAATTTTTAGTAATAAGAATAAGAATAGTAATAAGCATAAAAGTTAAACCTTCGTTTTATAATGACCCAGTTCATGCAGCAAATCCTTATTTTTAAAATTATTACTAAAAATTATGTTTACTGCATGAACTGGGTCATTATAAAACGAAGGTTTAACTTTTATGCTTATTACTATTCTTATTCTAATTACTAAAAAAATTCTGCATGAACCCACCATCAATTAATTAGTTAGCTAAAAAAATGATTCGAATTACTTAGTCTCGTTTTAATCATTGAATTAAACAACTGATTATAAAATGAAATCAAAACTAAACCAGAATTTTTTTATTCAAATAATGCGCTCCTTTTTCTGCACAAATTTCAATTCGAACTCTAAATTCGTTAAAACTGTTTCTAATTTCCCCAATTGACAAGGACTTGACTGCATTTTGAATCCTTGTTTTTAATTGCTCATCATTTTCTAGCGGTTCACGATAAACAATTTGCTTTAAACGTCCCCATAGATAGAAGTCCGATATTGTCAGATCCGGGCTTCTCGGCGGCCATAAAATGAGACCATCCCTTCCTATCCAGTGTTCATTAAATTCGGAATTGAGCCAATTATGGACAGTAACGGCATGATGAGCAGGGCACCTATCTTGTTGGAAAAACATTCTCGTTCGATAACTTCAAGGGAGTTCATCAAGTTTATCTGTTAAAATTTTTTGTAGCATCTCCAAATATGTATTACGATTTAAATTTTCTTTGAAAAAATATGGACCAATAATGCCATGTGTACCTATATGAAACTGCACACCACACATTAACTTTTTTTGAAATATTGTCTTCGACAAGAAATAGTAAAGTGGGAATTTGTTTCATTCCAATACCGGCAATGCTGAGACGAAACGACGCCGTTTGTTGAAAAAGTAGATTCATCGGAGAACAAAATTCGCTTATGAAATCCTACGTCATTTAAAACTTTGTTACCCATCTCCAAACAAAAATACAAACGTTTGACATCATCACCCTCCTCTAAGGTGTGCCTGAATTTTGATTTAAATGGTAAAATCCGGTCCTGCTTGAAAATTCTCTGTAAATGCGATGTACTTATTTCAGTTTCAATTGCCCTTCTTCTAAGTGATAATCTTGGAGCTTCTCTCACGGAATGGTAGGCAAAAACTGAAGCAGCATCATCTTCATTCAACCATTTTTTTTATTTTTTAATGTCTAAAACAGTCTGTTTCTAAGAACTTGGTCACCAACTTCTTCGCTTCGACATTAGAAATGCTAACTTCCGGGTATTTGTCGTTAAATTTATTAATAACAACACGATAGCACTCTTCCCCAGTTCCATAGCATTGAATCAAATAAATTCTTTGTTCTAGAGTCATACATTATAGCATATAAATAGTAGCACAATGACGAAGATTCGATTTGAAGTTATACTGAATTATTAGTTGTCAGCAGTTGTCAGTGATATCTTGCAATGAAATCCGCCTACTAGAATTTTTTTAAAGAGTTATAAAAAAATTGTAATTCCAAATTATGAAGAAAAATGGTATTATCTCGAGAACCGTTTGAGTTATATAAAAAGTAATATGCGTTTTGGGGGTTTAAAATCAAGAAGGGCAAATCATCAAGAGTGACTTTTTTAGGAGAAATCAAAAACACATTTTTTTTCCTCTTTTAACTCCGATCCGGGGACATACTGTATATGATTGTACATAGCAGTTGACAATAAAAAATACTTATTTTGAAATAAATAATGTAATTCTAGGGCCTGTCAATCCCTGCCTGTGTAATCGTGACTAGACAACTATTTACATTGCTTGTATAAAAAATTTCACTTATTCTAACTATATTTTAGGTACAGTAAGCAACGAAAGTTATCACACACACACTTTTGAAGTTTGCTTAAATTTTGATAATTTTTGTATTACAGCATTGATTTTTTTTGCTTCTGACAGGATTATAGCTTGTGATATTCTGCGTCTAATAAGCCGAAGTTGAAGGCGGTATGTCTATTGTGTGAAAAGATCCATCGCTAAAAAAGTAAAATTTCAATGTTTTCAGAGAAACGTAAATAAATCCGAAAATAGTAAATCCCTTTCGAAGTTAAAGGTAAATCTTCATGTATCTATTTGACTAACTGAGTCATTTTGAAAAAAAATTTCCTAGACATGAAAAAAAATCTAAAGTTGAACCAAAAATATCACGAAAATTGAAAAAAAGCCCTGTACGCCACACATTACTCCAACAAAAATTTAGGATTAATATCCCTCTAGATATCTCTGTGTTTTATTAAAATTTCAGGAACAGTGATTTCTACGAAAACGATACTAAGGATGGTAGAATTTTGAATTTTCGTGATATTTTTGGTTCAACTTTAGATTTTTTTCATGTCTAGGAATTTTTTTTTCAAAATGACTCAGTTAGTCAAATAGATACACTGAAGATTTCCCTTTAATACGAGTCCAACAACTTCGAAAGATATTTATTTATAAAGAGAGTTATTTACGTTTCTATGAAAACATTGAAATTTTACTTTTTTAGCGATATCTTTTCACAAAATGGACATACCGCCTTTAACTTCGGCTTATTAGACGCAGAATATCACAAGTCATAATCCTGTCAGAAGCAATAAAAATAATCAATGCTGTAATACAAAAATTATCAGAATTTAAGCAAACTTCAAAAAGTCCTACACAAACTAAATGATACCATCGGGACATTCGGAGGTCCGCTGCCACACAGTGAGCAAGACAGAAGTCAGCAGGAGTCTGGAACGGGTCACGTGGTTCTTCTCGCGTTACACCGTAGCGAGCTTTCTGGCCG
Source organism: Aromia moschata (assembly GCA_029963805.1). Lineage (NCBI taxonomy): Eukaryota > Metazoa > Arthropoda > Insecta > Coleoptera > Cerambycidae > Aromia > Aromia moschata. Next base: position 1,493,269 of record JAPWTK010000056.1, on the reverse strand, counting down.
TTGGAATGAAGCAACATGAATTCCTCGAAAGAGAGCTCGCTGTCTGGTGGACTGACGTGTCGAACTCTGGCTTCAGCTTGTTCGTCATTGCTTCCGGCGAATGGGGCTAAACGGTTGAAGTGGCCCACCCTGGGTTTTCCTCTTGGCAACTTCTGGATTCGGTAGACTACATCGTTAATCCGGGTGACGACCTCATACGGACCTTCCCAGGAGCTTTGAAGTTTTGGAGATAACCCACGACGACGTTGTGGGTTACATAACCAGACTTGGTTGCCGGGCTGGTACCTGCCACCGTTGGCGTTGATGTCGTAGGTCTCCTTCATGCGGTCGCTGGCGCCCTGGATATTTGAACGGACTCGTTCGTGGATGTCGTCCATTCTCTGGCGTAGAGTACTGACGTAGTCCTCTCCAGCCACGTCGTCCCCTGGTGTACAGCCGAACTTCAGGTCACAGGGTAGACGCAGTTCACGGCCCATGACGATGCTTGCAGGTGTTTGCCCAGTTGTTTCGTGAACCGACGACCGGTAGGCTAGCAGGAACAGGTGGAGAAACTGGTCCCAGTCCCTCTGGTGGTCAGAGACTACTTTGGATAAGTACCGGTTGATGGTCCTATTCATTCGCTCCACCATTCCATCTGACTGCGGATGCAGTGCAGTTGTCCTCGTCTTACGGATGTCGAGTGTACGGCACACATTCTGAAACAGAATCGACTCGAAATTTCTCCCCTGGTCCGAATGTAATTCCAGAGGTACACCAAATCGACAGATCCAGTCCTTGATGAGAGCGTCCGCCACAGTAGAAGCCTCTTGGTTTGGAAGGGCATACGCTTCTACCCATTTGCTGAAATAATCCATCACGACGACGATGTATTTATTTCCATTATCTGTTTCCGGAAACGGACCTGCTACATCGATGGCAATTCTTTCAAACGGACTACCCACGTTGTATTGTCGCATTGGAGCCTTCGGGTGCCGTTGCGGACCATTACTCGCAGCGCACACCACGCATTTCTTGCACCACTCCTTCACGTCAGTAGTGCAGTTCACCCAGTAGAAACGCTCCCTAACTTTTCCCAGCGTCTTCGTTACTCCTAGGTGTCCGCCAGTGCTTCCATTGTGGATCTCCTCCAATACCTCTGGCACTCTGTTCCTGGGGACTATCAGTTGTTTTCGCTCTTCGGTACCATCTGATTTCTCCAGAACGCGTCTTAAGAGTCCATCGCTTAGGACGAGGGAATTCCACTGAGCCCAGTACGACTTTACTGTTGGCGAGTACCGTGATACTTCTTCCCAAGTGGGTTTCCGACCTTCTTTCTTCCAATTCACAATTGGTTTCAGATTCGGGTCATTCTCTTGATCTCTCAGAAGCTCATCCCGCTGCCAATCATCATTCACCACCGTTAGTCTGCGTATTACGACATCCTTTTCAGATGATGGCGGTGCTTTCTTCTTTTCAATACGGCGACCACGAATGTGACGTACCTTAACACTATTCCCACGCCGAATTGGCCTCTTATCCAATATCTCCTTGGCGACTCGCCTAATCTCTGCTTCATTACATGTTCCTTCTTCAAGATCTTCCTCCATCTTGGGGATCGTAGCTTGACGTCTGCAACTTTCTTTAGCGGCTTCGAATTCCAAAGCTCGCGCCAACGCATCCACCAACTTGCTGGGACGAGCGAGAGTCAGAGCTTGACGGGTCTCAGTATCACGCAGACCATCTAAAAATGCCTGCACGGCTAATCGTTCCATAACGTTCTCCGGCGTAGATGAATATGCCAAACGAACTAACCGCGCTATGTCCGCTTCGAATTCCTGCAGCGATTCGTTACTTTTCTGATAACGGTTCTTCAACTGCGAGTGGTAGACATGCTCGAGATGAGACTGACCATATCGCATTTCCAGGTGTCGGACAAGTTGATGGTAGTCCTCTTGTTCTTCAAGCGAAAGCGTCTGTAATATATCCGTGGCATCTCCGCGTAGTGCCAACGTCGGCGCTCTAGCCTTCTCTGCCAACGACCAACAATTTGCCTTCGCTGCAGCCTCAAATTGTCGTAGATAATTGACCCATGAGCTCTTACCATCAAATTGTGGTGGTTTCATGCGAATTCTCGAAATTTCCACAGGACTGCTCAATTCGGGTTTCCTCAACCTGTCGCTGTCGCTACCAGGTGACTTCAGAGAGGTATTGACCACCTGTTGTTGTTCCCCATTTCCTAAACTCAGCGTTGCAATTTTTCTCTCAACTTCTAGAAACTTATTTTCAATTTCTCCAAATTTTCCGTCCACATATTCGCCTATTTGTTTCTGGAGGCAACTAGAATTTTCCGTAATTTTCTTTTCCAAAGTTGTATAACTTTCCAGTAGTTTTTGATCCATGTTTTTTTATTAATTTCTGTTCCATCCCTCTTAAGTTTTGCTCCATCCCTCTTAAGTTACTAGAATTTTCAACCAACCTTTGCTCCATCCCTCTTAAGTTTCCTGACGTTTCCTCAAATTTCTGTTGCATTTGGGTGGCATTTTCTAAAAGTTTCTCTTCTAGATTTTTCTCCAAGCTTCCAGACGATTCCTGGAGTTCCTGTTGCATTTTGGTGGCATTTTCTAATAATTTGTTTTCCAAACTGCAACGCCGAATTTATATCGCCAGCAATTTCGAATAAAAATATATCGGAATTTTCACCTTCATTTTCCAGAGCTTCTTTAAGTCTATTTTGCAGATCGGCCTTTTTCCCTGTCGTCTCGCACTCCCGTTCTTCGAGTTCTCTCTTCAAATCCGCCACTTTAAGGTCCTTCAAAAACACCTGTCTCGAAGCCATTTCACTTAATTTATTTATCGCGAATTTATTTATTTAAATGTTTTTATTGTTCAGTTTTTTTTTCACACCCAACTTCTGACACCAATGTAACGTTTTATTTATTTCGGGTTCGTGAGGTGTGAAAAATTAAACTCGCACTTTTAAATTAACACTATTTATTTAATTATTACAACTACGGGCTAACACTATTTAACTACACTAATTTATTTTTATACAATTTATATTAGAGCGTTGTACGGAAAGCCGCGCCGGTATTCAAATAGGAACTGAACTATCCCGCGTCGAAACCCCGCGTTATATCTCCTTGCGGACATATCTCGAAGCTTCCGGGCAGTTCGACTTCGCGAGCCGCCGCGATCTCTCCAGGCGCTTCCACATACGTCTATCAGACGACGCGGTCGGCTGGTATCGAGGGAGGCAGGGGCGGACTGGCCCAGCGTTCGTAACAGTACTAATCAGATTTTCTTTTTTAAAAACAATTTAACATTTATACAACGTTTACTTTGTAGACAATGGACTCACAAACATGTCAAAAATCGTAGTAGGTGAAATTATTAACAACATTTGATAATTCTAGTAAATAAGTCCGAAAAAAAATTTCTGGTTTTTATAAGCTAATTTTTCTACCTTTGTATACTGTTAGTGCCCTCTATTTTTGAAATCACTAACTAACTGTACAAAATCTATACTAACCTATTCATCCTTTAGGAATCTATATCTAAATCTATTTTATTTAGTTACATTTTTAGTCATTAGAGGCGCTTCAGAAGAAAACTTCGTAAATCGGGTTGTGGTCAACCCGATGTCAAATGTAAAAATAAACTTTAAACCATGCATAAATACTACATGCAACAATTTTTATAAATAACCGATATATCACATGCACTAACTTTAAATATCAATTGTAGCCTATTGTAACTTTTGTTGTCTGATGATGGTCATTTAGTGACCGAAACCGGTAGCAAGTCATAAATAAAGGATTTGTGAGAAAAAACGCCCTCTTATCATTTCTTTCCAATTGAAAAATGAACTCACATTTTGCCATACTCCAAAGAATATAGTATAAATATATATTAAAGTTAAAATAAAACCAGTAGTCCGCCGCCTAAATGTTTTTTAGACACCAAATGGCTGAGGATAGGACGAGGTGAATCCTATACTCAACCTTTGGTATTATTTACGGCTGCTTTACTGTTTTTATTTATTTTTTTAGAATACGGGTAGATATAAGAGTCACGAAATACATAAATATTCGGAAGAAGCTTTGGCAAATGCACTAAATGCTATTCGAAATTAAAATCTAGGTATAAGAGAGGCAAGCATACGCTTTGGCATTCCCAGGGGAACACTTCAAGACCGTATCCATGGACGAGTCAAAATCGGTCCCAGAAAAATGAGACCAGCTACTGTTCTGAGCAGTGAGGAAAAAGATGAAATAGAAAAGTGGCTTATTAATCACCCATCTCGCATCCTTAACGGCGATGAGACGAGTTTTTCCATGTGCCCAAAAAGTGGAAAGATCTTGGCACCTAAAGGGCGCAAAAACATATACGAATTGAAGAAGGGTAATGAAAAGGAAACAATCACGATGCTCCTGGTATTTTCTGCCGATGTAAAAACTCTTATCATTAGGCCCAATAAAGCTTTGGTAGACAATGTACCTCGTGAATGGTTCTTAGGGCGTTCGGAGTGGCTGGATAAAAACGGAAGTTTTTTTTGAGTATTTGGCCAATGATGTTGATAAATGGCTTGAAGATGATGATAGAAAATGACATTTCGAGGCCTGTGTTGTTATTTGTAGATGGACATAAGTCACACTTATCAATGGAGCTTAACCAATATTGCCACGATCATGGAATCATATTGTATGCACTTTCTCCAAATACCACTCATCTGATACAACCAGCTGACGTTAGTGTCTTCAAGCCACTTAAAACAGAATGGAAGAAAACAGTTAGAGAGTGGCAAGCTAACAATGAAAATGTAAATTGTGTTTTAACTAAAGTTACGTTTTGCCCACTTTTGATGACTGTATTAGAGAAAGAACGTTTACCCGAAACAATTAATAATGGTGTTACGGTATCAAACTGACCGGCTCAATAACCTCAGATTTAGAAGCGCAATAGAAGTGAACAGCACAGAATTTTATTTTCATGCAGCAGAGAGCACCAGTGTGCTTATCCTTTTTCCTATTTTTTAGTGGGGTGAACAATATAACTGTCTCTCTTTAGAGAGCAAACAATTTCTACAGTTGGTGAACCTGGCCTGTCATGAGAATTATTTTAAATTCCCTAAATAATTTGAGAGAGGGAATAATTTCATTTTTCCTCTCCGGCCACGAAAAAGGGAAGATTGGTCTGTGTCTTGAGCCATCCAAACTGCGCTCTGCGGATTTTTTTTTGCCCTCTTGATCGTGTTGACTGAGCTCAATAGCCCTTTGTTCTTGGGGACACACCTTTACGGTCGATTTTTTTGGAATATTGAGTCTCAGCAAATCTACAAAAAAATAAAAAAACGACATAGGCCACACACCACTACAAAGGTAGGGAAAAGCGCTCACACATTTATATACACTGGTTTTGCTTCTAATTTACTTTTTTTGTGTATTTATTTTGAATTTACTAATTTTGCGACTAATTGCTGCATGTTTGCTTCTAGGCCTTTTTTTCCCTTCTTCCTCTTACTTTTCTTCTCGTGCTGTTACACTCGCTACTTCCCATTGCTTTCTTACGCCCGGCGGGCGCAGCTCTTTGGCTCAGCACCTGCTGCCACACTGGCAACCAGCCTGCTACACCTGCTGTGCACCTAACACCTTTCTGGGGGCTTCGGAACGCACATAACCTCAAATCCACCACATAGTCAGGGACCGGGAGACCTCGACAGGAAGTTAGTGGCTACCGGACCTCAGGCACTCTTGGACCACTCAGGCACGGACCTCAGGCACTCAGGGCTCTGGGACCAAGAACATAATAAGGTCATATTAGCTAAGTCTTAGGTACATGGTCGCGCAGGTAACCTTACCCCGCTAGATATCGTCAACACTGCGGACCCATTGCTTTTATTGTCTGTTAATAGCACGGGGGTATCTAAAATATATAAAACCGGTCAGTTCGTGCCCTTTAAGTAACGCACCTCCATTCAGTACTGAAGGGGGCCACTTACTGTTGTGCTTACTGCCCTGTACACCGGCGGTATATACACGGTGGAGACTTTAACTGGAATATATTCGCTAGCGGGGTGGTGAATGATTTTTCAAAAAAATTCCCGAGACACGTCAACTTTTAAATGTATTTACCTACATTTTGCAAGTAATGTGAAAAATATACTAAAAATCCACCACCCTCGACATGATTTTTTTCAAATGCAACCCTATGGCTTGTGACCCCTCATTGTAAAGCTGGTGGAAAGAGGAATCCAACGCACTGATCAAATTTTAATTTTTAGTATGTTTGTAGGGTTGCATACAATTAAAACGTAATTTTATAGTTTAATTTATTTTTAGCGCAACAATTTCGTACTCAAAATGTGTGTTGTTTAGTTTTGGAATGTAAACCTTACTTTTCATATGTCCCCACAAAAAATTCCAAGCAATTTTTTGCCACAACTGATATTTGTTATTTTTAGCTAGTGTTTTTACACGGCCGCAAAGAGTAATTTAGTTTGTATGCTGTATTCAGAGTTTGAAACGAAGTGTTATTTCAAATTGGTGAAAATGTCTTATTTAACTGAATCATTAAAAATCGAAATTTTGATGATGATTGGATATGGTGATAGGGCGCGAACTCAATGCGAAGTTGTTCGCTTGTTTCGAGAAACGCATCCTAACTTGCCACCACTAAATCAAGGTACCATTAGTAAAATTGAGGCACAATATCGAGAGATGGGTCATGTCAGGAAAGTACCGAGTAAGAGGCAGGCTGTTGTTGATGACGACACGAAGTTGAATTTGTTGCTTGCTCTAGAAGAAAATCTAATCACTCCAGCCCGTCAACTGGCCCGTGATAGTAATCTTAATCACAAAACAGTTTTAAAAATACTTAAATATGAGAAAAAATGCCCATATAAAATGCAAGCTGTTCAAGAGCTACTTGAAGATGATCCAGATCGACGAGTGGAATTTTGCGATTTATTGATGACTTGTATTGATCAAAACCAGTTATCTTTAGAGAGGATAGTTTTCTCTGACGAGGCTACTTTTAAATTAAATGGGCACGTAAATCGCCAAAATTGTCGTTACTGGGCTGAAGAGAACCCCCATTGGATGAGGGAACTTCATACTCAGCGCCCACAGAAAACTAATGTGTGGGCCGGAATAATACAAGATAGAATTGTAGGACCATTTTTCTTTGATGACACTCTTAATGGAGCAAGATATTTGCGTTTACTCCAGCACGAACTAATGCCAGTGCTATGTCATTTATTTCCAAACCCCTTAAACCCTAACTTGACCGACGAGAGGTTATTACAAGTCAATTTAACAGTGGAATTTGTAAAGACTCGTCTGTTAGATGAATACAATAAAAGGAAAAATGTAACGGAACCTCATCGAAATGTTACATCGACAGCATTTTCTACATTTAAATTTAAATGCTATGGTTGTGGTAAGGTGGGCCATAAACGTTCAGAATGTAAACAGAAGGCAAAACCCTAGCAGAAAAATAAGGGCAAGCCTACTTCACTCCCAAATTCAGTGAATATATTGTAACGTTTTATTTATTTCGGGTTCGTGAGGTGTGAAAAATTAAACTCGCACTTTTAAACTAACACTATTTATTTAATTATTACAACTACGGACTAACCTATTTAACTACACTAATTTATTTTTATACAATTTATATTAGAGCGTTGTACGGAGAGCGCGCCGATATTCAAAAATAGGAACTGTTCCCCGCCGCCCAGTGCGGCTATTTTATAGTGTCGCCGAAAACTCTAGATGACACCAGGCTCGTCCGTACGACGTTCGAGATACGTCCCGAATAGAACTCGGTGCGTCACTTATTTACGTCCGGTACTCGGCCGGCGAAGTCAACCGCAAGCGGCACGACTCGGCGGACTCCGTAACACTGCCCCCTCCTTAAAGACATTTCGTCTCGAATTGTGTCATCCCCTGGCCTGTGACGATACCTGCAGAATGGCCCATTCTTGCATCGGGAGGTCTGGTAGAAGAAGCAGTCCACAGTCTTCTCGTTGAGCGATCTCCTGGGGTTGTAACAGCATACCAGAATCTCAATTCCAGTAAACCGAAAGAGGACTTCTAGCATACTCCTGATCACCCTCCAATCCAGGCCATCTAGTCCGCTGGCTCTCTTCGGTATCGCCAAACTGCTTATGCTCTGGGACAGGAACACATCCCTCAGCTCGACTAGTGTGTCCCAGACAGTTTGATAAGTTGGTTTATGGTGCGATAGCTGCTTGGTCACCAAATAGAAAACGGACCTCTCTTTCTCCTGCTCGGCCGCCGTGATTTGAAGGACTCGTCCAACCTCTGGTCTTTGTCTGCGTAACTCCTCCAACTGTCCAAACGCCTTCTTGAAGGTAAGTGCAATCCCTCGGGACATTCGGAGATCCGCTGCCACACAGTGAGCAAGACAGAAGTCAGCAGGAGCCTGGAACAGGTCACGTGGTTCTTCTCGCGTTACACCGTAGCGAGCTTTCTGGCCGTTGGAATGAAGCAACATGAATTCCTCGAAGGAGAGCTCGCTGTCTGGTGGACTGACGTGTCGAACTCTGGCTTCAGCTTGTTCGTCATTATTTCCGGCGAAAGGGGCTAAACGGTTGAAATGGACAACCCTGGGTTTTCCTCTTGGCAACTTCTGGATTCGGTAGACTACATCGTTAATCCGGGTGACGACCTCATACGGACCTTCCCAGGAGCTTTGAAGTTTTGGAGATAACCCACGACGACGTTGTGGGTTATATAACCAGACTTGGTTACCGGGCTGGTACCTGCCATCGTTGGCGTTTATGTCGTAGGTCTCCTTCATGCGGTCGCTGGCGCCCTGGATATTTGAACTGACTCGTTCGTGGATGTTGTCCATTCTCTGGCGTAGAGTACTGACGTAGTCCTCTCCAGCCACGTCGTCCCCTGGTGTACAGCCGAACTTCAGGTCACAGGGTAGACGCAGTTCACGGCCCATGACGATGCTTGCAGGTGTTTGCCCAGTTGTTTCGTGAACTGACGACCGGTAGGCTAGCAGGAACAGGTGGAGAAACTGGTCCCAGTCCCTCTGGTGGTCAGAGACTACTTTGGATAAGTACCGGTTAATGGTCCTATTCATTCGCTCCACCATTCCATCTGACTGCGGATGCAGTGCAGTTGTCCTCGTCTTACGGATGTCGAGTGTACGGCACACATTCTGAAACAGAATCGACTCGAAATTTCTCCCCTGGTCCGAATGTAATTCCAGAGGTACACCAAATCGACAAATCCAGTCCTTGATGAGAGCGTCCGCCACAGTAGAAGCCTCTTGGTTTGGAAGGGCATACGCTTCTACCCATTTGCTGAAATAATCCATCACGACGACGATGTATTTATTTCCATTATCTGTTTCCGGAAACGGACCTGCTACATCGATGGCAATTCTTTCAAACGGACTACCCACGTTGTATTGTCGCATTGGAGCCTTCGGGTGCCGTTGCGGACCATTACTCGCAGCGCACACCACGCATTTCTTGCACCACTCCTTCACGTCAGTAGTGCAGCTCACCCAGTAGAAACGCTCCCTAACTTTTCCCAGCGTCTTTGTTACTCCTAGGTGTCCGCCAGTGCTTCCATTGTGGATCTCCTCCAATACCTCTGGCACTCTGTTTCTGGGGACTATCAGTTGTTTTCGCTCTTCGGTACCATCTGATTTCTCCAGAACGCGTTTTAAGAGTCCGTCGCTTAAGACGAGGGAATTCCACTGAGCCCAGTATGACTTTACGGTTAGTGAATACCGTGATACCTCCTCCCAAGTGGGTTTCCGATCTTCTTTCTTCCAATTCACAATTGGTTTCAGATTCGGGTCATTCTCTTGGTCTTTCAAAACCTTTTCCAACAGCCAATCATCGTTCACCGCCGTCGTTCTGTATACTAAGATGTCCTTTTCTTCTGCCCGCTGACAATGTTTGCAATCCTCAAAGCAGGGTCTTCTGGATAGCGCATCAGCGTTGCGGTGAACTTTGCCTGCACGATGTTCGGTGTCGAAATCAAATTCTTGGAGTCGCTCTATCCACCTGGCTACCTGTCCTTCAGGATTCTTGAACTGTAGAAGCCATTTTAGCGCCGCATGGTCCGTTCTCAGCAAGAATTTCCTCCCATACAGGTATTTATAGAAGTGTTCGACAGATTTCACTTCCGCCAGTAGCTCCCGCCTGGTAACACAGTAGTTTCGCTCAGGTTTCGACAAGGTTTTACTGAAGTATCCAATAACCTTCTCTTGGCCGTCCTGAATCTGAGACAAAACTGCTCCCAAACCTACATTACTGGCATCGGTATCCAAAATGAATTTTCCATCTGGGAGAGGATAGCTCAGGATAGGTGCACTCGTCAACGCTTCCTTTAAATGTCGAAACGCTTCACTGCATTCATCGTCCCATTGGAACCGTCTTTCTCCTTCCGTGAGTCGAGTCAGTGGCTTGGCAATATTGGCAAATCCGGGCACATATCGACGATAGTAAGTGCATAACCCGAGGAAACTTCGTAGATCATGCTTATTGCCGGGTACTGGCCACTCTCGCACTGTTTTGATCTTCTGGTCATCCACTGCCACTCCTTGACTGGAAACAACATGGCCCAGATACCTCACTTCCTTCTGGAATAGATGACACTTTTTCGGGCTAAGCTTTAGGCCAGAGGTTCGCAAACGTTGAAAGACCTCCTCCAGATTTTTCATGTGATCCTCAAAAGATTTTCCAACCACGATGATGTCGTCAAGATACACAAGACATGTCTTCCAAGAGAGTCCTTTTAACACTGTTTCCATCAGCCTCTCGAAGGTTGCCGGAGCGTTACATAATCCAAACGGCATTACGGTAAACTGCCATAGTCCCGTACCCAGAGTAAACGCAGTTTTCTCTCGATCCCGGTGTGCCAACTCTACTTGCCAATATCCACTCTTCAAATCTAGGGTTGAGAAAATCTTTGATCCTGATAGAGTATCCAAGGTGTCATCGATTCTAGGCAATGGATAGCTGTCTTTCTTTGTCACGTTGTTTAATTGACGGTAATCCACATAAAATCTTGTAGAGCCATCTTTCTTCTTTACCAATACAATTGGTGAAGCCCACGGACTATTAGATGGTTCAATGACCCCATCTTTTTCCATGTCCTGCACGATTTTATCGGCTTCCTCGCGTTTGGCTAATGGCAATCTTCTTGCTGTTTGTCGGATGGGCCGAGCGTCGCCCGTGTTAATTTTGTGTCGGATTACATTTGTCCTGCCCTTTCCACCCTGCCCATCATCGAAAATATCTGCGTGCTTAGTAATCAGACTCCTTAGCTTCGTCGTTTGATCACTTCTCAAGGATCTTGAGGACGATGATAGGAGGTTTGCTAACTCGCCTGTAATCTTCCTAACTGAATTTTCTTGAGCATCTAATTTTCGGATGACGGAGGAAACCTAGGAACAGTACCCTAAAACGATTCCTTTTCTTAGATTTACTGGGTGATGATTCAGGTTCATTATTCTCACCGGTACTGTTTTCTCGGTCAGCAACAGAGCTTTTCCCACAGCTATTCCTCTCGCTACCTCGCCGTCGTGAGATCTTGGCTCAAACATCATTATATTTCCAACACACGGGTTACCGTCCAAATGAGCGTCCAAGATCATTTCACTTCGTTCTGGCACTGCCGTATCCTCTGCCAGTACAGCTCGGATTGTTTCCTCCGTCTTTCGATGTAGTACGATTTCCTCGCCATTTATTTTCAGAACATTATTCTTGAAGTCCAGTTCAAATCCATTGGTGTTCATAATGTCCATTCCAAGAATAAGTTCATCCTCAATTTCAGCTACCAGTGCTCGATGTTCAAACGACACGTTTCCAATGACAATTGTGACGTTGGTCTCACCGCGAATGGTAGCGGGATCTCCAGTTGCAGTACGTAGTCGCCAGCTGGTCGGAGTAATTCTTGCTGCTGTTCCAGCAATATCTGGTCTAATGATAGTTCTCGTTGCACCCGTATCTAATAGCAACAGTCTCTCTTTTCCATCGACTAGTCCATCGACAAAAACACTATTAGACGGGTGTTGAAGAGATGCGACTCGTGCAATTTTCTTTGGGGCTTGCTTCTTAGAGGTTGACGATTGCCCCTTACGGTCAACCTCCTTTAGTTTCCCGACGAGGGTGACGTTTCCTTATTTCTAGGGCAGCGACTACGGACATGTCCAACCTTACCGCAATTCCAGCACCGAATTTGCCTCTTTTCCAACATGCCCTCGACGACTCGCCTAATTTCTGCTTCATTGCAGGTTCCTTCTTCAACACCTTCCTCCACCCTACGGACCTTAGCTTGACCTCTGCAACTCTGTTTAGCAGCTTCGAATTCCAAAGCTCGCGCCAAAGCATCCACCAACTTGCTGGGACGAGCGAGAGTCAGAGCTTGACGGGTCTCAGTATCACGCAGACCATCTAAAAATGCCTGCACGGCTAGTCGTTCCATGACGTTCTCCGGCGTAGATGAATATGCCAAACGAACTAACCGCGCTATGTCCGCTTCAAATTCCTGCAGAGATTCGTTATTTTTCTGACAGCGGTTCTTCAACTGCGAGTGGTAGACATGCTCGAGATGGGACTGACCATAACGCATTTCGAGGTGTTTAACTAGTTGATGGTAATCATCTTGTTCTTCAAGAGAAAGCGTCTGTAAAATATATGTGGCGTCACCACGTAGCGCCAACGTCAGCGCTGTAGCCTTCTCTGCCAACGACCAACCATTTGCCCTCGCTGCAGCCTCAAATTGTCGTAGATAATTGACCCATGAGCTCTTACCATCAAACTGTGGTGGTTTCATACGAATTTTCGAAATTTCCACGTGACTGCTCAACTCGGGTTTACTCAACCTGTCAGTGTCGCTACCAGGTGACTTCAGAGCGGTATTGACCACTCGTTGTTGTTCCCCACTTTCTAAACTCAGCGTTGCAATTTTTCTCTCTACTTCTAGAAACTTATTCTGGAATTCTTCTTCTACGGTAACTAACTTATTTTCCATTTCCTCAAATTTTCCGTCCACATATTCACCTATTTGTTTCTGGAGACAACTAGAATTTTCCGTAATTTTCTTTTCTAAAGTTGTATAATTTTCCAGTAGTTTTTGATCCATATTTTCTATTAGTTTCTGTTTCATCTTAGTGGAATTTTCGACCAACTTTTGCTCCATCCCTCTTAAGTTATCAGAATTTTCGACCAATTTCTGTTGCATTTGGGTGGCATTTTCTAAGAGTTTCTCTTCTAGATTTTTTCTCCAAGCTTTGCAACGCCGAATTTATATCGCCAGCAATGTCGAATAAATATGTATTAGGGTTTTCACCTTCATTTTCCAAAGCTTCTCGAAGTCTATTTTGTAGATCGGCCTTTTTCCCTGTCGTCTCGCACTCCCGTTCTTCGAGTTCTCTTTTCAAATCCGCCACTTTAAGGTCCTTCAAAAATACCTGTCTTGAAGCCATTTCACTTAATTTATTTATCGCGAATTTATTTATTTAAATGTTTTTATTATTGTTTTTTTTTCACACGCAACACCTGACACCAATGTAACGTTTTATTTATTTCGGGTTCGTGAGGTGTGAAAAATTAAACTCGCACTTTTAAACTAACACTATTTATTTAATTATTACAACTACGGACTAACCTATTTAACTACACTAATTTATTTTTATACAATTTATATTAGAGCGTTGTACGGAGAGCGCGCCTATATTCAAAAATAGGAACTGTTCCCCGCCGCCCAGTGCGGCTATTTTATAGTGTCGCCGAAAACTCTAGATGACACCAGGCTCGTCCGTACGACGTTCGAGATACGTCCCGAATAGAACTCGGTGCGTCACTTATTTACGTCCGGTACTCGGCCGGCGAAGTCAACCGCAAGCGGCTCGACTCGGCGGACTCCGTAACAATATGTACCAATGTTGATAATGAGGAAATATCCTTTATATCGATAGACCAATCGGAAATTGACTACAATTTTAGTGAAAACAACGAGTTAATCAGATGATATCTAGACTCGAGTGCCACAGATCACATGGTAACTTCACATGGTGACAAATATTTTAATCGTGTGGAAAATTTGGCAACACCGATTCATATAGCTGTAGCGAAGAATGGTGAAAATTTGACAGTGGTAAAGAGATGTTATGTGAAATTAATACTGGATGAGAAAATAATTCGGGATGAGAAAATAATAAATGTTAATGACGTGTCGTTGGTTCCGAATTTAAGGTGTAATCTCATGTCTGTATGCAAATTGGAGAAAAATGTTTTCACAGTAACATTTCAGAATGGAGAAGCAGTTATTAGTAAGAATAACGTACATCATGCAACAGCTGTTAGGAAAGGAAAACTTTATGAACTTAACTTTAAATATCAAAGCCCTGAAGTTGCCAATTTAAATGAAAATGTGAGTATAAATGTTAACGAAATGTTATTATGGCACAGAAGGCTGTTGCGATCCATTTTTTTGCTAGTATAATGGTTTTTACATATATTTAAAAATTTTATAGTTCCGCGTTATCGTCATGTTATTCTTGGTCATTCATACCGTAGCTATGTTTTAAATTTCCCATGTATTCGTGATACATATTTTTATTAGGTAAATAGGAATGTTCCACAATTGTAATTATTTGGATGGCCATCTGTCATTTGTATATCTTATACGGGTGTTTATCGGTCAGTCTCCTTCTTGAGAAAATCCATAGTCCTAGAGTTGACGGATAGGTGACACCACTTGGAAAATTTTTCAAGCAGATAATCTCGAACCAGAGTACAATCGAGCAGTTAATCTCGAACCAGAGTACAAAATGGTTTTTATAACGTTTTTTCTATGGGTTCGAAAAACGCAACGGCGAAATCGACATTTTTCAATTATTATTCGTCACCGGTCATTAGCTTTGCTTCTTCTTTGCATTTAGTTTGATCCTTGATTTGATGATATGTATATAAAAAAGTGTTGCCTACCGATCTAGGAAAAAAAATCCCTACATGTAATTTTGTTGAATACTGCTTGGTGTACTTACCATATTGGTTTATTTCAACCCTAGATTTTTTATCACAGGCATAATTTATTTTATTTTATAATATATCTTGTTATATCTCCATGCACATATGTATATATATTGTTGGGTAGGTCATAATCACCCAATGTACCGGTCGCCATCTTGTTAAGGCGCCATTTTGTTTTGAGGAGGCTAACCTCCCACTACACCATTGGGTTATTTACTGTTTTATATATACAGTGCGTCCATAAAGTGACGCATAAATTCATTATTAGCTAAATGAACAATATTATTGAAAATTCCCGAGACAGGTCAATTTTTGATTGCGATTTACTATTTTGTCACATACTAATTTAATATACAGGGTGTCCCACCTTCGAGTAATGACGCCACCACCGATTTTTTTAAATGGAACACTACATTTTTTTTTCAATTTTCGGATGACCCTGGCCGAGCTGAGTCCAAAAAATGTATCACAAGTTGCTTCTATCTATTACAGGGTGGACAACAGTACAAAAATTACAAATTATGTATTGCTGATTAAACGCACTAAAAAAAATTAAATTAACGTTATTGTGATACAAAAATACAACTACTTTAATAAACACCAGTTTGGACAAGACGCGCGAATGACGCGAGGCGCGATACGTGGTTCGTTATTTTTTTGTCATTTGTTTTTTTGATTGTCATTGTCATTTTTTGCCATATTAAAAACGGCTATTTAGAGTTCACTTTTGTATTGTTAACGCTTCAAAGTAGGTACTTTAAGTGAAACCTAAATCTAATTTATTTAAAACGTTTTGTTGAAAATGCCTTTAAATGAAAGGGATAGGATTGAAATTCTAATGATGATTGGTGTTGGCGACAGAATGCGGACTCAACAAGAGGTGTGTAGATTATTCCATGAAATGCACCCAGATCGTGAACCTGTTTCACAATCTACAGTAAGCAGAATAGAGCGAAAATACAGAGAATTAGGACACGTGAGGGATGCACCAAGGCAAGGTAGACCTAAAATTAATGAAAATGTTCAACAAGACGTAATTTTGTCGGCACTAGAAAATCCACATTGTACAGTACGGCAAGTATCTAGGGATTTGAATATTGGAAAGTCTTCAGTATCGAATATTTTTAAAAAGGTAAAATACCATCCCTATAGAGTACGCCTCATCCATGAATTGGCTGAAGACGACTTTGACCGAAGAACTGAATTCTGCGAGTACATGATGGACCACAATAATCAAAATAACGGTTTCATTGCTAATATTTTATTTTCTGACGAGGCAACGTTTTTTTTGAACGGGCATGTTAATCGGCAAAACACCCGCTACTGGTCTCAGGAAAATCCACACTGGATGCAAGAATACCATACGCAACATCCACAAAAGGTCAATGTGTGGGCTGGTATTGTGAGAAATAGAATTGTTGGTCTATACTTTTTTGATGAAAATTTGACAGGAGCATTGTATCTGAATTTTTTTACAATATACATTAATTCCTGACTTGACCCGGCTATTTCCTGATATTGAAATAGCCAATACTTTAGACGGCAGAATTTGGTTTCAACAGGATGGTGCACCACCACATTTTGCTATAGCTGTGCGCGAGTTTTTACACAGAACCTTTCCAGATCGGTGGATAGGAAGAAGAGGATCAGTGGAATGGCCCCCTAGATCACCTGATCTTACTCCACTAGATTTCTTTTTATGGGGTTATTTGAAATCTAAAGTTTATACTAATAGACCCGAGAACATCCGTGAGCTCAAAGATCGAATCAGGCAAGAAACGTTAAACATAACACCTGCTATGTTACAAAATGTCAGAAGCGAATGTATTGCCCGATTAGGTCATTGTTTAGCAGTCAACGGAGAACAATTTGAGCATTTATTGTGACTTTTCTAAAAATACAGAAACGTATAACTTTCTAATGAAATTTTTCATAAACACTTTATGTATTGTTGTCCACCCTGTAATAGATAGAAGCAACTTGTGATACATTTTTGGACTCAGCTCGGCCAGGGTCATCCGAAACTTGAAAAAAAAATGTAGTATTCCATTTAAAAAAATCGGTGGTGGCGTCATTACTCGAAGGTGGGACACCCTGTATATTAAATTATTATGTGACAAAATAGTAAATCGCAATCAAAAATTGACCTGTCTCGGGAATTTTCAATAATATTGTTCATTTAGCTAATAATGAATTTATGCGTCACTTTATGGACGCACTGTATATATATATTTTTCATTTAATACGTTACCGTTTGTACGCTGCGCGTGTATACACGTCCGGTACTTATATGCCACGATTTGGCCTGGTTTATTGTATATGTATGTATGCCACAATTTGGCCTGGTTTCTTGTATATATGTATGTATATTACTAGATCTTAGATGTGTATATAAGGGGATAACCCTTAATTTCCCCTTTGTGTGCAATTGTTATCTATAATTTTTATGCCTTACGGATTAGAGAGATAATAAATGTTTGATATTCAGAGAAACTCATAAATTGGCATTTTTGTTTTTTTGTGCATAATACTTAACCGGTAATAGAGACCGTTGCGTTTTTACCGTTGTAATAAACGGAGGCAGTGTAATAAACCAAGTGGCGCTCTCGGAAATCTCTACATTTTAACCCCGCTTTCTTCACTGCAGCTGGCAGGCCACTGTCCCGTTTCCACTGGTGTGGTAAGTGTCTGGGTATAGTATCATTGCAAGGTTTGAGAACGTCACAAGGCTTGGTCATCTGACTAAGAATAACAAGCTGAAATTATTTAGAAATAATATGGTGGAAGGCATTCCGACAAAAATTAACACAGAAATGAGTTTTTGTGATGTGTGTACTGAGCAGTGGCGGTGCGTGATATTTCAGTTAGCCATATCTTGAAAACGACGCATGGGACCCACTTCACTTTTTAGGTGATGACTATACACCTCTTACAGAAAGGATTTATAGTGAAAAAACCGTCAGCAAAGTTTGCGAAAAAATTTTCAAAAACACTGGAGCACTCCCTGGGTTCTCAGTAACGCTCTGTGGGATATTTGCAGTATTTTTTTTTTCATAATCTAGAAACAAATATAAGTAGACGTTTCGATTTGTTGCAAAATATTTTTTTTCAAAAAGTTATGGCCATTTTAATTTTAATTTTATAGGAACATTTTGTTTCCCAAAATTAAAATGGCCATAACTTTTTGAAACAAAAATATGTTGTAACAAATCGAAAAACGTCTCCTTATATTTGTTTCTAGATTATGAAAAAAAATATACTGCAAATATTCCACAGAGCGTTACTGAGAACCCAGGGAGTGCTCCAGTGTTTTTGAAAATTTTTTCGCAAACTTTGCTGACGGTTTTTTCACTATAAATCCTTTCTGTAAGAGGTGTATAGTCATCACCTAAAAAAGTGAAGTGGGTCCCATGCGTCGTTTTCAAGATATGGCTAACTGAAATATCACGCACCGCCACTGGTACTGAGGCAAAACAAACTGCCCTGCCACACATGAAGTATACTCAGGAGAGGTCACGAAGGCCTTTAGAATTAATACACTCGGATGTGAGCGGTTCACTAACACCTGAAACCTACGATGGGTATAGGTACTATGTGTCATTTATAGACGACTATACACACTTTATAACGGTTTACTTAATGATAAAAAAAAGTGAAGTTTTTCATCACTTTAAAGAGTATAAAGCCGCAGCAGAGGCACATTTTGAGAAGAGAATAAGTAGAATGAGGGTGGATAATGGGGGAGAGTACACCTCTGGTGAACTACATAGATTTTGTTCATCACAAGGAATACGTGTGGAGTATACCATGCCATACAACCCTGAACAGAACGGTGTATCCGAAAGGTTCAACAGAACGTTGCTGGTGAAATCGAGAGCTACGATCATAGATGCAAGTTTACCTAAATATCTATGGGGTGAAGCAGTTAGAGTAGCCGCATATATAACAAATCGTTGTCCGACTAGAGCTCTTCGAGGTAAGGATAAAACACCAGCGGAGATGTGGTATCGTAAAAAAACCGGATTTGAAAAAGCTAAAAATATTTGGCTGCAGTGCTTTTCTGCACGTGTCTGAGGAAAAACGTTCAAAATTAGATCCAAAAAGCGTGAAGCTTATTGGATTGGATATTGTCCTAATGGTTATAGGCTGTGGGATACAGACAGGAAATGTGTCGTAGTTGGAAGAAATGTTACTTTTAATGAAACTTGGTTTAACAAATGCAAGTAATAAAATTGTAGGAATTAAATATAGCTTCCTCAAGGCGATTTTCCCAGAGACCCGAAACAAGGCGGCAGAAAATTTTCTGCAACCTATTACACTACTAAGACCAAATACGGAACTGTACCTCAACTTTGGATATGCTATTCTAAAATATTAGATGCGGCTTACTGTGAACCGTGATGGTTATTTTCTTCTAAAAAAAAGTAAGTGGTGTACTGGTGTTCGTGAATGGAAAAATTTTAGCCTGAAAATTCAGCAACTGGTGGCAAACCTTAGCATATGCACGCAAGATATACGACTTGTGGAAAAATAATCATACACTTGATGCCGAAAGGGAAAAACTTATACGATATGAAACTTAATTTTGGAAACAGGTTTTAGATCATCTTTTCAACATTGTCCTAATATTAACAAGGGGTTCTTCGGCGTTAAGAGGACATCGGGAAGACATTTCAGAAAATAATGAATACATGGTCATTTTTTGGAGCAAGTAAAACTTTGATACATTATATTATACAATATTATGAAGCAAGTGTTGGAAATGCCGAAAGGTTCGTGGTTTGTCATTTCACAAATATCTTAATACAATATTTTAATTTTAGGCAGCATAAGATATCTGGGAAAATAAATTCAAAATGAAATTATACACTGTTTAGGGCAGAAATTGGAAGACACCGAAATTAATAAGGCCGCTTTCTTTTCGTTAATATTGGATACCACCCAAGATATCACAAAAGTTGACCAGCTGAGCGTTGTTATCAGATATGCTAAAGTTGAGATTATGCATGGAACTGAACAAGAACGAACCATTCAGATTGAAGAGGTGTTTTTGGGATTTTATGAAGTAAAGGGTATCTGCCAAGGGTATGGTAAAAACTGTACTTGATATACTAAAACAAAAAAATATAGATATTAAAAAGTGTTATGGCCTAATATGATGGTGCGCGTGTCATGAGTGGGATATACAGTAAGCGGCACCCTAATGCGTACATAGCCGAATGAAGGGCAATTGATAATTTAACTTCTTTATTGAGCAGATATAAACATGAGGTGAGAACCAATCGCGATCTAGTCGCTAGCGCAGGCGTATGAAAGGCATCCGGTCTGTTAGTAGGGCTGTTTGAGTTAAAATTTGAAATACCATTTTATATTTTATTCTGGTCTAGTGCCTGATTAAAAACTGCGTTATTACGAGCGTATTGTAGAAGCACTACATACATTCATAAAAATAAAAATGGATATTTATCACATTGACGAAAAAGTTCAAATAATTAAATGGTATTTTGGTGGTCGGTCTGTAAGGGCTATTAAAGCCATGTTTAACGAAAAAGTTCCCAATAGGCCCTCACCGACGATATCAACGATTAATCGGATCGTTAAAAATTTCGAAAAACATGGATTGTGTTTCACCTAGATCCCACAGAAAAAATACAGTTCCAGTAAATGACGAGGTCGAACAGAGATAAAAACTCAATGTGTGGGGTGGTATGTTGGGGAATAATATGATCGGTCCATTTTTTTATTGAGGGCACATTGACGAGTCAGAAATACTTGAATCTTCTAGAACAGCAAATTGTTCCAGAAATTAAGCGGCTAGCAGGGCTAAATTTTGATCAAGTTTGGTTTCAACAAGATGGATGTCCCGCCCACAATGATATTGCTGTTCGAGAATTTTTGAACGCTAATTTTCCGAACCGCTTACTAAGTGGGCAGGGAACCATCTTGTGGCCGGCGAGATCTCCTGACCTGAGCCCAAATGACTTTTTCTTTGGGGGTATTAGGCCAGGCGGCAAGCCGTAAGATTAAGCCCAATAAGGAAATAATTCCAGGAAATCTGGAAATTGCTTTAATCGCTTTACTTTTATCTCTTGATAGACATACTAAGTTTTCCCCCTCGAGCGAGGTCGGCGTCAGCCGCCATATTGGAAAAAAGGCACCGAAATTCAGTTTTTTGCGAATACTTCCTAAAATGTTAACTTTTCGATGAAAACACCTATTACCAAAATTGATCCCCATTAAATTTTCTACAAAAAAGGTCCTTACGAACTTTACCGTAAAACGTACCTTTACGGAGATATTTAGCCGTAAATTTGGATAATCCCTGGCAACTCAGCTAAAATCTTTTTTTTTTTTTACTTGTTATATATTACTTTTTGTGCATAATGCATATTTACTTTAGTTTCACGGTCATCTGAAGCAGACACGCTTAGAACATCAGAATAGCAAGTGTGTACTGTGTACGCTGTACAGCCGCCGCCTCGTGGTGTGGAGTAGGTACGATCTGCGCGGCCGAAACGTAAACACGTTGCCTGGCGAGCATACTATCATAGATTCACATCACGGTCGCATTCCAAATTCCAAACCAGTTTAATATAGACTTCCGTTGTGTCCACACGCTTTTGCCAATATAGACGAAATATTTGTGTCTCGTTTGCGAAAGTAATAGCATAGCTACAATGATGGCTTCCGGTAGTGCGGTGCATGATTGTTTCATTTGTGAGGAAAGTTTATTAAATGCTGAAAAAACTATAGTAGTGAAAGAGAGAGGACTGAAAACTTTACAAGAATATAGTATAAAAAGACACGACAATAAAGGAGCTCAGCTAAAAGGACTAAAATCTGTGACGGTTCATGTTAAGTGCCAAAAATCGTACACAAAGGAAAAGAATGTTGCCGCAGCCATAAAATCAGGTGGAAAGGGCACTCAGGGATCTAGCACATTACGATCACATGTACAACAATTTAATTTCAAGATAAACTGTTTATTATGTGGCGAAAATGCTTCCGAGGAGTTTCTCAAAAAGGAGGTAAAGAAACCTATTTTAAATCGCGATACAGTTCATCGTATTGGAACGCTTACATTTAAACAAAATCTTCTGGACACGGCTAATAAACGGAACGATTCATGGGCTACGGCTGTCGTCATACGAATTTCTAACGTAAATGATTTGGTTGCCGCCGAGGGTATATACCACGGCAAATGCATGAAAAAATTCTCTACTATTCCATCTACGTCGACTAAACAAGTAGGCCGTCCAGAAGATGAGGATGTTACAGCTGCATTTGATCATGTTTGCTCCTACATTGAACTGCATCGAGACGAGTGTCAATTCACGTTAACAGAGATATTCAAAGACTTTAAGGGCTACATTCCCACAGAAAAAACGTTAAAAACTAAATTGCTCGACAAGTATGGTCAGGATATCATAATTACTTCCGGAAAAAACAGGCAACCTGTAATTTTCTTTCGGGATACCGGTTATAAAATTTTGACCGAAAAGTGGTATGAATCTCGAAGCTCAGACCAGCAAGAAGAACGTCTTAGAATTGTTAAAGCTGCAGCGGATATAATAAGAGAAGATATCAGATCGAAGTTCCATGACATTGGGTCTTATCCTCCACCAGAAGCTTTTTTTGATGATGCTGTTCGCGATATTCCCGAATCTCTCAGATTTTTTCTTGAATCCGTAATTATGCATAACAAACAGGGAAATAAAGACAAGTGGACTAGGAACTGCATATCCATTGCACATGCGGTTATGACAGGTAGCAGACCAAAATCATTCATATCCTGTGTACAAGTTGGTTTGGCAGCCTTCTTATCCAAAAAGTATGGTTCTAGAGATCTTCTCAATGTGTTATCAGCTTTAGGTTTTTGTGCCACGTATGAAGAATCCAGAATGTTTGAAATATCTGCCTTAATGCATCCACAAAAGGATATACCATCCCAGTCATTTTCGCAGTTTGTATTTGATAATGCAGACGTAAATATCAATACTATAGATGGCTCTAACACATTTCACGCGATGGGAGGAATCCAGTGCATTACCCCTGCCACTTCTGTTTCATCGGAACAAAGAATTATACGATTAGGAAAGTTCCCCAGTGCACAGGCTATTGGAAAATTTGGTTACGTTCCGTTACGAAATTTTCACAAAACCGGAAAGCCAGGCCTTGCGGAAATAAAAATTGAAAATCTTGACCAAACGCATCCTCTGGACAGTGAAATTAGGCTCTTGCCCACCGAACTTGCGTGGATATATGGGAAATGGAAAGGTGTTTCCCATCTCGCTGGATGGAATGGATTCATGGAATCTATTACCTCAACCGAGAAATACTCCAAATCGCGTATATTGTGCCTTCCATTTGTAAACTCGCCACCGAGCAATTACGATACAATATATACCGTTCTTCAAGCCGCGTCTGAGAAATGTAAATCTCTCAACCAGAGTTGCTGTGTTGTAACATTCGATCAGCCACTGTACATCAAGGCTCGCGATATAGTTGCTGCAAGTTCTACTTCGGATTTAGGTAAAATTATTGTTAGACTTGGTGGTTTTCATCTGGTAATGTCGTTTATGGGCACAATTGGATATATTATGGATGGAAGTGGTTTGCAAGATCTGTTTAGCGTTGTATATGCTAGGGCATCTACAGACAAAATGTTGACAGGACATGCATACGCGAGGGCTTTAAGAGGACATATGTTGACCCACTTGGCTCTAGCGACTATTATCTTCGATACATTGGACATAACCAACGAAGAAAAAAAGCGCCAGAAAACATATTTTTGGAGATTGCAGATTCAGCTAATGGGGATCAGGACTATAAGAATAAAATCAATGCAGGGCCCTTCAAAACCATTGCAGACCGTTTCTCGGAGAAGTTACTTGAAGTAAGTAGAAACGGACCGACCGCAAAACTGTGGGTACAGTATTTCCATATGGTAACACTCCTCAAACAATTCATCCAAGCCGAGAGAAGTGGGGACTGGCATTTACATCTTCAATGCATCCAGAAAATGTTGCCCTACTTTCATGCAAGTGGACATTTCCTGTATGCAAAATCTGCTCAGTTATACCTTCAAGATATGCTCGATATTAAATCCAAACTAACTCCACATGAGTATGAACAATTTGTCTCCAATAGTTATTTCACAATTAGACGGTCTGATAAATTTTGGTCAGGAATATGGACGGATATGGTTATCGAACAGACACTTATGAGATCTATGAAGAGTACTGGTGGTCTTACACACGGGCGGGGGATCACAGATAGCGTTCTCACGAAATGGATACTTGCGATGCCTACCATCATGGATGTGACGGAACAAATTGAAAAATTCTGCCAAGTGTCTTTTGCCACTACAGAACAGCATGTAGATGCCCGAGCATCACGTATAGCACGAGATGAAAAAGACACTAAGATATTCGTGGACTGGTTTTCGTGTCACAATCCTTTTCCTGTTGGGCAGAATGTTGTGTCTATAAGTACAGGGGTTGAAGGAGACGAGAAAATTAATTGTTATATGGCATACGAAATTGGCAAATCAGCACAAGAAAGCATAATTGGTCAAAACTATTGTGATGTAAAGTTTTCCCGAAAAGATCGAGTGCTGCCTCTCCGTGCAGTAAATTCAAAGGTCAATATTCATGATGAAGAGATTGCAATTAACCCTCTTACACTTTTTCAACGGATTTCCTTGGCAAAAAAATCGGATAACGAGTTACAGCAACATTTTCAATTTGAACTGGCTCCCTACCCACTTTCCCTCTTTGATGAATCAGGAATGCGAAAGACGCCAAAATCAATCTTTTATCAATTATTCCATCCTGTCACTGAAGAAGTCACATTCGAGAATGAACTTTACGTCATAGACGGTGGATTCCTTCTTCATCGCGTAACCTGGCACCAAAATGAGACTTTCTCTACTATCTTATCCAGATATGTGAGCTACGTCAAAAAGTACTTCAAAAAAAGTGCCATCGTTTTTGATGGGTATCCTGATGACCCAGCAGCTTTCGGCACGAAATCATTAGAGCGTCATCGACGATCACGAAGGCATGCTGGAGCTACTGTGTTGTTTGATGAGTCGATGACAGCAACAATGCCACAAGACAAATTCTTGTCTAATGATAAGAACAAACGTCGTCTTGTCCAGATGTTGAGTCAAAAACTCCAAAATGAAGGATTTCCAACGAAACAAGCTACCGAAGATGCCGATGTACTAATCATAAATACCGCTATTGACTTATCACAGTCCAACCCTACCGTTGTTATAGTAGCTGAGGACATAGACATTTTAATCATTCTGACAGCGTTGGGAATATCGCGACCCAACATTTATTTTATGAAACCGGGCAAAGGAAAAACAAATAGAAGGCTTTATTGCACCACCAGTTTGAATCTCCCATCGGAAGTACAAGAAAACATTTTATTTTTACACGCGTTTAGTGGGTGTGATACAATATCATCGTTTTTTCGACAGGGAAAAATGAAACTTGTAAAGGTGCTCCGAAAAGATGAAAACGTGCAGGCAGCCGCAGATGTTTTCAAAAACCCAAGAGCACATCCAGATGAGGTGGATAAAGCGGGACAGTTCGTTATCGCAAAGCTTTATGGAGCCAACGACGATGGAAGCACATTAGATACATTAAGGTACCAAATATTTGCAAAGTCATTAGCGAAAAATCGTTTTAACCTTGCAAGCTTACCACCAACTCAAGCAGCGGCCCGTCAACATGCTCTTCGAACATACCACCAAATACAAACATGGTTTGGAAATAATAAAAATCCATTAGACTGGGGATGGAAAAATTCCAAATATGGTTTGGTTCCGATTACCACTACCAAGAGCCCGGCTCCAGAGTCACTTTTGAATACAATATCCTGCACATGTTCAAAAGGATGCAAGGCAGCATGCGGTTGCAGGAAAGTGGGATTAAGATGCTCCACAATCTGCATCAATTGCAGAGGACAAGCCTGCACAAATGTAGAAGATGTGGAGGAAAACGACTATTATGACGTCGATCTAGAGCGTCTAACGGACCAGACCGAAGACAATGTCGTTTCTGAGATCGAGCATGAAAGTGCTGACAATAAAGAAGATCAACAAAGTCAGCCTTTATCGTCGAAACGAAGGAAAATAAGATAGATTGAAAATTTACCGTGGATTAGGCCTACAGGGGAAACCACTGAAAAAAAAAACGCGCCATTTACTCTACCGCAAGGTGGTGTGGAAACGAGTATTGTATATTTTCTGTGCATAACTCCTTAGGTACATGCTTGATTTCTTACTATAATCTTAATGGAAATCAAAATGATGGACAACAAGTAAATAAAATCGAATTTAGATGAAGTACAAAAGATTATTCAAATTTAAGGCTAAGTATCTTCGTAAAGGTAAGTGGTTATAGGTGTTTTCATCGAAAAGTGAATAGTTTATGAAATATTCGCAAAAAAAATTTCGGTGCCTTTTTTCCAATATGGCGGCTGACGCCGACCTCGCTCGAGGGGGAAAACTTAGTATGTCTATCACGAGATAAAAGTAAAGCGATTAAAGCAATTTCCAGGTTTCCTGGAATTATTTCCTTATTCAACTGCTTGCCGCCTGGCCTATATACCAAAAGTAAAATATATGGATTTCCAGAAAATAGAGCGAATACTTTACCGGAACTTCGAAACAAAATAACGGACGTGCTCCTTGGAATTAATCCTAATATGTTGTCTCGAGTAAGACAAGATTTTTATGACAGGCTAGGTTATTACTTAGCTGAAGAAGAGGGCCTATTCGAATATTTACTATAATTGCATTTCTTTTCCTTGCTTCAACTGTTTATTTTGTTATTTGCAAGTACGGACTTGTAATAACGCGCTTTTTTAGGGCCGAATCTTTCGGCCCATAGTAACTTTATAAATTATTATTCAATATTGTCATTTGCCAATGATTTTATGTATGTATGTGTGTAAGTTAAAACACATACTCCAGTACATCTTCTTCGAACAACTATTCGCATACTAATATAAAATATAAATTAACCAAACGACAACAAACGTCTAGTCTCCGAGCACAGGCGCAATTTGAATTTGACATGCGCAGATGCTACTAACATGAACATGGTGATTACGTCAGATTTCGGCAAATCTCAACAGAGGCGGATTTGGGTCATTATTATTACAAAACGATAGTTCACAGAATATTAAAACGTACTAAGGGGCTAACTATTACAAAATGGAGCCATGTTAGTGGTCCCGAAACATGGCACTTAAAAGAACTTACCCACGAAGCTCATAAAATGCGAAGAAATTTGATTCACAAGTTATAAAGTTATAATGACAGTTAGATTTTTAATTATCAGTTATAAAAGTGGGGCATACAGGATCCGTGTTGTTGCCATAGATCACAAGTCGGTGATAGCAGTACACTATTGCTTTCTTCGTCTCTTGTTAGATAATTGGTGTTTCCTTACAATTGATTAGAATTTACTCCATCAATTTTACCTTTAAACCGACAAAATATTCGAGTCTTACTTGCCAAATTTTTATACCTGCCAAACGGATATTTGGAGCGGTCTGGTCTGCCCTTGAAGGAAGACTCGTTTTTCCAGGATATACATGTTCCAAATTCCTGCTCCCATAATACCTGTTTTGAGACAAGGAAGACTCTAATATTTCGTCAGATTAAAGGTAAAATTAATTAAGTAACACAAACTCAGCTGTAATAAAACTGCAACTGTTTAACAAAAGACGAAAAAAGCTCAAAAAATATGCCCTGCAAAATATCATACGCTAGTTAAAAAGTAATGTTACTCTTTGTATCAAACAATTTATGAGTTTTAATTGGTAAGTCCTTTTAAGTTTCATTTTT
The DNA here is from genome assembly GCA_029963805.1 of Aromia moschata. Lineage (NCBI taxonomy): Eukaryota > Metazoa > Arthropoda > Insecta > Coleoptera > Cerambycidae > Aromia > Aromia moschata. The sequence goes on along the minus strand of JAPWTK010000056.1, from coordinate 1,465,394 downwards.
CGTGACCACTGACATTACCACACCTAAATACCGTCGTGTAATAGTACGCTTCATAGTACATTTATTCGAATATTCACTAATGTATTCTGATGTATTTTCTGTGTATCGATTTGCAATAATAGTGACCTGAGCCCGACTCTGACCTGATCTACGATTCGCCGCAACGTTGCTCTTTACATTTCCGCTAAAAACTCCCACTAAAACCAAGCCCCGCCGGCCCAAGTAAATTCTCCTAACTATGACGAAAATGTATCATTTAACCCTTAATAACCTAGCGTTACATATATGTAACGGCAAATTGGCTATTTTCGGCTGACGATTTAGCGAAATTTTCGCTACTGACTAATAAATGGCGCTAGGTACACCTTCTCTGGGATCAAAACTAATAAATATTCCGACTGGCTAGGTTATGTATTTAGTTTCAGTGTGCTGATTGACAACTTTCTGTTTCGTAGTTGTGAGTTTTAGTGAAAATATGACAGTGAGATTCAAGTAAGTACATTTTTTCCTCTATTCGTTTTTCAATAATGATCCAAATCACTGCAGTGCTTCTTCTGGTAGTTATCTATTAGATGTAATATCACTTATCATTTTTTTTGATAATGTGCCCAAAATTTTAACGTAACATATATGTAACGCTAGTATGTAATGAGAGCACTTTTTTTATGAATTTGAGTAGAAATATTTTATCGACCAACTTTTGTTTCTTTTAGCTGCAATGAGGATTAAATTATTTGTAATTGCCTTATTTCAGGAGAGGATTTTCTCTGCAGCATTGCAGATTAAGAAATGGCGTATGCTGATGACGATTTAGAAATTTCGGAAATCTATACTGAACCCCCCCATGTGAGTTGTTTGACCGATGAGGATTCTGGAGATGAGGAAGGTGAAGGCGATTTAGACCGGCTATCAGGGCGACTTCTTCATGCACCAGTTGAAATACGGACACGAAATAATGAACGAAAAAGTAGTGAAACTTCCAACTTCCAACCAATTACAATACTTCGATGGGTGGAACAGATTTAATGGACCAAAATGTGGCTAGATACCGAATCGCAATTCGATCAAAAAATGGTGGTGGAGTCTGCTCACGTAGATGGTAGATATGTATATTCAGCAACTCGACTTTCGAAGGAGTATTGTAATCACTAATCACCTACTTATCGAGATATGGAACCCCAGCAAGAAGTGGTGGTACACCAGCACCATATTTTCTGAATATATCGGAAAGTAGAGTAGGTACAGATATAAGATTTGATCGAAAGGACCACTTGCTACAATACGTTCCAAACAAAAAAAGAAGACGATGTGCGTATGAGAGCTGCAGTTTTAGCGTGCGCACGATGTGCATGAAGTGCGATGTAGGTCTTTGCATAGACTGTAACATACTTTACCATCAAAATGAACATTTTTCTATGAGTTTGTGTTACCTAAAATAAATATATATATTAAAATAATTTTTCAGGGTTTTGCTCACATTTCCTAGCGTTACATATATGTAACACCTTTTTTTTCAAAAGTTAGGTATTTTTTTTTTTAATAACTAATGGTTATCCGTGAAAGACATGCCCCATAGCACAGTTATCCACCAAAAACATTATTAAGAAAAAAATTTCGTTATTCAGGTTATTAAGGGTTAATATGTTGTTAATATCCACCTACACTATCGGTCAAAAGTGGAGCAACACTCGACGTTCCGTACATATTTTTACAATTGTTATTAAACCGTTTTCTTTAAAAATAAAACAAATTGACGTAAATGTAATATACACTTTCGGAGTGTAGAACAACATAAAATCATTTACATCGAGCGCATACACGTAAGTGTAGATACATTATTTTTAGGGGATGGGCATTCTACGCAGGTCATAAGTGGAGCAACAATGCTTTAAACGCTCGACATTTGATGATTACGTCAGTAAACATTCGTCGAAGGATCTGTGTACGTTACGTCTCAGTCCACCGTGACTCAAACAAGATGCCTCGCGGTATAGATGTCCCAATGGATTTAAAAAAAGAAAATAATTGAGTGCTTCCAAAAAGGCCACAAACAAAGTGACATTGCTAGAAGGTTCCTGTTGCACAAAAGCATTGTATGTCGAACAATTTAAAAATATAAGCAGCATGGTGAACTGCTAACCCCAAATCGTACTGGCCGCCCCAGAAAATCCACAGCACGTGTTGATTCACGCATTAAACGAGCAGTACAGCAAGACCCCTTTATCTCTGCTCCTAGACTTAAAACGGAATTAGAGCTCGAAAATCTTTCTACAAGTACGATTCAACGTCGGTTGAGAGAAGCCGGTCTGATTACTCGACGCCCGGCAAAAAAACCACTGATTTCAAAAAAAAATCGAGCGGCCAGGTTGAAGTTCGCAAGAGCCCATTTAACTTGGACCCTGACCCAATGGAAAACTATTTTATTTAGCGATGAAAGCAAGTTCGATTTGTTTCGGAGTGATGGAATACAATATGTTCGCCGTCCTAAACACGAAAGGTACAATCCCCGATATACACGTCCGACCGTAAAGCACGGCGGTGGAAACGTTATGGTTTGGGGTTGTTTTTCCGGCTGGGGAATGGGTCCGCTATACCGCATTGAGACAACTATGGATCGATTCGAATATCTTAGAATATTACAAACTATTATGTTACCATTTGCCGAGGACAATATGCCGCTAAAATGGACATTCCAGAGCGACAACGATCCTAAACATCGATCGGCGCTTGTGCGTGACTGGTTACAGGACAAAAAAAATTACCGTAATGGATTGGCCCTCTCAAAGTCCTGACCTCAATCCCATAGAGAATCTATGGGATGAGGTCGACCGACAAGTACGAAAACGTCGGTATTCAAATAAAGAAGAGTTTTTCTCTTTTATTCGTGAGGAATGGCAAACAATTTCCCAAGGTATCATTGACAAATTAATTTCCTCCATGCCTTCCCGATGTGCAGCCGTATTAAAAAATAACGGATACACTACTCGCTATTAAACAGAGTGTGTACTGTATTTAATGTTAAAATAACTTTTTTGTTTACTTTGTAGATTTATTTACGTATTTAGTAGTTATGCTCTTATGTGTTGCTCCACTTTTGACTGATACTTTGTGTTTGTAATGAAATATCTCCTACACTGGCTGTGTTGTAGTTTTAAATATGACGTTTATGTTTAGGTATCTAATATGTCTTATTAAATGGTTTCTCCTTTAGATATATTTTTTTTTCTGCGCCTAAGTATACAATTATTTCCGTGTGATTTACGATATTCCTATGAGTGTTGCTCCACTTTTGACCGATAGTGTATGTACGCATTAGGCTGCCGCTTACTGTATAACGTAAGCGGCGTTCAACAAAAAATAAAACAAATTCAGCCAAATGCAGAATACGTGCATTGCGCTGCCCACAACCTCAATCTGGTAGTACTTGATGCTGTGAATGGGGAAATCGATTGAGTCATTTTTTTACTGTTCTGAAACTAAAAAAACTAAACCCAACGCGTTGGGCAGGGCGATTGTCATCTTCACTGCTGTGAAATTGCTTTATATGGATATCATCAAAGCACTCACAGAAATCAGTCAAAAGCAACAAAAAAAGATGAGATTGATCAACCAAAAAACTTGAGAAAAAGCATGGAAACGTTTCCCTTTGTATTACAATGTTTACTGATGCACAAACGCCTTTCCCTTTTCTTGTCTTTCAGGCACCCAGTATCCCTAAACTTTGCATATATGTTTTCAAAAGTTCAAATTTCAAGTAGCTCTTTTCGTTCTTCCAGTGAATATCCCATTTCAAAAATATGCACAACATGGATTCAGTTTTTGTGCAATGAGTTTACAGTTCATATGAAACCTCTAATGTTTCCTTCAAGACACATGGTAAAAGAAACTCTTCCAAAAATGTTTAAATCTATGAAAAATATTCGAGTGTTAATTGACTGCACCGAATTTTATTGTCAAACACCTACGAATTTTCAACACCAGAGGAATTTGTATTCCTCGTATAAAGCACATCCAACATTTAAAGTTTTGATCGGTTCAACCCCTAATGGCTCAATTTGTTTTGTATCGGAAGCGTTTGAGGGCTCAATTTCCGACCGGGAAATTGTAATACAGCCAAAATTAGTGGATTATTTAGAAGCTGGTGACTTGGTATTAGCTGATAGAGGGTTTAAAATACACGATATTATTGTGTCAAAAAAAAAACTTCTCTCAATATCCCACCGTTTTTGAATGCTAGAAATCGTTTGACACCTCAAGAGGAAATAGAAACAAAGCGAATAGCTAAGCAACGAATATATATATAGAACACGCTGTCGGCAGGATAAAAAATGTTCGCATTTTACTTTTAACATGAGTGCTTTAATGACACAAATCGTGTTTGTGTGTGGATGTCTTGTGAAATTTCAGACTCCTATTGTATTCGATGAAACGTAATGAGCCAAACTCGGAGCATGAGTACTAAATTACCGGTATATTATTTGGATACCTGCACCAATAAATTAATTGAATCGAATTGTATTTATTGTTTTTTATTAAATATTTATTTTAACAACTGTTTATTACATTAGCAATAATGTGTCAATTAATGAACATTTTTGGCATCCTTACATATCACATTTGTTTTTATATGCATGTAACATTAATATTAAAGCATATAAAGTTATAACTTTACGTAGTTTTAGTAATATAGGGTAAATAGTAAAAATACATTTCACTCCAATTTTTTCCATACTTTTTTTAGACATATGCACTCTATATTATGTCGATTATTGATATAAAAATATTTTTATAAATGACTGGTGTTTCCATATTTAATATATTAAAATTAGAATATAAAAATAAACTTCGTTTAGACTAAATATTGCGTTAATAATGAAAGTATAACTGACTTCAATTTTCCTGTTCGTAAATACTAACAGTAAAAGCGATCTTGGTGAGGTTATTACTTTATTTCTTTTATTTTTTACTATACCTGTAACACAGTTGATACTGTAGGAAGATCATTCAGTAAATTAAAAATAATCCAAACAGCCAACATAGGCTACATGATCTTCAAATTTTAGCAATAGAGCAAAAAACATATCTGCGTCTGCTATGGACATAAAAGACCTTGTCGAAAAATTTGCTGTTAGTAAAGCCAGAAAGAGGGATTTTTTATTTTTGACCTATCTGATTATTTTTTTAATTTTGAGGTGTATGACATGAAAATTTTATTTTATTTTTTGTTATCGAGATTGTTATAGAGATTTTAGATTTTTATTGATTTGATTATTTAGATATCATTTTTTTAATTTTGAGGTCCGTTATGACATGAGGATTTTATTTTTGTTATCTGATTATCATTATTTTAATTGTGAGGTCTGTTATGGTATGAGGATTTTATTTTATTTTTTGTTATATGTCTGTGCAATAATAATGCAATAAAGTATGTTCTTTTACAATAATTGTAAAAGTATACGATTGTCTAAATGAATACTAAATTAATCTTTTTTGTAAGGGGGCCCTTCCCCCTTACCGGCCCATTGTTCATGTTTGCTTAGGGGCCCAAGGTGCTCGGGCACCGCCACTGGGCGATACGATTAGACAACGGATGGAAAGCCATAAACAAGGAACTTTGTTCGTTAAAAGAAAACAATACGTGGGAACTAGTAAGTAAAATATCAAAGGACAAAGTGATCGACTCGAAGTGGGTATTTTGTGAAAAAAATTTTAATGACAAAAAGGTGAAAAAAGCAAGATTAGTGGCTCGTGGTTATCAACAAGGTAATCTAAATGATGATGTGTATGCTCCAGTAACCAAACTGACAACGATAAGACTGTTATTGTGTTTACGTCTAGAACTCGATCTTCAAATAATGCAGTTGGATGTTCAGTCAGCATTTTTATATGGAAACTTAAAAGAACTGGTGTATATGTATCAACCAAAAAGATTGGAAAGTGAATCTGCAGAATTGATATGTAAGGTAAATAAAGCACTCTATGGTCTTAGGCAATCACCTAAATGTTGGAATTCTCATTTTGATCAGTTTATGTTAAAGTTAGGCTTTAATAAGTCAAGACAAGATACATGTCTATACTTTAAAAGAGATATTTTCATATCAATATATGTAGATGATGTTATATTATTGTCAAAAAGTTAATTTTTGGTTGATTTAAGTTGCATTAAAAATGAGTTACTGAGAAAAATTAAAATGAAAGAATTTGTTAACAATACAAAAATATTGCTTCTTGGTCTAGAAATTGAAAAAATAAATGACGATTTAGTAATAAGTCAAAGAGGGCTAATTAGAAAAATATTAGAAATATTTAATATGAGAGAATGTAAAACACAGAATATACCTATGCATCCAAAACTAGAATTGAATTTTGATTGTTGGTGGTAGATCAAGAAAATATAACACTAACGCCATATATATGTATTAACATGTGTTAACATTAATATGTTTCTTTCTTGTTGGTAACAATGCATCAACGAATAAATATAGTAGTACGATGTTAGTCTCTGAAGACTGTGCTATTCTTTTTGTTTCTCTTCTTCCTTCGTTCTTTTTACACCTGAATAAATAAAACCCCACCCTAGCACAACCTAGAAAGTCAGCAATATCATTTAAAAGGAAGTGTCACTTAAAAGGAAAATACTGACAGACACGCCTATAAAAACTCAAATCATTGAAGAAATACGTCTTAGAAGAAAAAACAAAAAGGGGAAAATCATCCATAAAGAAAAAACCCTGATGAACCGAAAAGTAGGAAAATTGAAAAAAGTAAAACGAAAAATTACTGAGTCTTCCTCTTCTGAAGAAAGTGAAAGTCCGATTTGGATATGTTCCGATGACATATTTAAACACTAGTAGCAATGATTTTGACTATGACGATATGTTCATTTCCAACGGTGATTTTGTTGTTATAAAAGAAGGGACGGTGAAAGGAAAAATATTTTTTTCAGTTGGAGAGGTTTTGTCCCAAAAAAAGATGAAACAGATGTTTTGTACTTTAAACATGTTCCAACATTAAGGTTTATGCGTACAGAAGAGCATTACATTTTTCACAAAAAACAGATTTCTCGAAAACTTCCGATGCCAGAACCATTTACAAATCGAAGCACAGACATTTATATTTTCATACAAACTGGACATTTTCCTGAAAGGAATGAAAAGTTATAATTAAACCTTGAACTATTAAATACAAAATTGTTTAAGTTGATTAGTTAAAAGGATTTATTTTACTTTGTAAAACAGATTTACCATGTTTTTTGTTCAAATCTTAAAATTATTTTATAAAACTTCATTATTTCTGTTTTTTATAAGGCTTTTTATGGACTATGTAGACCTGAAAAAGTTTATTTACGTTATTTATATGTGTAAAATTATTATATTTTATTTGAGATTTTATTTAATAAATTGAACTTACTACTAAATTATAGTTTTACTAAAATTGTTGATTTTATTTATATAAATCACTGTTCACAATGCCAATGTAATACTGTACCAGACCTAATTAGTAGCACGGGTATAGTGTTACATTTTGGCTCATTTCATACCTAAAATTTTTTTTTTTAAGAAAATTATTCTATAAATATAATAGACTTGACTGTATTGGTCACATTGGTTGTTAGATGCAATGTCAACTTCAACAAATATTGGAATTAGATGAGGTTACCTGATTTTGGAAGACGACTTCAACAGGATGGCATTTGTTTACTTTTTGAAGCATAAAAACCAGGCACTTAATTATTTTAAGGAATTTAAAATAATGGCTGAAAACCAAACAAATGCAAAAATCAAGACTTTTAGATCAGATAACGGAGGTGAATTCTGTAGTTCATCATTTGAAAAGTTCTTGACGGACAATGGAATTATTCACCAAAAAACGAATCTGTACATGCCGCAGCAGAACGGCATGAGTGAGAGGATGAATCGTAACTTGGTGGAAAAGGCAGGTTGCCTACTCTTTGATGCGGAGCTTGACAAAACTTTCTGGGCTGAAGCGGTGAACACTGCTGTATACCTAAGAAATAGGTCCATTGTCTCAGGGCTAACGAAGACGCCGTATGAACTGTGGTCACAGAAACAACCCGATGTAAGTAACATAAACATTTTTGGCAGTGAGATGATGTTAATACCCACTGAGAAAAGGCAAAAATTCGACAAGAAATCTCCAAAAAATTATATTAGTTGGCTTCTGCGAAAATGTCAAAGGCTATAGGTTATTTGATCTTGTAGCGAAGTCGGTTGTCACAAGCCGTGATGTCATAGTTCATGAAAAACCGCAGAAAGGTCCAGACATCCTTGATTTGAACTTGGAAGATGATAGTTGTAAAGGAATGTAACCTTCAGTGGGGGGGTATGAGTGAAAACAGTAGCCATTGAAAAATTGAAATAATTACACAAACAAATTGAAATAATTACAGATGACTCGGAAGAGTATGACCCAGAAGAAGATATATCAAATGAGATTACAGATGTAACATATATCCCAAGAAGATCTAGTTGACCAAAAAAAAAAAAAACACACACTTTGATGACTACGTGACGTATGCATGCCAAACTGATGCGAGAACAGAGGATGTTCCCTTAAGTTTGCAAGAGGCCCTATCGAGACCAGACGGTAATAGATGGAGACAAGCAGTCGACTCAGAACTAGCATCCTTCCAGGAAAATGATGCATGGGAGGTGGTGGAGAAGCCGGCGTGTGCTACCATAGTGAAATGTAAGTGGATTTTTAAGAAAAAGGTTGATAGTGAAAATAATGTTCGATTTAAAGCTCGGTTAGTGGCGAAGGGGTATACCCAGAAACCGGGAGTGGACTACGATGAAACCTTTTCACCTGTGGTAAGACACTCTACATTAAGATTTCTGATCGGATTGTCAGTGCATTTAAATTTAAAAACAACCCACCTAGATGTAACAACGGCTTTCCTAAATTGTTCTTTAACTCAGACAATCTTTATGATGCTGCTTGAAGGCTTCAGAGTCAGTAAATAAGAATCAAGTGCTCAAGTTAAAGAGGGCCATTTATGGTCTAAAGCAAGCCTCAAGGATGTGGTATGAAAAAGTAGAAAATGTTTTAATTGCATTAGGTTACAAAAAATCTAAGTATGAGCCATGTGTTTATTTAAAATACAAAGATGACTGTAAACCATTATAGCATTCTATGTAGCCGATTTCTTCATATTCTCCAACTCTGATACCGAAACAGATTTTTTAAAATGTGAACTAGGCTCAAAATTTAAATTGAAAGATTTAGGTAGGTGAGATAAAGCATTGTTTGGGTATGAGAGTTAAAGTTGATCAAAGAAAAGGATTGATATCTCTCGATCAAGAGCAGTATATCGATGAACTACTACTGCGTTTTAATATGAGAATGTAAGACCCTGAGTACGCCTGGCAGAGGGTCCAGAAAACGCCAAAAAAATGAAACACGCCGAGAAAAAGCAAAGCGTTTAAGGTTTGATAATACATTTTAACAAGTATGGTTATGTTATTTATTTATTGTTGTTTTAGATATTCTTGCCACTTTCCAAATTTTGAAGAATTTCAAAAACTTTGTAACCATAATAATAAAGGAACATATGCTTGTGGAGTAATTCAGATAAATGATATTATTTTGGCACGACAAAAATTTTTCCAAACTACTATTAAGTGTGAACAAGACATGAAAATTTCTCATTTATTATCAGTCAGTGTACCTAAAAGGCATCGTAAGGAGTCAGCAATGAAAATGCCTCATAAAATGGAACTAAAATATAAAGTTTGGTGCGCAAAAAAAATTCGTTTGTAAAAAATTGTTCCTTGAATTATTTGAAATTTCTTATAAGCGAGTTTTAAATATTGCAAAGAAAAAATGCATGATAATCACTTTAAAAAGACACGAGGAGATAGAAAGTCAAAAAAAAATGAAACAAAATGACAAAGTTAAGGAGTTCATAGGAGAGACATTGTACAGATGTACAATACCAAGAATGGAGAAACCAATTAATTAAAGTATGGCTATTTTTCTAAAATTTTCAACAAGTAGTTTAATATAGGATTTGGAAGTGCGGCCACTGACATTTGTAGCTTTTGTTGCCGACTTAAAAACTCTATAAAAACTGCCAAGACTGCAAATGAAAAACAAAAGTACATTACTGAACTCAGAGTACATAAGCTTAGAGCTAAACAGTTTTCATTATCAATGAAAGAAGGAAGCACTGATGAAAGTACATTTGTATTTGTTTCGATATGCAGCAGGTGCAGCATCTGCCAAAACTTCCTGTATCTAAAGCGTTTTACTCACACCAAATTTCGTATTACACATTGTGTATTGTTGATATAAAAAGTGGAAGATCGTGCTTTTATTCTTGGACTGAAGATCAGGCAAGCAGAGGGGCTAATGAACTACTGGACGTCGACCCGCCATCCCCTCCACCTGCAAGACGAAGGGAGATACCACCTCACCTCCCGCCCCCGGAGACGGCCACCATCGCCACCGCCACCGCCACCAGAGGCTGGGATCCCGGAACCGGAAGACAGGGTGTATATTTATCAAATATTTGATTGCTATCGAACAACTCGACGACGAGACAAGACAAAGTACATTTGTATTTGTTTCGATATGCAGCAGGTGCAGCATCTGCCAAAACTTCCTGTATCTAAAGCGTTTTACTCACACCAAATTTCGTATTACACATTGTGTATTGTTGATATAAAAAGTGGAAGATCGTGCTTTTATTCTTGGACTGAAGATCAGGCAAGCAGAGGGGCTAATGAAGATTCCATTTCTTTGCAGATGGGTGTGGAGGACAAAATAAAAATTGTCATATAATTCATATTCTTTCTTTCTGGTTGTATACAGAGGCACCCAGGAATATAAACCAAATTGACTTAATATTCCCTGTACGGGGACATTCATATTTGCCCGCGGATCGCATATTTGGGCAAACAGAAAAAAAGTTGCGCCGAGAAAGCGTTATTTTACATACATAAAGAACATTATTTTAAAATTTATATACACCATAGCCCGATTTGAGGAGATTAGGAAGTTTGGCATGTCTACAACATCAAGGACATCCTTTTATGAAAAAAATGGATGGAATATCAACAATGAAAAGAATTTTTGTACAAAGACAGGACAGTCAAATGAAAATTACCAGGTAAAATTCAAAATGGAACCATTCTTTAGAAATGAAGATTTATCTAATAAGTATGACTGTGTACTAAAAAGGGGTCAAACACTCTGGATTTTCTTTAAAATTGATTTCACCAACTCTATCGATGAAAGAAAATTCGTTTGTGTCAGAGGGAATCCAAAATATACGCCGGCCTCCAACAACATCGGATGAAGGCTCACACGGAGGAGTACAACGCCGAGGTCGAACGGAGGGATGTAAGGAGGTATCGCTGCTGGTCCGCTTTGGAGATTTCGATCTTGTGCAGGCGGAGCTGGCCTAGGAGGGCATACATGTTAATAAACACCTGGCAACATTATTTCCGGAGCGGGGGCTGGAATCTATCAAGAGCCACCGGCGGTCCCGGGAATACTGCTCATTGAGAGATCGCATTAGGACAGAACGGGAGGAGGCAGGTCCATCATCCTCCCCCGTCGGCTCTCCACCAGCCCCTTTTCTCCGGAGCTACAAGACAAGGTCTTCGCCACCGCCGGCTCCCCGCCCAGTCAGCAAAGTAACGCACAATATTTCCCACCCCTAGCTAACACCGGACCCTCAACCCGACCTCGGCCAAGGCATTCTGTACCCCTCCAATTGGACGCCGCCGCTTTGCCGCCCCACCCGAAGACACTCAACACTACCAGAGGTCCAGGGACCATCCAGATCCCCCCGAGGACACCTGGACAGCCTCCCTCGCTATCACCCCCCGCCGCAGGACGAGATCCGCCCTGAAGGGCAGAGTACTGGACGTCGACCCGCCATCCCCTCCACCTGCAAGACGAAGGGAGATACCACCTCACCTCCCCCGTGGAGAAGTGGAGAAGTTCGAGGCGCTCTACCGAGACGTCTACGCCTCCTCCCCACCAGACGACGAACCTATAACGGATCCTGTGGCCCACGATGTCGTTCTCAATAGAGAACACCATCCCCCATCTTATTGGAGGAAGTGAGCGACATGGTGGGCCGCAAATATTCGGGGGCTAAGGGGCCCGACAACTAAGGGACTTGAGGTGGGTGGGAAATGCTCGGTTGACCTCTACAATCTGGTTCTTTTGACTTTATCAATACCAGACGCGTGGAGGGCTAACCGAACAATTTTCATCCCCAAAAGTGGGGCCGACACCTCAGTAGTGGGAGGATGGAGGCTGATAACGATCTCGGTAGTGGCCTGCATGGTTTTTAACAAGCTGCTAGCGAAGCGGTTTTCCCGTCTCCCTCTGCATCCTGAGCAGAGGGGTTTTCAGGATATTGACGAGACGCTAGCGAATGTACTAACACTATCAAGGATCATCGAGCCAGGTCCATCCCCCACTCGGTAACTACCCTGGACCTGCGGCGAGCCGTCGACACGGGGTGGTATGAATAAAGCCGGTTTAAACTCCGAGTATGTACTCAGGAGCATGAGCATGAAGTGCTAGTTTGTGCTCCAATTTATAAGAATAAAAATCAGTTCGATTTGTGGAGTACCTACTCGTGGTACATAGAGTAGATACTCGCTTTTTTTCTAAACTTGTCTGTACCTGTAGCGAATAACAACACTAGCAAGAGTGGCGTTCCGCATACTCCTGAATTAATAGGATTATTATCGTGCATTTATTGGTGCAATATGAGTGAAAGCAGTGGAGACGAAAGTAATAAAACCTGCGAATCTCAAATGGGGTTTGTAACTATGTTACGTGATTTTCCCATACTTTTGTCCAAGTCACAAACACCAGTTGTCCGACAATCAAAATCCCAAGCACTCGAAAAGATGAAAAAACAGTGGGAGCTCAATTTCGGTTCACAAATAACGACAAGTCAAATGTACAAGAAAATTAACAATATGAAATCCAGACTCAAGAAAAAGACTGATATTAATAGAACTGGAAATAAAAAATCGTCCTGCAGGATTGGGAAAAGATTATGTTGGAAATCATGGAAGGCGACACAAATCCAGTTCTCAAAAAAAAATCCAGGTAAAGTAATACCTTTATAAATAATAATACAAATATAGTAGTGAATGGCGTTTATTTTTTTTTTCATTCGTTTACATTAACAAGCTGGTTATAGGGGAGAGGTGGGATGTTTATGTAAGTTTAAAAAATAAAAAAGGAATAAGGTCTGACCTAGCAGTTTCTGTGCATGGTAAAATACATTTTCAAAGAATTTAGATGTTTTTAACAAAGCTGCTATTCAGAAAATAGTTATTTATGTAACAAATGCGTAAAGTTGCTCTTTTTTCACCTACGCGTTGTGGCTCGTGTGACAATTACATAAGTTCTTTACACACATCAGCCACGTGCAACAATTATTTCTCTATTATCCAGAAATAAATGATGCAAATTGAAATAAAAACAAATAATTTCCGCAGTAGTGGGTAAAAAAAAATGTAGGCAATAGTGCATAAAAGGTAATAGTTTAGGTTTCGTTTTTACTTTATTTACATTCCACTATATTTTAAATACATTTTAGGAAAAACTATATTAGTTACAATATTTTAATATTATAGTCAAAAAATAAAACTGTTATCGCCTATTACATCTATTTATCATGAAACAAAAATATAGTTCTGCTAATCTTATTGCTTGTACATTCTTAATATCTAATTTTTAATTTCTTTAATATTTAATTTTTCATTTCAGGAGCATTATCTGTCGGCATACAACCAGACACAAAACGCAGTCATGAAGATACGATCCCTAGACAATCAACGTCTGCTTCTGAAACGTTTACAGCAAATGGTGATGCTGCTAGTGAAATACATACACCTAAAAAAAAGAAACGTAATAAAATTAGTCCTCTTGAAAAATATGAAACAGACATTACTAAACAACTTTCAAATACTGAATTACAGAGGCTAGTGTTGCTGAAACAACTGAGAATTTTGGATATGAAGGAGGAAAAACTCAAGAGACAGCTAAATCTGGATGTTTACGAACAAACTACTTTAAACAATAATAGTAATATCGCTCACGGAGAAGACGGACAAACGTATTACAACTTATAATATACGTATTTTAAGCAGTTACAAAATAAAAAATTGTAATGTGTCACAGAAAAACAGTTTCTCCAAATTTTTTGTAATAGAAATAATAAATTAATTCTTTCGCATTCCGACTATTACTTACCTTAAGGTAGAGCAAGAATAATTTCTGCTAACGCAGATCGCCTCCGTTGCCCACTCTGCCTGATATTATTGTTAATCTCCTCTTGTGCCGGATATGGAAGTGGAACATCTTGTAATGGCGGCTCCATGGGATCGAGATCATCCATTAAATATTTTGCTACATTGTGTAACATACAACAGCATATAATAAGTTTTGGAACTTTTTCTATAGATACTCGAACTTTATATTGAAGCATCGGAAATCGTTGCTTTAGTTGACCAAAACATCTTTCAATTGTTACACGCTCCTTTGTAAATAAATTATTATAAGCATGCTCTTGTGGTGTATTAGGATTTCTAAAAGGCACCTTTAGCCACGGTGCTATGCCATATCCTTCATCTCCTAAAAGTAAGGCATTCGACCTTTGAAAACCATTCCTTGCAATGTTATAAATTTCCGAGTTGCTCCAAATTCGTGAATCGTGAACAGATCCTGGCCATGATGCGTCTACACTTGTAAACCACTCATCTGAGTTGCACGTTGCTTGTACATTAATGCTATGATATCCCTTGCGATTAATATATTCATCACCATGAATAGGTGGTTTTTTTATTTTTATGTGGGTGCAATCGATCACACCCAATGCACATGGAAAAGTATATTTTGCTTGCCACCTTTCTTTCGCTTCTATTATTTCCATATGATTGCGAGGAAATTTTATCCACCGTCCACATTTTTCTATTAACTTATCTGTAACTTCCGTCACAACTTTTGATACGGAGGTTTGGTGAACACCAATATCTTCTCCTACTCCTGTTTGAAAACCGGGGTCACCTACATATCTCAGAAATATTTTCATTTTATCAACGTTACATATAGCACCGCCTCTTCTTTCACCAGATTCTAGACCCAAAAAATGATTTGATATCCACTGGACATTTTCTTTACTAAATCTATATAAAGCTTTAAAGTCACGATCACACGTACTTCTTCTAGGTTTGTAATATTTTCTGGAGCGTACATTTAAGATGAACTCAGCCATACCTCTGCCGCAGTTAAACTGAAGTCTGCCGCTTATGAGACTCCAAAATTATGGAGTAGACTCTCACCCCCAAGAGCATGAACAAGTTTTTATTCATAGCAAATGTGAGAATGAACTCACAAGAAATGGTACATAAGAGTACATACTCACGCGGAGCATCTACTTCTGGTTTTTATTCATATCAGGTGGAGTATTTACTCCAAATTACTGAGTATAAACTAAATGCTCATTTTTATTCATACCACCCACTGTGTCGCATCAGAGCATCTTGCGTGCACTGAGGCGATTCCGTGTTGAGGGTAAAATCATCGAGTTGCCAATGCCTCGAGTGAGAGCGATTTCTCTGATATAGAAATAGCGCAGGAAAGTATTTCAAGTGAATCCGAGCAGGCCTATTCAAGCGAAGATTCTGAAGTTAGTGAAAAACAGGATCTCGATGAAGAATATTATATAGGTAGAGACAAAATAACGAAATGGCGCAAAGTCAAGTGTACAGTGCGTTCAAAAGCTAAGGCAAAAAATATCGTAAAAACTCGCACTGGTGTTACCCAAACTGCACGGGATATCAAAGACGAGAAAGATGCTTTCCTAAAGATTATTGACCTATCGATGATAGACAACATTTTGAAGTTTACCAATATGTACATTGACCAGCTGAAAATTCAACATGAGTATTCCAGGGAGCGTGATTGTAAGGATATCACCAGAGACGAGCTTCTGGCATACTTTGGCTTACTTTACCTAATAGGAATAAAGAAAGCGCATCTCTCAAATGTAAAAGAAATCTTCGCAAATGATGGCACTGGAATTCAAATTGTAAGAGCTGCGATGAGTTACAAAAGATTTCTCTTTATCACGAGATGTTTGAGATTCGACGACAAAGCCCCGAGAGACGAAAGGCGAAGAACTGACAAACTTGCAGCTATAAGGCAGTTTTTTTACCCTTTTGTGGAAAATTGCAAGTCGTCCTTCAACCTGAGCCAGTATACCACAATTGATGAGATGCTGCATCCTTTCAGGGGCCGTTGCAGGTTTGTGCAATACATACCAAGTAAGCCGGCGAAATATGGCATCAAAATGTTTGCCTTATGTGACGCTGAATCATTCTATACTTCTAATATTGAAATATATTGTGGAAAGCAGCCGGAAGGGCCATATGCCGTTTCAAATACTCCGACCGATATTGTGAAGCGCCTTATCACTCCAATAGCAAACTCGGGCCGCAATTTGACTATTGATAACTGGTACACTAATATTCCATTGGCTGACGAATTGCTTGGCAAGAAAATAACAGTCGTGGGTACACTAAAAAAGAATAAAAGAGAAATCCCGCCAGAATTCCAACCCCAGAAACAAAGAGTTGTTGAATCTTCGCTATTTGGATTTCAAAAAGAAAAAAACACTAGTGTCTTATGTCCCTCGAAAAAACAAATCTGTGATTCTTCATTCGACTGTACATGATAGCGATGGTATTGACCCAGATAGCCGAAAGCCGCAAATAATTTTGGACTATAATGCTACAAAAGGCGGAGTTGACACAGTCGACAAAATGTGCGCGGCATATTCTGTATCCAGGATTACCAAGCGATGGCCTCTGGTCATTTTCTATTGCGCCATGAATATTGCTTCATCAATGCACACATTTTATATAAATCTGCACGTCCAACAAAGACACCAGAACGCAGAAGATTTTTCTTGAAGAATCTGTCTCTTGCTCTAATGAAGGAGCATATGATTGCGAGGTCGCAGATAAAGAGCCTGTCGCTTGATGTAAAAGCATTTTTGAAGGCGAACTACAGTTGTTTCGAAAAAAAACTAGAAGTAGTAACCAATTATACTCCTAAACGCGGCGTGTGTCCCTCGTGCGTGTTAGAAAAAGAAAGAACATCCGCGTCTATGAAGTGCACTCGTTGCAAAGGTTTCACTTGCAAAAATCATTCAAGAAATGAAGTCGTTTGCGATAGTTGCCAGGTAGAAATTGAACCAAGCGAATAATCAGCAATATATTTTATGTTGTGTTGTAAGAATTTGTATTTTGTAAGAATTTTTATGAATAAAATATACTTTTTTCAGTAAATGTGTCCAGTATATCCATATGCATGTTCAAGTTACCGTATTTTGCGAAAAATGTCCCCGCAAACCCATAAAATCGCATGACGTAAAATTTACGACATGCGACCACCCATTTTATAAATCAGGGCGCGCCTGCCGGAAGGTTAAGTACCTTGGCTTTTCTTTGTCGTTTACAGGGGTGAAGTCAGTCGCTCGCTCAACTGCCGGTCCAGCTGTCGAGGCGAAAAGCCACACCAGCGGCTGGTCCCCATCAAACAGTTCCTCCTCCCCCGTTACATCTACGCCCTTCAGAGCCCGGACACATCCCTCAACGCTCTGCGCGGGGTCGACCGTCTGGTCCGACTCTCGGTCAAAAAGGTCCTCCATCTGCCGAAGTCCACCCCAAACGCCGGCCTACACGCCCCGATCCGCCACGGAGGGCTGGGAATAATGTCGATGTCCACAAGAATTCCCGGCATCCTCCTCGGTAGATTGGGGCGGCTTAGAGCTCGCCAAGAGCAGAGAGGCCGGCAAGACCGCGGGGACCTTTTGGAGGGAGAAGCTCGAGGCCTCCATATCAGGCGGCGGGCTGTGGCAAGTTGGGGGATTGGTGGAGGCCTCCAGATGGATTGAGTCCCCCCCGTCCTATTGGAACGGGAGGGATTACATCGGGGCCCTTCACCTGCGGTTGAATCTCCTCCCCACTCAGGGAGGGGTTTAATCGCTCCCCCAACACATGGATGCCGACGCCGCGAGACGGACGTCACGTCCTACAGGGATGCCCAGCGACTCACTACCCCAGAATTCGTAGACACGATAGGGTGGTTGAGTCGCTGGGCAAACTTGGGAGGAGCGGTGGATGGCTTGTAGAGATCGAACCACGCTTGCGTGACAGCAACGGGGAACTCTACAAGCCAGACCTCATCTTCCAAAAGGACGGTTGCACTGTTGTCGCGGAGGTAGGCATCCATTAGGAAGGCCCAGTAACCCTTCAAACATCCGACGCCACAAAAATAGCCCGCTACAGTCGCCCTACGTTTATGGAGGCCCTTTGAGAAAAATTTCCCTCCGAAAATGTACGGGTTCTCGGGTTTGTGATGGGCGCGAGGGGGGGCTGGTGTGCTGAGAACGGGGCGCTGGTGGAGGCGCTTCAGTTCCCTCGACGCAAACTGTAATCGGTGGTGCACGACGTCTTGAAGGGGGGTACGAATGTCCATGCCTCCTTTTCCACAGTCGTATGGGCGGGTTAGACGGCTCCTTATTTCATGATTTGTTCTGTAACCCCTAGTCAAGGTCATGGACGTCTCGCCGCCCCTCCCCGAATTCAAAGGACCAAAATAAGTCTTCACACCTTTTTTTATACATCTATTGTTATATCTATACAATTTTATCTATTTATTTATTTGTCTTTTTATCTATACACCTTTGTTTTGTTTGTTATATTTGTTTTTATATTGTCTCTCGTGTTATATTGTTTATAACACGATTATTCCACAGGAAATAGTGTTTTTATGTTTTTATCTACAGGGGAGATAGGGGAGCATTGGGCAGTCGGGAGGTGCGGGCACCACCTTGTAACTAGAGACGTGTAGTAGATATTTATTTTTGTATACTGTGGTAGTTTAGTTTAACAAATGGCAACACTGCTTAGACTAATGTCATTTGTCATTTCGTTTAGTTGTCAGTGTGTCATGCGGTTGACGGTTTCGTGCACCCAAAAGTAAATATTTTGTTGTGATTTCAAAGGAAAATAACAGAGCAATATGTGAAAAGGCGTAAGTTTCTTTGATTATATGTATATGTGTGTTTATCGAAGATAATATTAACCTATATATTGATACATAATGTTTGAATAATAAAATGTATATTTGGATTAATTTGCAAAACGAGGGTATGGGGAGCATTGGGCACTAATATTGAAAGGAGGTTTGGGCATGCCCAATGCTCCCACCATTACTGTGATTCGGTGTAACACTTTTGTTGTTTCATATTATTTGTTTTACCGTTGACTATTTGATTATTTTTATAATTTGTTTTAGAAAAAATGCCGTTTCAATTTAAAAAGAAGAACAAGCGACGTGAAATTCCGAAAGAGATAATCTTACGTGCCATAGACGAAGTTTCAAAAGGAGGAAAAATTAAAACTACTGCAAGTAAATATGGCATACCCAGATCTAATCTTCAACGATATTTAAAACAAGGTACTGTGAAAGATGTTTCTGTTAAATTCATATCCAATCAAATATTCACCAAAGAAGAAAAAAAATATCAGAGTATCTCACAACATCATCAAAATTAAATTATGGACTGTCAAAAATGCAAACACGTCAAATGGCTTATGACTATGCTTGTGCACTGAAGAAAAATATACCAGAAAATTGGTTTAAAAATAAAATAGCATCAAAAGATTGGATGAGAGGGTTTCTCAAAAGACAACCACAGTTATCAATACGCACACCGGAACCTACCAGTCTCTCGAGAGCCACCAGCTTCAATAGAAAGAATGTTGGAGATTTCTTCGAAAATCTTAAAACAGTATATGAGCGTTATCACTTTGAGCCAGAATCTATTTATAACATCGAAGAAACAGGACTGTCCACTGTTCAGCGAACTCAAAAAGTAGTCGCTCCTAAGGGAACCAAACAAGTTGGACAAGCAACTTCTGCTGAAAGAGGTACGCTCGTCACTGTATGTTGTGGAATAAATGCTTTAGGAAACTCTATACCGCCCTACTTCATATTTCCACGGCTGAATTTTAAACCATTTATGCTACGCAATGCTCCTATTGGGTCAGATGGATCAGCACATCCTTCAGGATGGATGACAGCACCCAATTTTTTAAAATGTATGCATCATTTTGCAAAGAATAGTAAAGTTACACCTTCCTCACCGGTTCTTCTGTTGCTGGATAATCACGACAGTCATATTTCTGTGCCAGTTCTCGATTTCTGTAAAGAATCTGGTATCATTTTACTGACTTTTCCTCCACACTGCAGCCATAAACTGCAACCCCTTGATTTGACTGTTTATGGGCCGTTGAAAAATTTCTAGAATACGGCTGTAACGGACTGGCTGACGTGCCATCCAGATAAAACGGTCACAATTTACGAAATCCCAAAATTAGCCGCTGTTGTTATTCCACGTGCATTTAAGCAACAGAACATTCAAAGGGGATTCGAAAAACCTGGCATATGGCCTTTCAACTCGAACATTTTCACAGATGAAGATTTCCTTTGTTCTTCTGTGACCGACCGCTGTTTGCCTGATACCGATAACATTCCTGCAGAACAACCAACAACCAACCCAGTGCCCGCAGAACAACCTTCAATAGAACAAAATCAGAATGCTTAAGCAGATCTTATAAGTCCAAATGACATGGTAGCTCCTGGGCCTTCACAGCCTAAATCTCCAATTAGGAGCGTAGGTAAAGACACTGTGGGAATTACTCCCGAGTCCGTCAGACCATATCCGAAGGCTGGTCCCAGGAAATTGGTTAGAATGAAGAGGAAGAAATGAAAAACTAGAATATTGACGGACACACCCGAGAAGAGGTTGATAGAAATGGCAGAAGAAGAAAAACAAAAAAGAATAAGGACAAAGAAGACAAAACAAATAAAAGAGCCTCTAAAATTACAGGAAAGAAAAGAATGCCCAAACTTGATGAATCATTCACATCGAAGCTGAAGAAACAAAAGGAAATTATCAGCGATGAGGAAATGGAGAATGAATCATCAGAAGAAGAATCGTTTGATGAAGATGATGTTATTATTTCAGATCGAAATTTCAAAGTCAACGATTATGTTGATCCCTCCATGGCAACTGTTAAATTTCTGCGTATGAGCAAGATTCGAAATACATTTATGTATCCCGATATCGAAGACATTTCAAGTGTCCCATTAACAGACATTAAAACTAAATTGCCACAACCAAAAATATGGATCAAACGTGGCAACTCCAAATACACTTTTAATAAGCCTATCTGGGTTATACCAAATGTTAGATAAGTTTTATTATTTATGTAAGAATACTGATTTTTGAGCATCTAATCTTTATTATTTGTTAAGTTACTTTAGTTATAACATCAAAATAATTTAGTAGGTATTATGTGGCGTATGCAATACAATGCCCAAACCTCCCACAGAGGTGCCCAAACCACCCAACCATTGGGAGGTTTGGGCACTTATGGCAAAGTTCAGGAAATATCATGCAACTTTGAGACTGATTACATTTGTATAACTATTCGTCGCAATAATTTGAGGCAAATGTATGTGCCATTGATATTAGAAATAAATAGTTGATTTTATTAAAAAATAACAGTTTTGTTTTGATTTAAGTAGAAAAGTGCCCAATGCTCCCCTATCTCCCTATACTGTTTTTATTTTTATATGTTCTTTACTCTACCGTTTTATTTATACATTGTTTTTATCTTTTAACTTTTCTGTCTTTTTTTATTCTATATACGAGCCCAGAATCATATCGTTTGGCCCAATGTTATTTTTGGTGAGATTTATGAAACACAGACTTCATACTATGGATACGACAATTATACTTTATTACATTATTTATCATATTATTTATTATATTATTTATCCTACAAAATGCCAATAAAGCATAATTGTTTTATCCACACATGAAGTCGTTGTTTCAGAAACCTTACCAAAAAATAACATTGGGCTAAACCACAGACGACTAAAAAATATAGACCTATTTATTTATATAACTGCTGATTGACGACATTGAAATGTTATTCTACAGCGTTGTCGGATTTCAGCTATGGGCAGCAAAACCACTTTTGTTCGTTTTGCAGACTGTCCTATTAGTTTAACTTGAAAGCGTTTAAAATGAAATATTTAATAAAAATACTATAATACATATTCATTTGTGAAAAAGACGTGATATTGAAATGATTCGTCATACATGTATTGGATAAGTTTTGATTTGATCAGTACGTGACATACTTTGAGGTAACTACATTTGACAACGTTGCGGTGACCACCAAATTGTTCGGCGGTTGTTTCTTGCTATGATTTCATTCAAATTTGTAACGTGTGTAAAATTTGGGCGTGGTTTCTGTATATAATAGTAGTTGGTGTTTTAAGAGTTTTTTGATAATATATTGTGTAAATTGACTGTATTAAATTAAAATGGGGAGACAGTGTTACATATGTAAATAATAAATAAATAAATAAATAAATAAACAGTTTATTGCCCAACAGGTACACCCCATTTACAGGACAAGAATAAATTTATAATTAATCAGATCCACAAATAACTAAAAATAATAGTAATAATAATAAAAAGCAATAAAAAAAATACAAATTCTACTAGGTACTTATATCTGACTAAACATATCGTATTGTCAACCAAATATTTAACAAATTTAACCTTGTTTTTTTCTTAACATATTCAATAAAAAATATATATATATACATAAAAAGAAATTACACTACAAAAACTTGTCTCGCCTTTTTCACAATTTCATTCTTTGAACAAACATTTAAATCACATAAATTACATATTTTATTAAAGTACATACACATACGATATACTGGACTCTTCACCATCAGATTTGTATTAGGTCCTTCACAATAAAAAGTAAGATTTTGACGAGAACTTGATCTTGGTACATAAAAATTAAGTTTAGATAGAATTTCAGAACTATCTACTTCCATATTGATTATTTTATACAAAAAAAATTAAAAATGAACAAATTCTGCGAAATTCAAGAGTGTCAAAATTAAATGTACGTAAAAGAAAAATATTTTCTACACCTCTTTCAGGATAATACCCTAAAAATTTGAAACACAAAAACTTTAAAAATTGTCTTTGAACCTGCTCTAACTCATTTTTCTTTGTTTGATAATATGGGCTCCACACTATCGATCCATACTCAAGCTTTGACCTCACGTAAGAATAATACAATAATTTTAGTGCTTGTATGTGGGTAAATGATTTACAATTCCTCAGAATAAATCCCAGCATTTGAATCGCCTCCTTAGTTTTTATAATTATATGTTCATTAAAATTTAGTTGGTAATCGAAATATATTCCTAAGTCTTTAATTAGCGTCTTACGTTGTAAAGTCACGCCTTCTAGTAGGTAAGGATATTCTATCCATGTTTTCTTTCTTGTGAATGATACAATATTACATTTACTGATATTGAGACACAGTTTATTGCAGGAACACCACTGATATATCTTTTCTAACTCATATTGTAATATTATACAATCCTCCTCCGTGTATATTGCTTTAAATATCTTTAAATCATCTGCGTACAATAACATATCACAATTTAGTTGTTTACATAAATCATCAATAAAGAGTAAAAATAATAACGGCCCCAAATTACTTCCCTGTGGTACTCCGGACAGTGATTCATATGTTGATGATTTATATCCGTTATAAAAAAACAAACTGACATCTGTTGGTTAAGTATGACTGGAAAAACATTATTAGTCTATCACTAAATCCAAAGTCTGACAATTTTTGTAATAATATACTATGATCTACTTTATCAAAAGCTTTTGAAAAATCCGTGTACAATACGTCAATTTGCCCTTGTTGATCTAAAACTGTTGATATTTCCTGAGTAAGAATAACTAGATTTGATACGGTAGACCGGTTTGTCATAAATCCATGTTGATATGGCGATATAAGTGGTTTTGCAGATTGATAAATACGATTATACAGGATAATTTCAAACACCTTCGCAAAGTTACATAAAATAGAAATTTGTCTATAGTTGGTTATCAATGAACGATCCCCTTCTTTAAATATAGGGCAAGCCTTTGCCACTTTCCATCGGTCTGGAAAAGTTTCTGTCTTCAGTGATAGGTTAAATAATATTAATAATGGAGTAGATATAATGTAAATGCAGTCTTTGACTAAAAATGATGGTATCAAATCTGGACCTGACGTCATTTTGTTTTTTAATTTTTTTTATGGCATCTTCAACGTCTTTTAAAGTAATGTTTGAAATATTTATATTTTGATGATTGTTGTTGTTTGCCTCTAAGTGCACAGAATTCCCGGTCACAACAGGAACGGAGTATACAGAGCTGAAAAAAATACTGAAAGCATCAACAATGTCTTCAGCTGTTTCATAAGAGTGCTCCATAAATTTCATTTTACCTGGTATACGTGTTTGTTGCCGCTTTGAATTAATAAATGACCAAAACTGTTTTGTGTCTGTTTCTATGGATGATTGAATAGATTGTAGATATTCATTATATGCTAGATTTATTTGTTGTTTAATCACAGTTCGAAGTCGTTTGAATTCATAGAGATTATACTCCGATTTAGTTTTTCTATATTTTTTAAAATGGTTCCATTTCTCCTTAATATTATTGATGATTTGTTTAGTATACCATTTTGGATAAACTCTCTTATATTGTCTGAATTGTGGAACATGTAAGTCTAGTATACTATATAATTTGTTATAAAATGCATTCGTTGCTTGGTTAATATCTGAGAAGTTTTGTAGAAAATACCAGTCTGTGTGCAATAAGTCATTATACAAAGCTTGATAGTTTGCTTTTTTTAAAATTAAATGATTTAAGATGATAACCTGATGAAAAATTATTGTATTTTTCCGGAACTTGTAAGTTGACTAATAGTGCCGGATGAAAAGTATCCTCGTTAACAAGAGGTGCGTTATCATGTAAAATTTCACATTTAAGATTTGAAAAAACCAAATCAAGTAACCGTCCCATATTATTGGTTATATTATTGTACTGGTGTATATTAAAGAAAGTTGCGCAATTATTAATTATTGTAGCTTTTCGCTCCACAACATTATTATTAAAATATTGTGGGGCATTAAAATCCCCAAGTAACAAAATGTGATTATCTAATAAGTAATGTATTTGTTCTACTGCATCAAAAAATAATTCAAAAATTTCTAAATTAATACTAGGCGGGATATAAACAAGTAAAACATATAAAGTGCCTAAACCTATTTGACATTTACAACATATAACGTCAATGCCTGGAAAATCATTAAATACTTGCGGTAAATCTATTTTTACTGACCTGAAGTTATTTTTTATACCTATAAGCACTCCACCGCCCGTGGTATATCCAGTTATCTGCAGTTTTCTGTCACTTCTGTACACATCATATTGATCCGGAAATAATTCACAACTTGAAACATCCTCTTGTAACCAGGTTTCGGTTAATGCAACTACATCAAATTCCGCTTGCGAGATTGTGGCATAAATCTGTTTAACTTTGGTGTTAAGTCCTCTGACATTTTGATAGCTACAAGTTATGTTTTGGATGTTATTGGGCTCATTCAGTTTAAATTCCTATGAACGCTTGTAACTGGTACTATCTTAGGCACATTATTGATATATTTTATTGTTTTAGTGTTGTCTCCGTTAGCTTTTAGTTGGTTAAGCTCTTCTTTTATTTTTTTAAGGTAGTCTCTTTGCATTGGTGTTTGATCACTGTAAATTTTTATAACCGAATTGTTTATTTTATTTCTTAGAACTTGTTTTACGTCATAAGTATTATTCATTATTACCTTAATTGGCCGTGTCTTGCCTCTTACCGGTTTGCCTATTCTATAAACTTTTATATTTGATAAATCAACTCCCTCGACATTTAATAATTGAAGATGTTGTTTAATAACATTTTCATCTTCCATTCGTTTTTCTTGTGGCATTTCTTTTGTGGACTCCTTAACATTATACACCATAACATTCTTCTCACGTTTTTGCCTTTCTTGAATTTCAAGCATTATATCTTCTGTTGTTGTTAATTGACTTGAATTATCTGAGTTTGAGTTTTTTTGAGACAACAAATTATTTAATTCCTTAACTTTGGCTTCAAGTGAGGCAACTTTTTCGACAATGTTGCTGAGCTGATTTACTTGAGTCTTCAGATTGTTGCAATTTGTACAGAAGAAGCTAACTCGCCTATCTTTAGACTTTAAACATTGAACTTCATTTCGAGATAATCCACTGCATACGGGTAAAATATATAGCTATCAGACAGGAACTGAAAACTTGTCGTTTCATCGGTAAGTAATTTGATGTTATGAGGTTATGTTGCGTCCGCTGATAACGTTGGCTCTACAGAGATTCATATTTTTCTTAATTTACTTATTATGTAGCTAATCTCTTTTATTGGTACCATCACCATATTTTTAATATTTTATCTTTATTTTAGATTTCCTGTTAAAATCCACAGACGGAATATTTGGATATCTGTTTTAGGATTTGAAAAAGATCATCAATTTCCAAAACAAGTCGAAATATGTTCACGTCATTTTCAAGAAAATGATTTTGCTTACCGAGAAGATGGAAGCAGATATTTAAAGCAAGATGCTGTTCCCCTACCTACTCATTCCGTGTTTTGTTGTCAGGAAAGTACAAGGTAGCTACTTACTACATTTTACACATATATATTATATCTTTTATGGTGAAAACAATGAGTGCTTAAATTTTTTCTACTATTGATATCTGTTTTTATTTCTGTCCTATGGTAATTCTGTCTTCTAATGGGAAGCAGATAAAGAAAAGTTTTTATTCCATACCACTAATGTTTTAAATACAATAAAGCACGTTTATAAACTAGAGACACCGAACGAAACGTTGCACGTCATCACGTAGTTCCCTTACAAAATTCAGTTTCCAGCAAAGATCCGTTATTTACAAATAAATTACATGATTTATTACATTATTATTAGTATTTTACATCAATTAATTTATTTGTAAATAAGGGATCTTTGCTGGAAACTAAACTTTGAAAGAAACTGCGTGATGACACGCAACGTTTTGTTCGCTGTTTCTTGTATAAGATTTTGATCAATTTTAAATTACAGAAATTAAACTGCCTATCTTATATTTTAGTTCAGAATCAACAATAAATGATAGTCCCACAAGCCAAGTACGCAAATATGTTTCCCCAAGTACAGAGGTAGAATCACAGCATAGCGATGCTACTGTTCCGAACCCTCAACTAAGCCAGTTTGAAGATGTCCCTGCAAAGAAGAGGTAAGCATTTCAATGTACCAGATAATTACAAAAAATGGTTCAAATGAAAGGACTCTTAAGATGATGTAAATAGTGTTAAAATTATAATGTACATACGAGTATATAGAAGAATGTAAATAGATAAAATCATCTTTGAATTCCACATGAACTTGCTTTTTCTAATTTTTTTTTTTTGTAATTTGTATATGACGTTGTTATAGGTTAAGAACGGACCCTGATGAGCCTAGTATATTTTGTATTCCTGGACCTTCAAGTAGAAGGTAAGTTACTCAAGTGTGCATAAACTGTTAACTACTCATATACTATTAGTAAACTAACAAGAGAATTTTTTTGCTGATAACAAATCTTTCGATAGATCACCAATAATTTCTGTTACTGTTGCTGAAGGAATTAAACCCATTGTATCTACATCTTCTATCATCAGATTTGAATCGTCATCAGGTACTTTGACAGCATCAGAAACAGAAGAGTGTATTATGTTGGAAAAAGGTTACATGAGACAGAAAAACACTTGTTCTGAGACTACGCCAAAAAAGAGGTATGTAATTAAATGCCTTGTACTTATAGATATAGTAGACTGAGACAGAAAAAAAATATATTTCTTAATGCTTATTGTATATTTTAGAAAGAGGCGATACGTGGGTGATTTATCAAGTGATGATTTTTCCACTCCAACAAAAGCAAAAAAAACTTTCGCTTGCTAAAGGGCTATATAATTAACCAAAGGAAAAAAATACGCAGCCTACAAACAATAGTTTCAACGTTGAGGAAAAGAATCAAAACTTTGAATAGCTTACTAAAATTTCTCAAGGACAAATCATATATAACTGATTCTTCAGAATCTATTTTAAGGGTATGTATAATTCACAAATTACATGAAGTGAAACCAACATGTATTCCCAAATGTTTGTTATCCAGTGAACTCTGATGCTAGCCTGTTTCTCAAGTATGTAACAGATCAATAATTAGTATCATCTGACATTTGTTATAAAAGTAAATTGAAGGAGTATTTGATTAAAGGGATATATGTTTAAGATATGGACCACATGTCATTATATTAATGTACAATGAAAAAAGGGAAGGAAAAAAAAAGAAAAAAAGGAAAATTTTGGGAGTCATTACACCCCCTAAGAGAAAGGTAGAAAAGAAAAAAAAACCTCTCACGAAAATTCAAATTTCCAATAAAAGAGGAAAATATTTGCGCCCGTGCCAGATTTAGAAATTGTTTATGATAGGCCATTGAGGCGAAGAAAAGATGGCATTCTAAGTAAAGGCAGGTCCAGACGCTACGTTTTGCACAACCTTTTGTCTGCGCATTTCAACACGTTGCAGATAAAACGTTGCGTGTAGATTGGAAAAGTGCGCAGTTTTGAATCCGTCGCGAAGACGGTACAGTTGCAGCGATAACTGAGCTAGAGAGCATAGATGTCCTAGCATTGTGCGGACAAGTCGGCGCATGTAGACGGTAGCACCGTTTTCCGATTCATTTTGTTTCTCAGTTTTAATTCGTCAGGCGACAATGGCTGACCTTCGGCAATGTTCTCGGGAGTTTCTCACAGAATTTATTGCATTATACGAAAGTTTCCCATGCGTTTGGCGTGTCAAATCCAAGGAGTATAGTGACAGGGATAAAAAGGCGGAGGCTTATGAGAGGTTAGTGGAAAAATACAAAGAAATTGATGCAACCGCAAACAGAGAAACAGTTGTAAAAAAAATTAATTCTTTGAGAAGTGTTTACCGTAAAGAATTGGCAAAAGTTAATAAATCTATTCGATCTGGGAGTGGAGAAGACGAAATCTACAAGCCATCTCTCTGGTACTTTGATTTGTTACATTTCCTAAATGATCAGGAGACACCAAGGCAGTCTAGGAATACCATGGATGAAAATGAAGAGTCTGCAGTTGACGAACCACCAGAACAGGTAAGAAAAAAATTCCTTTATGTAAACACTTTATTAATTTATTTCAATACACCATTAATTAATAAATTTATCTTGCCAAGGAACAGATCCCTCATTGTTAAAGTACTCTTTGAATTGATCTCTGACCACGATAGCACTATTCAAAATCTGGCCTCTTGTTCCACGCTGTAGGTCGTGTAATAATTCTGAATCACATCTGTCACCTAATTGGACAGTACACTCAGAAAGATTTTCCCGATCCATACTTTCAGGAGGGGTGTAGGTTTGGGGAGACCTTCTGCGCAAAAAGTTGTGTAAAGCGCAACACGCAAGAACTACAGTATCGACGTTGTCCATCTTCAAATTAATACTTGTGTGGAAAATACGAAATCGCGAAGCCAAAATTCCGAACGTATTTTCAACAACACGCCTCGCCCTAGATAGGCGGTAATTGAAAATTTTTCGCTCCCTTGTTAATGTTTCTCGTCGATACGGTTTAAGAAGTTCTCGACGCATAGCAAAGGCTTCATCACCAACAAAAACATATCCTAAAACTCTGTTTGAACTTCCAACGCACCGGGGTTTTGGAATTCTCAACTCGTTGTTAACGAGCTTTTCATAAAAGTTAGTGTTATTTATGACTCCTCCATCTGAGATCCTACCGTTTGTGCCTATATCACAATACAAAAAATTCGCAATTGGCATTGGCTATTGCCATAAGAACAACACTGTGGGTTTTTTTATAATTGAAATAATAGGACCCACTTCCTTTAGGTGGCACAATCCTAATATGTTTTCCGTCAATTGACCCTAAACAATGAGGGAACTGCCACATTCTTTCAAACTCAGTTGCAACTTCCAGCCACTGCTCTTCAGTCTTGGGAAACTGAAACAAAAAAAATAACAACTCAAAAGCAAATAAAATAAATTGCAACAACCAAAAACAAAAGGTTTGTTCCAACAACGCGTGTGTACCGATACAGAACGGTCCACACACATCGCCCATTTCAGTGTAATTGTTCCATTTGGTTGACTGGAAATTACCGTTCGGGATCGAGCCACACGCGTTGTTGGAACAAACCTAAGAACATAATAAAAATTACAGAGATCGACAATTGTTTAATATTTCCAGGTGGAAGAAGATGTGCATGAAAGTTCTGCTGACGGTGGACGCAGTGAAACGCCTGCTACTTCTCTTTCCGAAGCATCAACTCCCCATTCTAGCAATATATTGTCCCGTAATACTTCAAGATCGCACTCTTCAACTCGTAAGAGAAAGGGAGTTCCAAATGATGATGGCACAACTGACATTATGAAGTTGGTAGGAAACAAACTCGAGTCGCTACAGGCAGAGGATGCTTTTCAGGTGTTTGGAAAACATGTGGCAAATAAACTCAGAGACGTCCCTAGTTCACAAAACGCAATCGCTCAGAAACTAATTTCCGACGTTTTATTCGAAGCGGAGTTGGGTACGCTTACCAGAAATTTTCAAATTGTTGATATGACTAGCCAGCGACAAGATGATTTTGGTTTAGTGAATGGACGGAATTGGCGTCAACAGAATATGCCCCAACACCCCCAGAATATGTCACATACTCGTTCTTCACAAGTTGGACAATACCATTCGTTCTCGCAGCAGTCGCAGCCTATGCCACATACCTACGTCCCAGAACAACTTACACACACTCAGGAGTACGAAACAATTGGGCAAATTCCGGCCGTTTCACGCAACATCCCACAGGAAGGTAACCAAGATCAGCAGACACTCCTTGCCCACTCTTCTGCTGCAAACTACTTGTCAACATTTCAGTCAAACTGAAGTACTTACATGCATTTTCATTCTGCTTAGTTTTTTGTGAAACACTGATATTACTTTCAAGGATCATATAAATATAAATCTTTTATAGACAATAGCATTATTACTTACCTTCAAGTATTCATTCTTCAGCACCTTGAAGATAGCTTTACATGTTTCGGGAATGATTTCACTTAACGATTGTTTTGAATTGAATATATATTGATATAATTGTTGTGAATTCTAGGTCTTTGTAACTTCTGCCAGTTGCCAAGAATCTTAAAGTTGCTGTTAGCCTTTCATGTGGTGATATTGCTGTTCTCATACAAGTATTTTCTTTGATGATATGTGGTGTCACTAATTCCAATAAATAAGTATACGTGTCTATGTCCATTCTCAAGTAGTTCCGCCAATCATTAGGTTCATCACGTAATTCACGCAGTAACGTGGTATGGGAAAAGTGCTGCCTTTTTAGAAGCCACTGCCGTGACCACTTTGAACGCCGGGTACTTCTGAGACGTTTCAATTTTTTTTTTTTAACAAGACACCATGCGAAAATTGACCAGAGTAGTACCTCCTCCATGACGATATCACACAAAACTGACAAAACTGAGCAAAACACACAGATATCTCTGCACCATGTAGACGCTCACAAATTGCAACGTTTTCATTCCGTCTTAAGACTGCGCAGACAAAAGGTTGTGCAAAACGTAGCGTCTGGACCTGCCTTAACGGCAATTCTTGCAATCCGATTATGATTGGGACGAATAAAGTATATTTCCAAAATGCATGTTCGTTCGATTCAATCGCAGAAATTTTAGTAAATTCGTACTGTAATTTCAGTGTATTCAAGAAATGTGTCGATAACAATTTGAATTCAGTATTTTTTTCGTTTATTAAAAAATATGCTACCGAACGAGTCAGCAATGCTCTATATCGAGAAAGAGCAAATACTTATTATATAATAAATATATATTATAGGGGAAGGTGGCCTAAACGGGATATGTGAGTAAAATGGGACATAACTCTTTCTCACTCTACTAGCTCTTGTAACTGCGCGTATTACCACAGAGCGCTCCAGTGTGAAACGGGTGTCAGCAGTACACAGTGAAAATTGCGATCCGTGGCTGAAAAAATTAAGCAGAGTGGTTTTATTGTTTTCTGCAGTGATAAATGTAATATAAGTAGTTTACAGAATAAGCTCCTGTAACTAAACAACTCATGATTGTGAGTTCTTATTGCACACCGCATTGTCTTGAGAGGTTAGTTAACGAGCGCTGTCGTTGAAATTGCTGTGAAGATCAGCTGTTCCTTGCGCGGTAAGTTTGAAAATTTCAATACAAATGTGGGTAAAATGGGAAATTGTTATCGCTTTAAAACGGGATACTATCCCGTTTTACCTATACGAAAACGGCATACTATCCCGTTTTACCTATACGATTATATTTTTTATTTTTATTTGTTTTTAGATGCCTTCGACGTACAAAAGAAAAACTGACCGTCAATCTTGGTCGGAGGAGGCAATGTCCAGAGCACTGGAGTCATTGCGCGGTGGAACATGTGGCTATTTAAAGGCTGCAAAACAATTTAATGTTCCAAAATCAACTTTGGAAAGACGATTTAAAAATAAAAAGAAACAGGCAGTGCACTTTTCAAAGCAACTTGGAAGCAGGAAATTAACTTTTTCAAGGGATCTAGAGGCACAACTGGTAGAGTATACTAAAAATATGGAATCCATGATGTACGGACTAACAACAAGAAGTATTCGAAGCCTTGCGTATCAACTTGCTGTTAGAAACAATATCGTTCACCATTTTAATAATGAAACAAAATTGGCAGGATGGCACTGGTTGAATTCATTTTTAAAGAGAAACAAGTTATCTCTCCGAAGTCCCGAAGCAACGTCTGCTGCCAGAGCTAGAGGTTTCAACCAACAGGCAGTTAACTCATTTTTTGATATTTTGGAACCGCTTCAAGAAAAACACAATTTTCCACCATCACGAATATTTAACGTCCAGTCCCGGCCATCGAAAATTATAGCTGTTGAGCTGCTGTAGAGGCAGAAAACAAGGATCTCTCACATCAGCCGAACGTGGAGAGTTGACGACGGCAGTCATTTGTATGAGTGCGAGTGGTGTTTTTGTTCCACCAATGCTAATTTTTCCACGAGTGCGAATGAAACCTCAATTTGCTGATGGAACTCCACCGGATACGTTATCAGTTTGTCATAAATCAGGATGGATGCAATTAGACTTATTTGAAAAATGGTTTGATCATTTCCTTCTTCACACCCAAGCTTCGAAAAATAATCCAGCATTACTTATACTTGACGGACATAAAACACATACCCAAAATATTGTAACGATAGACAAGGCACGTGAGAATGGCGTGACTATGTTATGCTTACCACCACACACCAGTCACAGTCGTATGCAGCCACTCGATGTTTCATTGATGGCACCACTTAGCACTTTTTATACTCAAGAAAGTAGAAATATGGTTGAGAAATCATCCGGGACGATGCGTTACGATAAGTGAAGTTGGTTCTTTGTTTGGTAAAGCATATCTTAGAGCCTCGACACCTCTAAATGCCATTAATGGTTTTCGCAAAACTGGATTGTTTCCAATAAACCGCACAATATTCACAGAAGATATGTTTGCTGCTGCTTTACCAACTGCTTATTACCTATCTGAAAACAATGACACTCCTGAAAATAATGCACTTGATCCTGAAATAATACAGAATGACGTGTTACCTGAAGAGGAAGAATCTAATCTAATATTCGGCGTTTCTAACACAATCACTCCCGAAACAATTGCCCCCTATCCAAAATCTGCGAAAAAGACACAGACCAAAAAGAAAGTTACCAAAAGGGTGTTACGGGATCAAACTGACCGGCTCAATAACCTCATTTAGCATAGAAGTGAACAGCACATAATTTTATTTTCATGCGGTAGAGCACCAGTGTGCTGATCCTTTCTCTACCTATTAGTGGGGTAAACAACCGGATACCTAACTATCTCTTTCTAACAGTAAGCTTAAAGTTACCTTTTATACGGTTGGTGAACCTGGCCTGTCATGACAGCTATTCTTAAAATTCCCTAAATAACTGGGGAGCTGGTAAAAAGGTCATTTCCTTTCCGGCAACGAGAAAGACTTGATATTTTCGGTGTCTGGGACATCTGAATCACGCTCTGCGGATTATTTTCTCTTGTCAATCTTCTTTTGTCTGAGATCAATAACTCTTATTTGTCTTTGAGGACGCACCTTGGTGGATTTTAGAGTATTGTCTCGGCAAATATACCAGTTTTATAACCACCTATAGGCCACACACCACTACCAAGGTAGGGAAAAGCTTTCACACACTTAAATACACTGCATATAATTGCATGACTAATTGCTGCATGTTTACTTCTAGGCCTCTTTCTTCTGTTTCCTTTTTTTGTTATTGCTTCTTGCTGTCACACCCGCTTCTGCCGCTATCGCTTTTCTTCGGCCTGCGGGCGCAGCTCACTGCTTCACACCTGCGGTCACACTAGCCACTAGCCTACATCAGCTATACACCTGACACCTTTCTGGGGGCCCACACACGGCTTCGGAAGCAACCTAACCTCACTTCCACCACATGGTCAGGGACCGGGGCACCTCTAACGGACATCAGCTGCTTCCGGACTTCAAGTACCCATAGGGATCTAGGACCAGGAACCAAATAAGGTCATTGCTAAGATTGTAAGCGTTTAGTTAACATTCGTTACCTGGGCTTGTCGGTCAGACCGATCATTTCTATTTGATACTGCTTAGGTTATAAGAACCTGTTTGGTTGGCTCTAACCTAGATTACTTCCTAGAATTAAGAGATACTATTTAAATCTCTGAGACACAGTAGGGCAGGGAACCTTACCCCTATCGGGATATCCAACACTGCAGACACATTTGTAAACCTGCGGTATATATACCAAGGGGAATCTATAAGATCCACCCCGTAATCACGCTTTGTACTTGGTCCTTGCCTACTAGCACACGACCCGAAATACGGTTTATGTACATAGATTTCCAACACTATTTTGAATAATTCACACTGCCATTTTAGTCATTACAACTGACATTAGATCAGTAGAGCCACCGCTCTGATCGTGCCCTTAGGCCTACCCCTAAGAGTGGGTCACCGTGCCTACTAGGCCCTTTTTGGCGATCCCTTGATAACTTGGGCACTAGACTAAGGAATTTTTTTTGTTGTATTTGTTAATTGTTTTTATTTTTATTAAAGTACTGTCCCATTTGTGTACTCTTGTTCTTCTCTTTTGTGCTTGTGTCGACCTTCTGTTGTAATTTCTCTCGTTTCGGCGGATAATATAACCTTGGTGGTACCGCGCGGGGATCGGAGACGGGTTTCCACCCGCAATCTCCGGTGAACTAGCCGCCAGCCTAATTGTCTCCGCGCACACTCACCACTGCCTACCCACCACGCGTAGAGGTTATACTATCCCCAGCAAAGTCCCGTCTCCCTTTCTTTCAGCTTGCTGCCCCGCCAACCAGCGGCGGCGTAGCAAGGGGCCAGGCTGCAATCCTTACGAGTACTCCGTATAAAGAACAATTAGAAACCTCCTTGGTCGAGAAAAACAGAAAAAAGAACGCAGACAAAATGAGAGCAACGAAAACAAAAAAATACCCAAATAAAAATGCTACTAACAGCCGCTCATTGAAAAGTAAGAAACCGGTGTCCAAGTCTAAAGCGTCTACAGCTTCAAAGGTTGATTCCAGTAGCAACGAGTCGGATGTCGATGTAGAATGCCTATTTTGTGGAAATTATTATTCTAAGGATCACTGCGCAGAATAGATAATGTGCGGTCAGTGTGGCAAATGGGCTCATGACGCATGTGCGGGTGTAGAAAGTGATGACGATGGCGATTTCATATGTGATATCTGTTTGCAAAAGTAAATGTTACCAAACATATATTTTCTTAAGTAAATGTCATCTTTAATATTTCCAATGTTAAATTCATATCCCATTTTACCTTGGGATATGATTATTGGGATGTCCCATTTTACCTAAAATGGGAAAATGCAGGCAATTTATAATTACCTCAAGTAATTATTGATTTTTCATTATTTAAGGTAAGTGCACAATATTCCGTGGTACCGCCTAATTCCGTGGTATTCTCTTATATTTAATAAAATAAGAAATAGGTAATATATTTCGACGTATAAAAAATCACAATATTTTTTTCAATATGTATTTAATGAAAACCGTTGAATTTGGTAATATCAAGTCTTTTTGTTTAACGCCAGGAAATTCAACAAGAGGTCGTGCCGCGATTGACAGTTATTCTGTAAGATGTCTTGAGTGAAGTCGCAACGAATTGGGTGTTACTTCTTAAGGCTATAAAAAGTGAACGTTAAGTATTTCCCTGACTATGAATTCATTTTAATATTTAATAAACCTCTGCTAACTATTCGCGTAATTGTCGAATTGATGATATTGATTTTTTTAACCTAAAAATACATTTTTTTGAAGCCACGGAATTAGGTTCATCTTTTATCACGTGGTACCTAATTCCGTGGTATACCACGGAAATAGCGAATTGCAGCACTTTGAATTGTTCTTACTTTTAGGAAATTATAAAAAAACTTTGTCTACATCAATTTTTATATCACGAAATTAAACCCTAACGAAAAGATTGAGCTAATTCCGTGGTAATGATTTGTACAACTGCATGTTAATATGTTAATTTGAAATCTCTATAATGTACTACATTCTTAAAAAATCCTGTCAGAATGAAGGTTTTAGTATTTCAATAATTCACCCCAAAATGTTTTAAATTCGTGTAAAATGCAAATTCTAATCATTGTTATAGTTTGAAACTATATTTTTTTAAGAAAATATCAATATGAAATTGAATTTATTGATTAAAAACGCTACCACGGATTTAGGTTCTCTGAAGAGTGCGCGTTCGTTATTCCGGGCTATACCACGTAATTGCGTTTCATCAGTACGATAAAGAGAACATATTTATGTGGTAGTAATTAATTCAATGCGTGCCGTAATTAAAGATTAAATAAATTAAAAAATAATCAATATTATATATAAATATTAACTATATTTTATGATTGTTTTTTTCAGAAAAATGACTAAAAACAAGTACTCAGCAGAAGATCTGTCGGCAGCTCTTGATGATATAAAAAATGAAAAATTAAACGTTTATAAAGCTGCCAAAACATACGGAATACCCGAACAAACCCTTCGAGATAAAATAAAACAGAAATATACTAAACAAGATGGACCAGGCAGACCAACCGTTCTGACTGCCACGGAAGAAAAACTTTTGGTTCATTGGGTGACAAACCTTTCTGATCGAGGATTTCCTGTCACTAAGCAACAATTGATATATTCCGTGACGAAATTATTAAAGGAACTCAACCGGAAAAATGATTTTACCAATGGTATTCCAAGCATTGGTATAAGGGATTTTTGGCCCGAAACCCTTCAATTTCCCAACGTGTTACTCAAGTGCTCACTGCTGCTCGCATTGTAGCAACGGAGGAAAAAATACGAGCGTGGTTTGCCCGACTACAGCAGTATTTGGAGGAGAACAACTTGCTGGACAGAAGATCCTACCAGAATTTTTAACTGTGACGAGTCTGCTTTCTTTTTTGTGCCCGAAAGGGGAAGGGATCTTGGCACGTAAAGGAGCAAAAACGGTCTACACGGCTTCGGGTAATAATGACAAAGAAAATTTGACTGTATCTGTTGGTGCCTCTGCGAGTGGCAAATTAATGCCAATTTTTCCATATTTCCTTACAAACGGATGCAAACTAAAGTTTTGGAGAAATTCCCTAAATAATGGGCAATTGGCAAGTCAAGCACTGGTTGGATGACTTGCAAGACATTTTACGAGTACATCACCAATGTCTCTTACCCATTTCTTCTAGAAGAAAGGATAAAATTGCCTGTATTACTGTTTTTAGACGGACATACATCGCATTTGGCTTATGCACTGAGTACCTTTTGCAAAGAAAAAGGCATCATTTTAGTTGCTTTGCTGCCGAACTCTACATATATTATGCAGCCAATGGACGTCGACGTTTTTCACCCACTTAAAACCGCCTGGAAAAGAAAAATACAAGACTGGAGATTGGAAAATAATGGAAGTCGGCTCGCAAGAGAAGATTTTGGTCCACTTCTCAAGGAATGTATTTCCAGTATCAAGGCGGAAACAGTACAAAAAGGATTTAAGGCATGTGGATTGTATCCCTTCGATCCAAATTCTCCAAATTATGGACGGCTTGTCCAGACATCGGCCGCGAGGAGCACAAACGAGTCGACAAATGCAGTCAGTGCTAAATCTACATGACAACGAGTTCCTTCAAAAGTTCAACGAGTACTTGGGGACGGAGAAAAAAGAATTGTTTCGGCAGTGTTCTGATGGAATCTGGTCTGGCGACATAAAATATGAAAATCTATTTCATTTTTGGAGAAAATTACACGGTTTTCCACAAAATACAGATTCTATAAGCAACAGGAGTTTGAATTTTGAACTTGAGACGCTCGCCAACAATATTATCGACGTTTCGGATGTAATGAATATTGAGAACGATTCATTTCAAGAATTTATCGTGCAACCTAATGGCAGTCTCATAACTTCAACTCCACACGCGTTGCCGTCATCAAAGATGGCTGAAGAAGCCATTCGCACTCCACATGGCTTGCCGTCATCAACAGTGGTTGAAGAAATCACTTCAACGATCATTTCCACTGAGAATAATTCAATCACTCCTGGAAATGTTGAAGCTGCATCAGTGATTACTCCGGAAAAAAGCAAAACTACAGACGTAGGAAATTCAGGCTTTCCAACGCCCTTTAAAAACGCATTAATATGGCCGGAAACACCTAAAAAAGAGTGTCCCTAAAAGAAATTTGAAAAGAGTCATACCAACAGTAGCCATTGCGAGTGATTATGTGGATCATCAACGTCGGATAGAAGAAGCAAAAAAGATTAAACTAGAAAAAGCAGCGTAAAGACGTAACAAAGCAGCGTAAAGAAATTACGAGAACTGAAGAAGAACACGAAAGAAAGCCAAACAAAACCAGCAGCAAAGGAAAAAAAATCAGAGATCGAAAATGCATCACCAAACATTGAACTTCCAGCACTTGAATCCATCAGTATTGGTGACTATGTAAAAATTGTATATGAGGAAGAAAAATTTCCTGGCATAGTAACAAAAATCATCGGAGGAAAGTCAAAAAAACAATATGAAGTCAAAACGATGCAAATGTGTGGATCCAATTGGCGCTGGCCTGACGAAGTGGATATCCTTGTCTACGATGCTGCTGATGTCTTAAAAAAAGTTGGAAGCTCCAATATTATGCAATAATCGCGGTGTTTATGCTTTTAAAAATTTTAATTCTTAAAACTAGTTTTGAAAGTTGCCAAAAAAATTACGATATAATTGTTCTGAGCTAGTCGAAAGCCAAATTATTTTCAGTTACATAAAGAATGACATTATTGTGATTTTAATTTTAAAATTTTTGGCAAATATAACATTTTATAATTGTCCTTGATTAAAACTTCATTTATCAATCGATTTTTAATTTGTTCTAATTTTTTTAACCCACGCATTTTTTATTTACTATATAGGCTGTATTACCATGGAATTACTGTCTTCGGAAAATTGTACCACGGAATTAGGGGCATTTGCAGGACCTTAATTTTTTTATTTTAACTTATTATCCGAATTTTTATCAGAAAACTAAAAATTGAATACAAAAATTAACTAATCCATTAACACGGGCAAAATTATTTCACACATTTTCATTCAATTGCCTTAATACAAAAAAATCCCAATCTCGTAAAAACTCTTAGTACCACGGAATATTGTGCACTTACCTTATCGTTATCTAAAAAATATTTAGTTGAATCATTAATCATAGCATAAGCTAATTCACTTTACACACTTTTATAACGTTTACTGTCCTCTATACATAGTGTCAAACATTAAGTATCCCATTTTAGGCCACCTTCCCCTATCAACTGTTTTGGATCTCTATATGATTTGCTTAAAAAACTAATAGGCAATTGTTCAAGCATAAAAATGCCTGATACTTGCGTCAACTGTAATTTGTCAATAAATCACGATCCTGTTATCATAGTAAGCGGCTTCGATGAAAATATTTAATTCGCGTCCAATTTTGAAAAATTTATATTCGACGTATTTTCGAGTCAAAGTTATGTATGCAAAATGAAAAGCAAAACATAACTTTTCGAAAGAAGGGAATGCCATGTGATGTTTTGACGTGGATGTCGTCACTCAGATGGAAGCACATCGATTTCAAAATGGGCGCGAGTTATCCGATTTCCTGGATAAACTAACAATTAACGGTAATGAGTACATGTTAAGCGAGATTGCGACTCATTCTTCGCAGCATTTTGTAGTGTATTGTCGACAACTTTTAGGCACCTGGTTGGAATATAACGATTTATCAAGAACTGATATTATTGATAACTATTGATAACTGATATGATTGACTATTGAGAAGAATTTATATGGTTTGAAGAACCACAATACCACCATCTGTCAATGACGTTTTCCTTGATAGTGATAGTTCAGAAGGTAATTTTGAATTCGATTTTGATGGTTTATTAAATTTATTAATTTATTAATTTCTATTTTCAGCTGATGATGAATGATTTCAAGATGATGACATGAGAGGATATTGCGTTTGATATGATATGGTTTAATAGAAAATGAGGGTTATGACAATGGTGAAATGCCCTCATTTTTTTTTTTGGTGAAAAACTGTTTGTTGGGGAATAAAATGAAGGGTCAGCCGGGTCCTAGACTCCAAATAATTTTTTGGGGCCCTAGGGACCCAAAAACGTGTTTCTTACGTTTTAATTTTATTCTCGCGTTCTGATCATTGGATTGACTTGAAAATATTCATGGATATATTTTGGGTAACTGTCTATGAGTAGGATTTTTTCCAAAAAAATGGTCAACATAACCTCAAAAAAAATTCTTTTAACTTTTAAATACGATTTTGACCATGTTCTAATTTTCAAACGGTCAATGTCTTCATTGCATCTTGTAGAACAGAAAAGAATACATCAAAAATGTATTTTTTTCAGATTTTTTCTAATGGTGGACCGAGCCGAAAAAGGCGAAAAACCGATATATATCCTGTTTTTAGTTGTTTTGACCAGGTTGCAAAGTTCAAACGGTCAATATTGAAATGCATCTTGTAGAACAGAAAAAAATACATTTAAAACGTATTTTTGCTTATTTTTACTAACGTTG
Organism: Aromia moschata; assembly: GCA_029963805.1. NCBI lineage: Eukaryota > Metazoa > Arthropoda > Insecta > Coleoptera > Cerambycidae > Aromia > Aromia moschata. Next base: position 1,424,081 of record JAPWTK010000056.1, on the reverse strand, counting down.
GGCTCTGTCGAAATATGCGAAAAACCGATAAATAACCTATTTTTTGCATGAAAATGATGATTTTTCAAGTTAATATTTTTTTTCTCGCGTACTGGTCATCGGATTGACTTGAAAAATTCATAGATATACTTTGGGTAACTGTCTATGAGTAAGATTTTTTACAAAAAAAATCGAGTCAACAAACCTCAAAGAAAATTCTTTTTAATGTTTAACCCATTTATGCCTATCGTTCGGAAAAACGCACATAGTGTAGGTAACTACTGTAAATGAGTCTATTTTCGAAACTTGCACTGCTTAACGACAGATGTCGCTTTGTAGCGTCAAAGTAAAGAGTGCACTTGAACGTAAACAAGTGCCAGTTCGTTAGTAGTCATTGTTTTGTAACGAAAACAATACAGTTACGCTCGGTCCTTGAGACTTTGTCGGTAAGTTTTGTAATCTTATTGCGATAATTTAGCTTGCTGCTTAAAAATACGTATTCTAAGAGGTTGAACATGTATATTTCAAGGGCGTAGCCCAAAGGGTCAAGTAAAAACCAAAATACTCGGTAATGCAGTAGCACGTGTTTTGTCTAGACACACTCAAAAACTTCGATAAAACGAACGTTAGGCATACTAGGATATTTTCTTATTACAGTGGTTTGACTTTGGATGATATCTTGGGAGCGTTTGAAGGCGACGATGGTAATCCACTGCCCAATGCCCAACAAATAAACATTATTTTACAGCCCCTACAAATGCGTGCCAGGATTTAACAGACGAAGATTCTGGCGACGAGAATTTGATGACCATTGACAATCTGCCAGGCTGCCAGGCACACAATTGCGGGCAGAAGCTGAAATATTGATATGAAATACTGAAGAAGATGATGATGAAGGTGAAGAAGAGTATGTAAAGGATGAAATAGATGAAGACGATTTACCGCTGCGTAGCCTGCAAATAGCCATAAAGAAGAATTACTTATGGGAAAAGAGAGATTTAGAACATAAATTATTTGAATGGCCAACATACTACGATGTAAAAACAAATTTGTCGCCTACGGAACAATTTTTAGTTTTTTGACGACGTCATTAATAAATTCGTCACATACAGTAATTTATACGCCACAAGAAAGAACAATGTTGACAGTAATATTACTGCATCTGAAATAAAAGCATTCTTCGGCGTCTTGATTTTAAGCGGGTATGTCCAACTCCCACGTCGTCGCATGTTCTGGGAGAATAGCAAGGACTGCCACAATGAACTTGTGTCTACAGCCATATCAAGAGATAGATTCGAATTCATAATGTCACATTTGCATTGTTGCGACAATAACAAGCTACCTCAAATTTGCGATTTGCGAAAGTTCACCCACTTCTTGAAATAATAAACAGAAATTTCCAAATCTTCTGCCCCCTACGAGCGACACACTCGGTTGATGAGTCTCCATGGTGCCTTACTTCGGTAGACACAGATGCAAGCAGTTTATCAAAGGCAAACCCATCCGTTATGGGTTCAAAGTGTGGATGGGCGCAATATCATCTTGAGACTTCGCTGGCTATTGTGTATGGCTTGAACCCTATGGTAGTATAGCTATGTATGTTCTACCTCAAAATTCCCATGTATTTTCTTATGGGCCTAAATATTAACGAAATTTACCATTCCAAGGTCATTTGCTAGTTTCCTCCCAAACGTTTTAAACAAAGCCGATTCTAGACACGATTCAGCTTATCAAATTTTTCACCATGAAATTTCAAATTTCAGTTCTTAATGGACCAACCTGAGACATATTCAAATTTTGGTTATTAATGGACCCACTTGAATCATCTTAATTATTTGTAGTTTACCCCGCTCGCCACTATAAATGTGAAACTTACAAATGCAGTCCGCGGTCGTCACGTAAACGTGAAAAGTTTAACATTACAAGGCCAACAGACCGCGTTTCGAGACACTCCGGTTTCTAAGTGCATACATACCCAATGCAATTGCTTATTGCACATAAATGAATATTGGTCAGACGTTCTGCGTACATTGAAAAGGCTTTTAAAATGCAAACAATATGTCAATTACACCAATATAAGTAGTCGTGTTTTTGGGTACATTTTCGCTAAGGGCTCCATGCGCTACTTCCCCGCGCCCCTCTCGGTTGCCCCATCGTACACCGATATTATTGTGATGCGCCCAGAAAAAGTCGGGAACCGTCCGAGGATTGAACCCACAACTTCTGAGTTGTCAGTCCTAGACTTTCACTAATACGCTACCAGCCACTTATAAATTCAGTTTAAATAACGTCCTTACGTGTCCTTATTTAATCGCGGATTTTATTAAAGACACAAAACACGCGCTGTGAAAAAAGACGACTTCGGTGGTGTGAGGAAAGACACATGCGCACCAATTTCAGAAAAAAAAACATAGATGCTGTAACGTCATTTTGACATCCTATGTCTTTATTATGGGATTGCCCCTGGGAAATATTGCGTCATGCGTCACGTCACGCACCCTCCCCCCCCCCACCCCACCCGGCCTGAGTTTGGATGAGAGCTATCCCTCATTTAAATCTTCATCTCGGCTCTCATTTAACTCTCATATAATTCCTCATTCCAGCCCTCATTCAATTCTCCTCATTTTGACATTCTATGTCTTTATTTTTAAATAACGCTTTCAACTCGTGAACAATAACACAGGTCAACATTTGATATAAGCGAATACACGGCATGCCATATATGGTACTAGGGGGGTTTTTGGGTCGCTGATCACGATGAGAGGGTCGGTTGACCTCCATCACGTCAGGGTCAAGGGCATTTGAAGGACAAATCAAGAGATTTCTACCAAAAAATCTGAAAAAAATGCATGCTTATGTTTTCGAGGTCTCTGAGTCCGAATCCGTAGTTTGTTTGACCTTGCGCCATTTTCCAGAGGCCATTTAAAGGTCATTTGAAGGTCAAATCGAGATTTCTACCAAAAAATCTGAAAAATTTCATGCTTACGTTTTTTAGTCGTCTGAATCCGAATCCGGCCTCAGTTTGCCCTTTGCGGTTATCCTCGAGGTCATTCAAGGTCATTAAAATGATTTTTGAGTTAAAAATACCAAGTAAGCACCAAAAAATCCGAAAAAATTCATACGTGCGTTGTTTAGGTCAAGGTATCAAAATCTGAGGTCAACTGACCTCCAACGCGTCAGGTGCAAGGTCATTTGAAGGTCAAATGGGGAAGAAACCGGTGAAAAAAAACTGAAAAAAAAATCGTGCAATGTTTTCTAGGCCTCTCCATCTAAATCAGGCATGTGGTTGCCATGACGGCATGGAAGCCATAACCCAGGGACTTTGCCGGATAGTAGGACAACTCCGTTGCCCACCATCACCACGTGGAGGTGCCCTGGGTGCAAGTACAAGTATTGGTCGAGGTTGATTGGCTTTTCGGTGAGGATTGACGCCCTCTTCAAAATCCATACGTATAGACATTTAAGCACTTTCGATTTTTGGGTCACAACAATGCTTTCTTTCTGAGAAAGCAATATATGTAACAAAGACATTTACAGAGAATTTTTTCAGTTTTTTTCACCGGTTTCTTCCCCATTTGACCTTCAAATGACCTTGCACCTGACGCGTTGGAGGTCAGTTGACCTCAGATTTTGATACCTTGACCTAAACAACGCACGTATGAATTTTTTCGGATTTTTTGGTGCTTACTTGGTATTTTTAACTCAAAAATCCTTTTAATGACCTTGAAATGACCTTGAATGACCCCGAGGATAACCGCAAAGGGCAAACTGAGGCCGGATTCGGATTCAGACGACTAAAAAACGTAAGCATGAAATTTTTCAGATTTTTTGGTAGAAATCTCTCGATTTGACCTTCAAATGACCTTTAATTGGCCTCTGGAAAATGGCGCAAGGTCAAACAAACTACGGATTCGGACTCAGAGCCCTCGAAAACATAAGCATGCATTTTTTCAGATTTTTTGGTAGAAATTTCTTGATTTGACCTTCAAATGCCCTTGACCCTGACGTGATGGAGGTCAATCGACCCTCTCATCGTGATCAGCGACCCAAAAAACCCCTAGTACCATATATGGCATGCCGTGTATTCGCTTATATCAAATGTTGACCTGTGTAATTAGGTCGGCCTCGTGTATCAACAACGAAGGGGACTGTGGTGAAAGGTTGGACTTAAAACAAAATTCTGATGTTAGAATCAGTACTGCTTAGCGTTTTTCAGCCTCGTTCAGGCTAGCATACATACGTGCTTATACACTGTGAACGCTTCGTGCAGGGGACGTGCGCGCCGCCGGCTGCCATGTGGCCCGTGAGTCTCTTGACATGGGCCTTCCGTCGTAGAGGTGTGTCCTAGGGCGCGGTTGCGGAGCCGTGGTGGTAGTTGGAATCCTTGGAGGGCTCGGGGATATCCGTTGGATGGACGTGGGGGTCCTGGAGATCCGATGGTGAGACCTGAAGATCCGATCTGTGGACGTGGGGGACCTGGAGATCCGATGGTGGGACCTGGAGATCCGTGGGATGGACGTAGGGGACCTGGAGTGTAGCTGGTGACTGGTCTTCCTGGAACAGGATGTTGGGATTCATGGTTCTGGAGTGAATTTGCTGAGTGAAAAGTCATCTGGTCGACGGTTGCTGGTTGGATCGCGCTGGGGCGATGGGGTTCCTCTGTAGGACATGGTGGTCCACCTGGAGTCGCTGGGTACTCGCAGGGGAAGATGCAGTTCGCGCTGGGGCGATGTGGTGTCTCGAGGTGGCCAGCTGAGGAAGCTCACTGCGGTGCATGCAAAAAAAGCAGTTAACACTTAACTTAACCGGGCACTCGCGGTCACGGTTACTAGGCGGTATCCGGAGGCACGGCACTTGGAACAAGGGTTCAGTCACTATCTGATTAGTTTTTTGAGCTACACTTCGAAACCGGGCCCCTCAACTCTTCCTCAACTGTTCTTTTAAGCTTCCAAGAAAGGCTTATTGTAAAAACTCTGTAAAAACTGACTGGTGCGGCCGGGACTCTGGCTTTTATATTATTTGATTTTTTCGAGATCTCTCCCGGGTGATCGCCGATTAAATTTCGATGCCGTTCGACGGCGTTCCCGACAATTTCGTTGCTTTTTGGTGGAGCTGGACTGGGGTGTCGGCTACCCCCCTGTTCTTGAGAGTGCCGAAGACGATGGGATACCTGGATTTTTTCCAGGATGTCTCCTTCGTGGTGTTGAGGGTCGTTTCCAGATGTTTCTCTGGATTTCTTCGTCGTTCTTTGGTGGGTTTCCGTGGTCGTATCAGGCTGGGACTTTATATCGATGTTCCTTCGGTGTTTAGGTAGCCGCCGATAATCGCGTCGCGTCGCCGATAATCAGGTAACTCTCGTGGGTCATTTCTTGACACTCCCCCCGCTTTGGAGAGGAGTTTTTCCGAGGCAAATTCGTTGTTGTGGTGTTAGTCCCGGATGACGAGTCTGACACTGCGTCTTCGCCTCCTGTTGGTGGTGGTGGTGGGATCTTGGTTGGATTTGAAGAAAGTGAATTCAAATTTGAATAATGTGAGTTTTGATACAACTTTTTGGGTAATGGGTAGTCTTGCTCCAAATTATTCTACTTAATACTATTTTTTACACTAAAATTCATGAAGTTAAGCTAAGAAAAGGAACTTGGAAACAAACTCAATGGTATATCAATACAAAATTTATGTAATATGGTAGTTCATAATCAAAATAAAAAGCTGCACAAAATACTTAGAATACGGTTTTATTATCATCATTGATTGATGAAGTGAAATATTTTTATAATGAACCTAAAATTGCAAAGTACAAAAAATGTTGGCAGTAAAAAGTTCTAACATTCTCACATTCTCCTTAGGAGAATGTGAGTTTTGAAACAATTCACAGATTCCACAATTTAAAATAAATACGAAAATGTGAGTTTTATACCACTTTTAAGATTTAAAATGGCGTAGTTCAACACGATGAACAAGATAACACCACTAATTCAATGTCGAAAAATTATGGATGCAAAACTCACATTAGTTTTGCATCTATACCACTCATATGACCCATATTAAAAAACTAAACTTTTTTGATTAATTAAAGATTTACAACCCACATCTATTCTTGCCCCTAATATGTGTTGCATAAGTCTGCATACACTTCTGTAATTCCCATTAAAAATGACAGTTGCATCAATGTTCTGTAGTTGCATCAGCTTTCGATATTACGTAGTAGTATTATAGACATGTTCATCTGTTGATGTGTACAAAATATCTTATTATTTGACTGTTTATATTAAATTTATAAATGTGAATAAAGGATGTCTTCTGAAAAACGAAAAAGAATTGCCTGTCGCAGAACGAAAAATAATTTTAAATCTACGAAATCAGCGAAAATCTTACGGTGAGATCGCATCAATCACACAGAGATCACGTGCAACAATTCAATCTGTTATTACCCGTTTTGGCGACAGAAAAATTTCACAAAGTAAGTCAAGGCAGGGGCGACCGAGGAAGCTTGCTTCTACCGAAGAAAAATTTATAAGGCGCACGGTAAATAAAGAACCAGATATTAGTCTAAAGGAACTAACACAACAGATTGGCACATCATTTTGTACAGTACTTCATCCATCTACAGTAAGTAGGGCTTTACACCGCACCGGATTTAAATGCTGTGTTGCTGTAATGTAACAATTCGTAAATAAAGATATTGATTTTTGGAGAAAAGTTTGTTTTCTGATGAAAGCAAATATACTGTATTTGATCAAACTAACAAATTAGTGTGGAGAAAGAAAAACGAAAAATATCTACTCAAGAATTTGAAGGCAACTGTAAAGCATGGGGGTAATGGAGTGCTTGTATGGGGTTGTATGTTCGCAAGTGGAACCGGAAACTTGCATGTCATACGGCAAATAATGACAAAATATGTATATTTAGATATTTTCCGAAAAAAATTAAATGCAAGCGTTCAGAAACTTCAGTTACCAGAGGGTTTCAACACGATAATGACCCCAAGCATACGGCATATATTATTCGCCAATGGATCTTATACAATGTGCCACATCTACTGCAGACTCCCCCACAGTCTTCTGATATTAATCCAATAGAGAATCTGTGGGAAGAGTTAGGAAAAAAACATTCGTAACTTCAAAATTTCTACTCAGCGTGAATTGGAAGACATTTTACAAAGAGAATGGAAAAATATATCATCGGATTATACAAGGAAGCTCGTTGAACCCATGCCACGTCGTCTACAGGCCATACTTGATGCTAAGGGAGGCCCAACCAAATATTAAAATGTTTTTTTTAATTTTTGTTTATATAAAAAAAAACTAAGGCAGGTAAAAAACAAATACATATGACATTGATTTAACAGTTACATAAGCTGTGTTCTGCAAAAAAAAACGAACCCGATATCTCTTTTCGTTTTATACTTTATAAATATTTTTTAAGGAAGGAATGCCTGCTTGCACTGTATTTAAAAATGATCACAACCATAATTTGACCTTATTGACCTGATATTATTTACGTCCTACACGTACAGTAAGAGATGATTTTGTCACCTATTTCGATAGCGGATTAGGAATTACAGAATCTATTCAATATCATGAATCAAAATTAGAATTAAAATATGGTGTGGTACAGACGGAACAAGGGCTAGTAAAGTTGTGGAACACGTGCCCTGTTGATTCGGCTCTGAACTGTGTACTGGTAGGATACATTGATCGACATATCTATCATAATTATAATATAGACAATAACAATTCAGTTATTAAATTATTATCTTTGAAAGGCATAAATAATAAAGTTTATGAAAAAAGAGCAAATCTAATTCTTCGATTTAAAGAAATTAAGGAAGGTGCAATAGACTGCAACTCAAACTTGAGCAATATGGTTCACCAAATGCTAAACAAAGTTCCTTCTTTGACAATTAGTTCAAGCTGCTTAATTTATAAAAGATTAAGCACGATTATCTTACCTGTGACAGCTCCACATCTCGACCCACTTTTTAGCTATGGAATACAAGGACTCCCACAATATATACTTTAATATCTAGAGCTACAAGTACGTCGATGTCAAAAATGCAATACTAGAAATATTATAAATTTTCTACCCGGCAACCATTTATTTATTGATGTTGATGTTTTATTCACGAATTAATGCCATGACGATAACACTAAAGATAATCCGTGCATCAATTTTTCGTTATTACATATACCCAATGAACTGCAAGTGTTAGAGTATACTTATATTTTGGTTGGTGCAATAGAGCACGTGAATATGGACAGTAATGGTCACTATCGACCTTACTTACGTCGCTTAAATGACAAATCTGGAATATCCAGTAAATCGAAGAAGCGAGTAGTAGAAAAAAAAGATACATATGTTATTTTATGTAATAGAATGACTTAAAATGTTGATATACAATTAAAAATTCGATATAAATAAGTACTTAATTACTATTCTATGTAATTTATTCATAAATTCTAACTAATAGTAAAACTGTTATATTTAATAATTTCATATAATTTTATTTTAGCTTTTACTGGTTTAACTATTTAAACCAGTAGTTAATGAAGCTACAAACGTTTTACTTTTTCAGGCTTTAACTTTTTAAAATGTATCAATTTTTCGAACACTTTAGATGATGACAGTGGTATCAATAGTTTTGCAGTCTCTACAAATACTTGTGTAGTACTACAAACATTTATATCGTTTATCTATTTTTGTTTGATTTAAAAAAAATACTGTTTCAGAAAATTAAACAAAATCAGAAAATTTATGAAGAAAATTGAGTAATCGTCAAATTTCAAGAGAATCCTTTTGCTGTCATAATAATAAAAATTATGTAACGGGCCCATTCCTTGCCATTTTCTAAGGATATTGTATTGACAGATAGTACATCTTGCTGCGATTCGTTAATCATTCTATCACATGTCTCGCTTACGCCCTGTGCAATTGGAGCGATTGCTCTAGGCGTTATAATAACTAAGGGACAAACGGAAAATTACTATAAAGCCGGATTTCAGCTAATTAACGATAATGTGCCCAACTCGTTCTGTGGACAAGGATATCCTAAAATTTTCATACAACAGTGACGCCGAACGGAATGCTCTAAAATGTGTTTGGTCGAAATCTAAAACGCTTTTATGTCGCTTCCATATTTGTCAATCAATTTGGAGTTGGCTTTGGGAAAAGAAAAATAATGCCCCAAACAAAAGCCGCCAATCGCTTTACATTAACACACGGACACCAAACAAACTATTTCAGTGAGATTACAGTAAGGGACAAATCTAAGTTGTTTAAATTACATAAAAAAAACGGGTAATATCGAAACCTACCGCGAATTTCAACGTTTAAGAGAAGAGGTAAAAAAGAAATATCGCTTCAGCGCATGAAACATACTTAAATAATATCGAAAATAATTTAAAAAATGATGTTAATACGTTCTGGACATATATCAATTCAAAGAAAACGGCTTCTGTCATCCCTGAATCTTTAATTTTCAATGACCAACCGTTGATGTCCCTACAAGAAATTGTTGATGGCTTTGGATGTTTCTTTAGTAATTCCTTTAATAATTCTAATGAGACACATAACAATACTGTCAAATATATAACTGAAAATAACGTTTTGCAGTATACCCTGTATTTTAATAAATTTAGTTTAGATGATGTTTTGAGAGCTTTAAAAAATCTTAAACCTAAGTTTACTATAGGGCCAGATTAAATACCAGCGTTTGTGATAAGATATTGCGCATATGTGTTCGCTGATCCTCTCTTAATACTTTTCAACTTAGCACTAGGTACCAATTCATTCCAACTATGTGGAAAAGATCTAGAATATGTCCGGTTTTTAAAAAAGGCGATAAAAGTAATGTAGAAAACTATAGTCAAATTACAATTATATGCAACTTCGCAAAGGTGTTCGAAATAGCGTTGCACTCTGTTCTTTACACCCATATCCAAGGGCAAATGTCCATTCATCAGCATAATTTTATTAAAAATAGGTCCACTGTTTCCAATCTTTTTTGCGTAACTCAATACATATCAACTTATTTGGATGCTAACATACAAGTAGATGTTATTTACACGGATTTTAGTAAAGCCTTCGACAGAGTCGATCACAATATTTTGTTACGCAAACTCAGCTATGCAGGAATTCCACCTAATCTTGTCAAGTTGTTTGAATCTTACCTTAATGATCGATTGCAATATGTTGAACATCGAGGTGCTAAGTCATTTGATATAGCGGTAACATCTGGAGTACCACAAGGTTCAGTATTGGGGCCACTCCTGTTTGTGCTATTTATTAATGATATTGTCGCAGATTTGGACGTTCGCTATTTGTTATACGCAGATGACATAAACATTTTTCATTATATGTCTACGAATAAGGACTGTCAAACGCTGCAGAACAACTTAAACACAATCATTAATGAATGGTGTTTATTAAACAATCTTCCTCTTAATGTAAGGAAATGTAATGTAATGTCTTATTCCAGGAAACAAAGTCCTAACAACTTTGAATATAAATTAGGTGGTCGTATTCTTAATCGTGTAATTCAGATAGAGAACCTTGGTGTAATTTTTGATGAGAGGTTAACCTTTAATATGCATGTAAAAAATATAGTAGTCAAGTCCTATAGGAATCTCGGATTTGTTATAAGAAACACTGCGGGATTTAATGATATAAATAAAATTGGAATATGCATCCATAATTTGGCATCCAGGTTACTTGATATATACAGAGGGCATTGAAAATATTCAAAGGCGTTTTTTAAAATATCCGTCTTTTCGATTAGATGGATTTCATCCACCCACTGGTGTACCTCAAATGTTCCTTCTTAATAGATTTTCGTTTCCAAGCTTGGTATACCGAAGACGCACTCAATCATTAGTGTTTTTATACAAATTGCTTAATAATATAATAGATGCTTCAGAAATTCTTGGACAACTTCATTTTTGTATATCAAGGTTAGAGAGTCGTAATAATTTGACATTTCGTCGGTCTCAACACGTAAAGGCGTATTTCAAATTTGGCCTAAAATGAGTTAGGTTCACATTCAAGTATATCCCAGTGTCCTTCTTGTTGTGTCAAAGAGGCGTGTGTCTATCTGAAACCGTTTCAATTTTATGAAATAATAAGTTTCGGGCGAATCTCAAATATTTAATGAAAATATTGTAACGTAAAAGCGTCTCTTGAGAAACGCCACTTAATCATATATTTTTAAACGACTTCATAGGCGTTTCTCGACTTACGCCTATTCGACACAATTTAAAAAAGTTCAAACATTGTATTTACAAGGCGGTTCTCAGATTTTGCAGGTCTTGTCTTGTCGTGCGACGTATGCCCTAATAGATAATGCGACGGACTGCAAGCCAGTTGTTATTTTAAAGTTCTAGCGCGCGGTTTAGAGCGTTTTAGTTGCCGAATAGTTGCCGTTTTCTACAAAAATGTGTTAGTTTTCAATATATCTTCTTATTTTACTCATCTTAGATACCTACTTAACAAAGCATTATGGATGTGTTAGTTAAATGGAACGATGGTTCTGTAAATTGTGTAGCCACCACCGAATTAAAAACAATTAAAAAACAAGGCAATATTTAAAGTTGGTACGCGTGTTAAAATGCTATATAAACGGAAATGGTATTATGGGACAATAATTACTACTGAAAAAGATGATTCACCTGGGACAAGTTCCAGTGAGGATAATGTACCTTTAAGCAAATTAGTAACCAAGACAAAAAACATCTTAACGGAAAAACCTGATAAACAAGAAGTTAATGTAATAAGTCAGGATAACTTAGATGAAGATGACTATAGTTTGGGGCAATCAACACATATTAAAGTGCCCCTAGGGAACCTAGGTCGAACGGAACAGGAAGCAAAAATTGAGTCGTCAATTTTCTGTTTAGAGTCCGGCAAAAATTATGACAACCAAGAAGACTTAAAAAATCACGATGATGCAGATGAAAATGATCCTTATTCAAATATTGAACTAAGTGATCGAGAAGATCACACTTATGTTCAAAGATGTGAAGTTCGTCGCTGCAATGGAGAAGTTTTTAGTTCCTGTTTTCGTTGCTCAATTCTGTTGTGTTGGAATCACTTCATGGAGGATTCGCCCACGTGTGACACACATCGCATCAGTGACTACGAAAGTGATGGATTTACGATGAAATCGCGTAATAAACGACAGCGTGAGAAAAAAATTAAAAATAAAGAAAAAAAGATTCCCGAACATTTTGAAATAGAAGGTGCTCCTAGGGAATATGAGCATGATACAGTCACTAGGGTAAACAAGAAAACTGTTCTGTGAAAGGTATACGAGTACTTTACGTCTCCTGGACACCACTGGTGGCGGTGTGATAGAAACGGCGAGCAAAGAAATTAGTGGGCCTAGAGTCGCGAGCGTCGCTAACAACAAAAAAAGGTGACAGAGGCACGTAACGTAATTTAAGAAATTGTATATTTTTATCGTTGTATCAAGTTTAACATTGTTATTTACCTTTGTAGTAATAATAAAAGGTATCCAGATACAATTGAGTTTGGAAATAATCGTCATCAGGCGATTCAAAAGGAGACAGTATTGCAGGGATTCACGATCAAAAAAATATATATAAGTATACAGTCCACTACTATTATAATCCCCAACATATTGGTCCTATCGAGTCGGATTTTGAATTTTGTGAGCACGAGAACACGGCTGGAAGAAGAAAACTCGGGTAGTAACAGATGAAATTTGGCGGCTTAGTGAAGGTCAGAGGCGAAGACACGAGCGGTCCAGCAACAAGAAAAGCAGATGCGAACGAGCGAATGTGAGTACTCGCTTTGGTTTGTTTAATCGCAGTAAAAGGTATCATTTTGTAACATATTTTATGCATGTATATTCAGTATTAACGAGATATTTGTACCAATTCATCTAAATCGATTTTCTGTCAAAAGAGAATTAAGGAAAAAATTCAGCAAATCGTCACGTTCAACAGTTTAGCGAAATTTGAGAATTTTAAACGAAAATTTGCTGATTTACACGTAGTTATCTCGCACGAAACATTTTTCTCGGCTTTTTTTCAAATAGCAAAAAAAAAATCGGTATTACAATTTGACATTGACAACAAATTTAAGAATTCACGATGGATTTGACACAACTTGTTCAACGTCGCGGGCAAATAAAAGGTCAATTCACGAGATTCAAAACTTTTCTTGGTGGATATACTTCGGATAGGTATATTGAGTTGCAGACTCGTCTCGACAACCTCGAAACAGTGTTTAAGGATTTTCAAGCGATACAGTCGGAGATTGAATTTTTAGATGAATCACAACAAACTCTTTTAGAGCGGGAACAGTTTGAAAACTCGTACTATGACACGATAGCGAGAGCGAAAGGGCACATTTTAGATCACGAAGCGAAATTAAAAGGCGAAAACGTGGAATCCCGACCAAGGGAAAACGCACATCACGTTTCAAATGTCAAATTACCCTCGATGACGTTGCCTGAGTTTAAGGGGGAGTATCATAAATGGCTGCAGTTCCACGACACTTTTATGGCGTTAATCGATAAAAACAAAAAATCTTAGCGACATCGAAAAATTTTATTATCTGCGCGGTTGCCTAAAGGGGGGAAGCGGAGCATGTTTTACAGGCTCTAGAAGCGTCCGGTGAGAATTACAAAATCGCGTGGGATCTTCTCAAGGAACGTTTTGAAAACAAGCGATTGATAATCGATAAACACATTCAAGCGTTATTTGACATCACACCAATTTCAAAGGAATCGCATATTTCATTACGCAATTTAATCGACAATTATCAAAAGCACCTAAGAGCGTTGAAACAATTGGGAGAACCGACAGATTCGTGGGATAGGTTAATAATTCATTTGCTCGACTCGAAACTTGATCCCGCAACAAAACGCGAATGGCAACAAACGTCAATTGCAAAGGGAAGGATATTACCATCGATTGCAGATTTCACGAATTTTCTCACAAATCATTGTCAATTACTAGAAAGAGTAAACGCCGGTAACAACGCAAATTCGCAACAAAAATCAAATCAACGGTTTTCGGATAAAAATCGGCATGATGGAAAAACATTTTCGCACGCATCAACGAGCAACCCAGTTTGCCCATTTTGTAAAAATTCACATTACATTTATCATTGCAAGGATTTTCAGGCATTACCAGTCAAATCCCGTTTAGATGAAATCAAAAAATTAAAACTTTGTCTGAATTGTTTTCGTGAAAATCATTTCGCACAAGAATGTAAATCTAGTGGTTGCAAAAAATGCAAAAAGCGGCACAACACGCTACTTCATTTCGAAAATTGTAACAAAACCTCGGTCAACAATTCGATTCAAAACCAAACAAGTGAGCAAAACGTTAGCGCTAATGTACCGAGCCATACGTTACAACCCTCAGTTACAACCCATAGCATAAACCTAAAAAAATGAGATCCAAGTTTTATTATCTACTGCCGTCGTTCAGATAAAGGATTCGTTTGGAAATTTTCATAATTGCAGAGTTTTACTCGACTCGGGATCACAATCGAATTTTTTTGTCAGCAAAACTTTTTGAAAAATTAAATTTGCGTTCTCAGAAAATAAATTTACCGGTAATCGGAATAAATGAAGCGTCTACAAACGTCTCAGCTATTGTGCGAGCTACGATAAAATCACGGCACAACGCATTTCAAACGGAACTTTGTTTTTTTTATTCTACCGAAAATCACGGAACACGTTCCAAATTTTTCATTCGACGCGTTAGAATTAAAAATACCTGGCAACCTCAAACTAGCGGATCCTTCTTTCAACGTGAGAGGAGAAATCGATGCACTTTTGGGAGCAGGAATATTTTGGGACTTGTTATGCATCGGACAAATCAAATTAGGCCCTCGTCAGCCTATTTTACAGAAGTCAAAATTCGGATGGGTTTTATCGGGTCCTATAAATATCGCGCCTGCGCAAACTAAACAAATATCGTGCAACTTCTGTGCAAACAACGAATTAGAAAGCCAGTTAGAAAGATTTTGGAAACTTGAGGACGTACCAGAAGCCGCGAAGTACTCTCGTGAAGAACTTGAATGCGAAAAAGAATTTTTAGAAACGTACAGTCATGATGAAACAGGTCGATTTGTAGTAAGGTTACCAATTCGTGAAAACGTCATGCAGCTTGGGAATTCTTACGATAATGCGTTAAAACGCTTTCATACCCTCGAAAGAAAATTAAGCAGAAATCTTGAGTTGCAGCGGCAATATGTAGATTTTATGCAAGAGTACGAAAGTATGGGTCACATGACGAAATTACGCGATAACGAAATAAACAACGAGAACTCGAAAAATGTGTACTATCTACCTCACCACGGCGTTGTCAAAGAGGATAGTATCACAACAAAATTGCGTGTTGTTTTCGATGCCTCGGCAAAAACCTCGACGGGAATATCGTTAAATGACATTTTAAAGATCGGTCCTAACATTCAAGACGATTTATTTGCAATTTTACTCCGATTTCGTAAGTACAACATTGTTTTAACGGCGGATATTGCGAAAATGTACCGTCAGGTGAACCTCGCTAATGATCAACGAGATTTGCAGAGAATTCTGTGGCGTTCAGATCCGCAACAGCCAATACAACATTATCGTTTGAACACGGTGACTTACGGCACGGCTTCAGCTTCATTTTTGGCAATTCGTTCACTTCACCAAGCAGCGTACGAAAACGAAAATACGTATCCGTCAACGAGTAAAATAATTTTGCAAGACTTTTATGTCGATGACGTGATAACCGGTTCTGACACGACAGAAGGGGCGAGAAAAATCGGACTTGAACTCACGAGCATTTTAGGAAAAGCGGGATTCAATTTACGGAAATGGGTTTGCAACGAAAAATCGGTTTTGAAGGATTTAGTCGTAGGTGATCACGGAACGCTAGAATATTTTATCACGGATGACAAAAATATAAAGATATTAGGTATCAGATGGGACGCGGAAGCAGACGTCTTGAGGTACAACGTAAGCACTCCGAATGTCCAGCGTAAACACGTCACGAAAAGAGGTATGCTTTCAACGATAGCACAAGTTTTTGATCCATTAGGCTTAATCGCACCCATAACGATTCGCATCAAAATGCTGTTGCAGCAAGTTTGGCAACTCAAACTCGGTTGGGACGAATCGGTGCCAACAAATATTTATACTTGCTGGACACGGTTTTTTGAACAAATTCCAAAATTAAATGAGATTGTAATCAATCGAATGATTTTAACAGAAAATCACACGAACATTCAACTCCACGGATTCTCGGATGCATCTCAAAACGCGTACGGAGCTTGTTTGTATTTAAGATCAAAAAATTCAAATGGCGAAGTGTTAGTCAGATTGTTATGCGCAAAGGCACGAGTAGCGCCATTAAAATCAATTTCATTACCACGTTTAGAGTTGTGTGGAGCCTTTCTATTGGCTAAACTTGTGAAAAGGGTTACGGACTCCTTAAAGATTAACATATACGACACATTTTTATGGTCAGATTCTAGCATAACATTGTGTTGGATCGCTTCTCAGCCCAACACTTGGCAGGAGTTTGTTTCGAATAGGGTGTCGCAAATACAACAACTTACAGACATTTCTTCATGGCGTCACGTACCATCGGAATTTAATCCAGCAGACATTTTATCGCGGGGTGTTGAGCCTCATCAGTTAAAAGATTCAAAACTCTGGTGGAATGGCCCCGAATGGCTTTCTCAGGGTATAGAAACTTGGCCAAAATGGCATCCTAAAGATACAACAGAAATTCCAGAAAGACGCAAATGTCAAATTTCTCTTTTCAATAAAATTTCGAATCAATTCATGAATTTCGAACGTTATTCAATTTTGTACAAATTGCAGCGCATTTTTGCATATTGTTTAAGATTTGTGGAAAACATAAAAACACCTAAAGAACAAAGAATTCATGGGAAATTAACGATTGAAGAATTGAAACGTTCACAATCAATGTTGATAAAAATTGTACAAGCTGAGACATTCAGCCAAGAAATACATGACTTAGAAAAAAATCGCATGGTCAATCGTGGTAGCAAATTATCATCACTCAATCCTTTTTTAGATGAGAGCAAAATCATACGAGTAGGTGGTAGAATAGGGAAATCATCTCTAGAATATGACCGAAAGTACCCTATTATCTTGCCAGAAAAACATCATTTTACAAGGCTTATCATTCGTGCGGAACATCACAGACAGCTCCACACGGGGGCTCAAGCAGTTTTAGCTTCATTGCGATTAAATTATTGGGTATTAAACGGGCGAAATGCAGTACGTTCGGTACTAAGAAAAATGCGTAACTTGTTTTCGCGTGAAACCGAGTAATGGTTTACCTCAAATGGGCGAGTTACCACGATCACGAGTGACACCAACTAGACCGTTTGAAGTATGTGGGGTAGATTATGCTGGACCTTTTGAAATCAAAGACGGCAAATTAAGAAATCGGAAAATAATTAAAGCATATGTTTGTATTTTCGTTTGTTTTTCGACTAAAGCCGTTCATATAGAACTAGTCACGGATCTAACCACTGATACATTTCTTAACGCTTTAAACCGATTTGTGTCGAGGCGAGGAATCTGCTCTCATATATATTCTGACAATGCCACGAATTTTGTGGGCGCGGACAACAAGTTGAAACAAATCTATGATGCGACAAAAAAATACCGATATTGATCTTTCAAATTTTTTGTCACGAAACTTAATCACTTGGCATTATATCCCACCACGTTCACCACATTTTGGAGGGCGGTGGGAAGCTGCGGTAAAATCGGCAAAATTTCATATGCATAGAATCATTGGTAAAATACATTTAACGTATGAGGAACTTTATACTGTGATTGTTCAAATCGAAGCGGTACTAAACTCCCGACCATTGGTCCCTATTTCCAATGACCCCAACGACCTAGTCGCTCTCAGTCCCGGTCATTTTCTTATTGGAGACTATCTAACGGCCATACCACAGCACGATGTCAAGGAGTTACCCGAAAATCGTCTCACGAAGTTCAATCACTTGCAGCAAATGACTCAACATTTTTGGTCACGCTGGTCGAACGAGTATTTGACCAATCTGCAGCAGCGATCGAAGTGGCAGCGAGATTCCTCTTCAGATATAAAGGTAGGCTCCATGGTAGTCCTAAAGGATGAAAACGCTCATCCACTGGAGTGGAAGCTCGGGCGAATCACGGATCTGCATCCAGGAGAAGACGGAGTACCCAGGGTGGTGACGATAAAGACAGTTAGCGGTGTAGTACGTCGAGCAGTGCACCGGGTGTGTGTTTTACCGATTCAGAATACTTAAAATCGACTAGTATACGGGCTGAACTCTATAAACTATTCCGGTTCGTATACATACGTATGATGCGATAGAAAATTTTGAATACATTTGTTGAAAGTCGAGACTTTCAAGGCCGGCGGGATGTTCTGTGAAAGGTATACGAGTACTTTACGTCTCCTGGACACCACTGGTGGCGGTGTGATAGAAACGGCGAGCAAAGAAATTAGTGGGCCTAGAGTCGCGAGCGTCGCTAACAACAAAAAAAGGTGACAGAGGCACGTAACGTAATTTAAGAAATTGTATATTTTTATCGTTGTATCAAGTTTAACATTGTTATTTACCTTTGTAGTAATAATAAAAGGTATCCAGATACAATTGAGTTTGGAAATAATCGTCATCAGGCGATTCAAAAGGAGACAGTATTGCAGGGATTCACGATCAAAAAAATATATATAAGTATACAGTCCACTACTATTATAATCCCCAACAAAAACAGTTGCTCAGAATTTATGACGCAGTGGTGCGAAGTACATTTCATTCGATACAAAAAAAAACGTTAAAGAACGGGTATTGGGCCCAATGTGCAATACTGAATGGTGTAAAAAGGGCGGTAGAGAATGTGCCGTTTAGCATAGAATGTAGGGAAGCTATATTCAAAGATTTTTATGCATTAAGTAACATACAATTGCAACGAGAATTTATAACGCGTTATATTAAACAGGTTCCAAAAAAGTCAAGTACAACATCTAAAACAGAACCACGACGCCAAAACACAAATTTCTTTTTTCTTCCTCTGGATGGAAATTCAGTCAAAGTATGTCGTAGATTATTTATGAACACGTTAAGTGTCACTGAAAAAAACACTCCGAACAGCCCTTGAAAAAAATCCAAAGTACTGGTATAATCGAAAAGGATCGTCGTGGAGGTAGATGTCAATCATTTACATTACAGGATGCAGCAAATAGAAAACTGATTGAGGCTCATATTAATCGATTCCCTAGGGTTGAGTCCCATTATTGTCGAAAAGATACTGCTCGAGAATACCTCCATAGCGACTTAACTTTAAAAAGGATGTACACAATGTTTATAGAAGAGTTGGAACCCAATACTCATCACCCATGTTTCACAACATACAGAACGATTTTTAAAAGTATGAATCTCTCATTTTACAGACCAAAGAAAGACCAGTGCGGTTTATGCAAAACCTACCACGAAGGATCTGTAGAAACAAAATTGAAACTGCAGGATATTTATGACGAACACACGAAATCCAAAAACGCCGTGCGTGAAATCAAGAACTCTTCCAAGATTGCCGCCCAAAATAATCACAACCTGCTTTGCATGTGTTTTGATCTTCAACAGGTAATTTATTTACCAATATCCAACGATGGTGCGATTTTTTATAAAAGAAGGTTTGCTGTTTACAATCTAACTTTTTACGACATAGCCTCTCGAGATTGCTATTGCTATGTTTGGAATGAGTGCGATAGTGGCAGAGGTGGTTCTGAAATAGCAACAGCACTGTGTAGAACACTGCTAAAGTACGATGAAAGGCAAGTTCGTTCTGTCGACTTATTTTCAGACGGTTGTGGAGGACAAAATCGGAATACCATTGTGGCAGGAGCTCTCTTGTACATGTCTTCGCAATTAAAACACGTACAAGAAATTAGCCTTCGTTTCTTTACCACCAATCATGGGCAATGTGAGGGTGATTCGGCCCACAGCGCAATTGCATACGCCATGAAAAAAGGCGGGAGAATTAATTGTGCCATCTCAACTTACACCGGTGTTTCGCCTTGCAAGAAATTCAAAACCATACGAAGTGAACACCTTAGGCTTCAATGATTTCTTAGATTTTAAAAAATTTAGTGAGGTCCTTAGAGTGCGTTCCATACGAATTGATGATGAGGGAAAGGCTTTTAAATGGACAGACATGGTAGAATTTAGGGTAAGAAAAAGTGACTTAGATAAAATATTTTTTAAAACAAATCACTTGGACCAAAATTATCGTTCACTAAGCCTAAAGAGACAAAATGCACCTATATTGTCAATACCCCTTAATAATTTGAATAAAGGGCCTCGTCCAATATCACTGGAAAAATATAATAATTTAATATCTCTTACCACTGGCAACACGCCAGTAATAAAGCTACCTGAACACGTGTACTTTTATAAGTCTTTACCTCATACTAATGGATAAACTTTTTAAATTTCATCTAAAAATTGAAATACAAGGTATTTCATTTTTGTCTACGGGATTTTGGTTAAGTTGAGAATTATCTGATTGTTTTTCTTTTGTTACATAAAACATAATAATATTTATGTTATTGCTGTTTCCTTGGGAAACACGCCAATAAACTAGGTACTTGAATACGTCCATTTTATTGTTTAAATTTTTGACGTACATAACTGAACAGTTATTTTATTTATATTTTGTACTTAACTAGTATTTTACTTTTTTTATAAGAGAAGGAAATATTTTATCCACCGTTAGTTATGTTAAGTTAAGTTTTGTACCTTAATAGGTAATAAAGATATTATTTTTGTTTGTATTTTATTATATTGCTGTTTTATATTGACCATATATTTTTTCATTTGTCTTTTGTTGTTTTACAAAATATATTACTTTAATAATAGTGTATTATTGTAAATTATTTTGATCCCAATTTTACAATTTCAGCCTCTTTACCTATGAATTTAAAAGGACGTATCTCATCAAATAATAGGCACAACTTTTATTTTTAGTAAAACAAAAAGGCGTATCTCAAATAGAAGCTAAAAAAAATATTAATAAAGAAGCCAATAATAATTTAAAATGAGCTGAGTATTTACTAATTCCTGATAATGATAACTGTACAAAAATAAGTACACTGTTTCCAACAGTTTTTTACTCAGACGCAAATTAAGAACGATACTTTCCTTTAAATTGCTCTACTGTAAAGTTGCAAAAAAACGAGATACGCCTTTACGTATTTTCACCCTCGATTTGATCTTCATACGCCATGTACAAATTTTCTAAAATTTTCACCCCTTTATTTTATATGTAATAATTGTAATGACCTGCAGTACAGACTAGATATTTTTAACTCCACCATTGGTAGATTGAAGAAGCTTGTGTAAGATTGTGTACTATACACAAGGAGAAAACAATTTTTTTGTGTATTGTAGTTTTTTTTTATTATACTATTTATGTACTTGTATGTATGTTTATTTTTAATATTCTATTTCTTGTTTGTATTAATTCCCATCCAGTAATTGGCTTTGGCTGTTGGATGGTGTATTCTAAAATAAAATAAAAAAAAAATGAAAAATAAAAAAGGTTGTTCAAGGATGTCTTAAATAGGAATAAGGCATATAACGCAATAGCATTGATATACTTTTCCTGTACAGTAATGGAAGAATATTACCAGCGTCGCCTGAGGAATTTTATCAATAACCGAGATAGTTCTATTC
This sequence comes from Aromia moschata, assembly GCA_029963805.1. NCBI lineage: Eukaryota > Metazoa > Arthropoda > Insecta > Coleoptera > Cerambycidae > Aromia > Aromia moschata. The sequence goes on along the minus strand of JAPWTK010000056.1, from coordinate 1,402,373 downwards.
GTTTATTTCTAAATAAACAACTAAAAAAAATTAGTTATCTACTGAAAGAAGATATAACAAAAATTTCGTCGTTTCTTTATGCTGTTCCAAGAACTAAAAATAATGAAACATATTATGACGTAGATATCCAAGCAGGCTTTTGCAGTTACGAACTAGGAAGGTTCTGCAAACATCAAACGGCTGTTTTAAATTTTTACGGACTGTCTTGTACCAACGCGCCTGCAACTTCTTCAGAAGCACGCCTTTCTGTGACCAAGCTAGCGTTTGGTGATAAGGTCCAGCCGTTATCATTTTATGAACCCTTCGTCTCAGAACCATCAACGACCTGTGGCATTGCACCTGAAAGCGAAGAATTCATACCTCCACAAAATAATTTAGTGTCCACAAATGCCATTAATAATGAAGAAGTAGAAGAATTGTCAGATATAACTGAAATGGCCACAATTGCTGAGGATTCCATTAACTTTCAGAATGTTGTTGATCTAATACTTTTTAAAAATAGCAAATTTACTATTAAGGGGCTACATCCACTTAGACACTTTGAAAAAAATCGTTTTTTTCTACATTTTCTCATTGTATTTTAAGCCGATGTACAAATTTTAAGCCGATATCTCAAAAATTCTCGGAGATACAAACCTTTGAACAACACGCGGCGGAACGTATAGTGCTTCTGTCTGCGCGAAACAATTGCCGCCTCCTGTCACGCTAGACATAAAGGCTTATACACTTGTTCACATTTTAAAAGTTTTCAATTTATTGCAATGTCGCATAAAGTTTCTCGCGCAACAAGAACGGAAACGCAGGACAAAATTTGCCGCTTGAAAAAAAGGCGTCGTCCGTTGAATCCAGAACATTCCATACAGAAAATATAAGTGCGTCTTCGCAGAAATTGAAAGATTCTGATTTTTCGAGTGTTCCCATAGACGAATCTATTGGTTACATAATTTTAAACTTCGCAACAGTTTTCGCAGCTATAAGCGAGTGTGTAAAATGCAAGAACTGTGGAAACGATGTGACTTTCAATCGTGGAAATGAGCGCGGTTTGGGTTTCAACTTGATTGTGCGTTGTCGATCATGTCAACCAACAGAAATTCCATCGTGTCCGTACTTCAAAAACACTTACGAAATAAACCGTAGGTTTTTTTTTCGCTATGAGACTTGTGGGACTTAGTTTACTTGGAGCACTAACATTTTGCGGAATCATGGACTTATATCGACCACTGTTTCAAACATCCTATGATGCAATTGTGAAATCAATGCTCAGTGCCACCGATATTGCTCGTGATCGATTATTGCATAAAAGTGTCGAAGAAGAGAACCAAAAGACTTTGGAGGCGAATAATTCTGATGAACTGGACGGACTTACGGTTTCTGGAGACGGATCGTGGAGGAAGCGAGGTTTCAATTCTTTATATGGTGTATCAGCTATCATTGGACATTACAGTGGGCAAGTAGGGGACTTGTTAGTGAAGTCTAGTTATTGCAAAGCATGCGAGTCGTGGAAAAGTAAGTTTGATACCGAAGAATACGCGGAATGGTTCGAAACACATGCGGAAAACTGTTCGTCAAATCACGACGCGACGGTTCGGCGGGAAAAGCGGAGGAGGATGCGATGTTGGAAATGTTCAAGCGATCGGAATCAAAGTACGGAGTGAAATATATAAATTTTATTGGCGACGGTGACTCAAAAATGCACAAGGGAATAGCTGACGTTTGCGGACCCTCAAATGCCGTGAAAAAAAAGAATGCATAGGGCATGTGCAAAAACGCACGGGAACGAGACTTCGCATAGTGAAAAAAAAATGAAAGGAGGAAAATTAACCGGAAAACTTATCGACGAGTTGACGGTATATTACGGTCTTGCCATCAGAAGACACAGTAATTCTTTGACAGAAATTAAGAACGCCGTGTGGGCAACTTTGTACCACAAGTGTTCAACGGATGATGAGCCTCGTCACGAGTACTGCCCACAAGGTCCAGAATCTTGGTGCTCTTGGCAACAAGGGAAAGCCGCGGGAACTTTGGACGAATATGAACATGATAAGCCACTGCATGATGACGTCATCGCAGCATTCGCCCTGTATGCGAAGCCCTTTCAGAGGAACAATTATTAGAAAGATGCGTTGGTGGATTTACTCAAAACGCCAACGAAATTTTCAATAATAACATTTGGAGGATCGCGCCGAAATCACACAACGGTGGGGCAGTAATTACGAATATTACTGCAAATATTGCTGCATGCGTATTCAACGAAGGTGCTTCCTCCTATATGCAAATAATGCACGAACTCGGGATCAAAATCGGTCGCGATTGCCGCACAATCTGCGAGACTCAGGACGAGGCGCGCATTGACATAGCTGAGATTCGAGCCCTGGATGCAACTCGGGAAGGACGAATCAACCGAAGAAGGTCAAAATCAGCCTCAAATGATGCCCATATTGCAGAGGAAGGTGCCCTATATGGACCCGGAATCGCTGATTAGAGGTAAAGTGCATATATAATACGTTAATGCCTATAAAACTGTACCCAAAACTTTAAACGCGTTTTTCTCAAAACTGTATTTTTAAAAGCGGTGTACCTTATATTGTACGGTGTGTTTTGTAATTTGAATATACTGATCCCTAGATTGAAACAAAAAATGTATACATACCGCAATTTTAAACATTTTAATAACGAGCAGTTCTTACAGGATTTAAATAATATACAGTGGCAAAATATTATTTATATTGATGATATATGTAGTAAAGTAGAATTTATGACATTAAACATTCTTAAATTATTTGATACTCATGCACCCGTTTGTACCGTTCGCATGAATAAACCTCCGGCACCTTGGTTGACTGACAACTTGAAAAGATTAATGAAAGAAAGGGATAAAGCATTTACAAAATTTAATCAAACAAAATCAAATGCAAATTGGAATTATTATAAAAACCTTAGAAATTCTGTTTCGGCAGCAATAAGGAGAGAAAAAGCTGCATACTTAAAATACTCTAAAGAAAGTGACGTTATTGAGTTGTGGAAAAGATTAAAAATTATGAATATACAAACAAAGCATACCATTGAAATACCAGATAATCTGTTAGACCCGAATAACCTAAATAATTATTTTTTATCTGTTTATAACAAAAAAAACATCAGACAAAGAGATCCTAAACTTTTATCTACATAATAAATATAACACAGATGTACAATTTTCTTTTAGGATGGTTACAGTTGACGAAATTGAAAAACTAGTTGCACAAATTAAATCAAATGCGTCAGGCCATGACAACATTAGCCTGAAAATGTTAACTCTTTGTATGCCAGTCATAAAATATTATGTTACGCACATTGTGAACTGCTGTATAGAACAAGGATTTTTTCCCACTCAATGGAAAATATCTATTATATTACCACTGTCCAAAATAAGCAACCCAAATACCTTTAATGACTTAAGACCCATTAGTTTGCTTAGTGTATTAAGTAAAATCCTGGAAAAGGCGGTTTATAATCAAATTGCAGAACACTTTACAGCTTACAATCTGCTGCCAGAAAATCAGTCGGGATTTAGAAGTGGTCACAGTACAACCACAGCTCTGTTAAATATTTCGGACACCTTAACTAAGAGCCTTGACGAGAGACTAGCAAGCGTACTGGTTTTGCTAGATTTTTCAAAGGCTTTCGACTCAGTAGATCACGACTTACTGATTGCAAAATTACAATATTATGGCTTTGATAACATATCATTGTCATTTTTTCAGTCATATTTAAAATCTCGGCAACAAATAGTACGCACTAGATTGGGTTTATCGTCTATAGAGTTAGTGAATTCAGGAGTACCGCAAGGTTCTATCCTAGGTCCTTTTCTATTTTTAGTGTATACTTCAGATCTTTACAATGTTGTCAGGTTTTCGGAAATCCACAGTTACGCGGATGATACTCAATTAATTTATTCTAAATTTAACTGCACAGACTATGAGTTAGCTTCCAAAAGCATCAACGAAGACCTCAGCAAAATAGCAGAAAACTGCACTAAACACCAATTAAAATTAAATTCCCAGAAAACAGCATTACTGTTATTTTGTCCTAAAAATGGCTATGACAATCTAAAGTCAAAATTAGACATTAAAATTGACAACAAAAAAATACCTTTTGTTGATACAGCAAAAAAACTTAGGTGTCATAATCGATACAGAACTAAAATTCAAAGAACATGTCAATTCATTAATTAAAAAGGCTTACATATGTTTAAAAATACTATATGCGAATAAAACTATTTTAAACTATAAAACAAGAAAAAAACTGTGTGAAACAATTTTGTTGCCGATATTTTCTTATGCTGACATCATGTATTATTCCGGTTTAGACAGTGCCACTAAAACTTCTATCCAAAGGATACAGAATAGCTGTTGTAGGTTTATCAACAACCTGAGAAAATTTGATCATATCTCGGAAAAGTTTCGTCAACTGAATTGGTTAAATATGGTCAACAGTTATAAATACCATTTAGTTACTTTTGTACACCGTTTGCTAATAACCTCAACTCCTGGATACCTTAAGACTAAATTATTAACCAGAGACCAAGTTCACAGTCGAGATATTAGGCACAACTATACGCTCACTATGCCAATATATTACACGTCAACATTTAAAAAGTCATTTTCCTACAATGCTGTACTTTTGTATAATTCTGTTGACAACGATTTAAAAAAAATTAGGTATAAAAAGTTTCAAACATCATGTAAAAAAACTGTTACTACAAAATCAATAAGGGAATGTTAAGTAATCATTCTTTTTTTTATATATCAATATACACATTGTTTTTCTTATTTTTATATAATTTAATTCTATTCATACTTGTTTACACGCATTTCATAAATTTTATGTTTTATATTATCCTTTATTTCTTGTTATATATTTTTTGTTATTTATTTCTTGTTATATATTTAGATTTATATTATTATTTTTGTCTTTATTTTTCTTTTTTATTTAGTTGTAGGGGTTAAACAAATATGTTTTTGTTATTTATTTTTTTTATATCACATTTATATATTTAGCAAAAGTTTAAAAGGGTTAAGTGGAAGAGTGCAGCCTAGTCTGCAAACTTCGCCCGCAATGAAATGTACTCTCGTTTCATTAATAAAGACGTTTATTATTATTATTATTATTATTATTATTATATCTCGAGAACCGATCGATAGATTTTTACGAAATTTGGTAAAGTGGCATAAAAACCCTTTATCTTTTGATTGACGATCTCACTTTTTTGAAAAAAATAAAAATTGTTTAAACAAATAACGAACAAAGGGGATAAATTTAGGTACATAAATTTCGTGTCTTGCCAATCGATCTTTTAAAGCATAATTCTCATAATTTGCGATCGTCAATAAATTGTATATGTTAGTAACTTAAAAAAAAAGTGTGTTTTCTGATTTCAGCCGACTGGTTTTGGCAGGAGAAGGGACACCGCTGAGCCTCTACCAAAAAACCTGCTTCGGTTTAGACGGATGTAGCTCCATCTATAGTTGCCATAGATACCATAGTATAGTTTTTTTAATTATTTGGGTGTAAAATGAAGGCAATCAAATTACCTTTAATTGAAAAAAAAAGCGTTTTAATATATTTTACCGTTCCCAAGAAAATGCGTTCCAAAGTTCGACCTAATTTTTGAGCCTCTAGGTGGATGTAGCCCCTTAAAGCGGGTGAGAACAAGCACAGCTTGGGAAAGTTTTTTGTGTACTGCGGGAAGTTCGTGTGCCCAGCGCTATAGGCAAAAGTCCACCATTAAAGTTCAGCCTACAGCTTTAAATAGAAGAAAAGTTGGAATAACAAGAGGAAGCAAAAAAGGCATTTCGGTCGTCTAGCAACTGGGGAACCTGCCAAGAAAAGGCCAAAGAAAAAACATGATATTACCCAAAATGTTAAAATAAATAAACCCAATGCAATTAAACATGGTTCAGCCCACTGATTTTGTATAAAGCTTTTTTGTTTGGTTATATTATTTAATAAACATATTGACGCTTTTGCTCTAATACACATATACATATTGACGCTTTTGCTCTAATACACATATGTATGTTTTTTTTTGCTCACCGAAGGATAGATTAATACACTGCATGTTTGCAATGTGTTAATACTTATTACATTCGACATTCCGTAAAAAATGACAAAATCAATATGCCATACTATCACTTAATTTGAAATACTGTTTACTGCAGTTTAAAATATAGTTAAAAAATTATTAATGCTTATCTTTGCAAGGTTTTCCTCTTTTAAAAAAAGTCTGCTGCAATAACTATTACATTCCGTAAGTGCATATGGCACAGATTTACATTCCGTACACGCGTATGGCACTCGAAGTTTAATTGGTTTAAATTTTAAATCTGACCAATGGGATTGTGCTAGGTGCCATATACATGTACGGAATGTATAAATGGACTCCGTTATGCCGCGCGCGATTAAGTAACTTTCTCCGGGCCTACTACGACAAATTCTCACATTTAGGCACAAAGAAACCAGAAAAAAAATTAAATGGCGATCCACTTTGTCGTAGCGAATTTGAGAAAGGTATAATAGCAATAAATCAATCACAGATAGATGCGATAATTTCAGATTCCAATTAGCAAAACTTTCCTCAAACAACGAAGAAGATCAATTACAAGATATTTCTAATGCAGGTGATAGACGTCTAGTTGAAAGTAGGGACGATCCGAAACAACAGCTTTCCAAGTCAAAAGAATGATCACCGTTTAAATAACATCTATTGTATCCACATCTCAAATCAATAAACCGAAAAGCACGGTTACCGAGTGACGAGTTGGTTAAATTTTTATACAAAAAGAACTACCTGAGAAGAAAGAACAAGAAAATTTAAAGAGAGGCTACAGAAAAAAGGGAACAGGAAAAAAATAACGGTAACAAAACCACCAAAAAGTAGTAAAAAAAGGATTGCAAGTAAAAGCAATCGAAGACAACCGTGAAGTTGAATCTTTAGTTAAACAGAAATGTGGACTGTGCGAAAAGATACTTTTCAGCTATGCCGAGAAAGACGATGAGAAAAATATAGGCTGTGATTTTTGTCCAAAGTGGTACCTATCATCTTAAATTTACCAAATTTTTAGGATGTTCGTATCTTGTGTGAGGAATTTAAATGTGATGCTTGCCAGTAAGATGTCATACTTTTATTTGTAGGAACTAAGGATTGTTTTGCTAATTTAACCGAATCAAATGATTTACATTTAGGTCCCTTCAATAAAAACTTAAAAATGGCACTAAATCTTGATCATTTAGATAAATTAAGCAAATTGATTCCAATATTTTCTGGTAGAGATATTGAATTTATTGATGACGAGATCAAATACGATAATCACTCCAAAATAGAAATTTCCATACACAAAAGCAAGCCCCCATGACCAACAAACAAAACAATCAACCGTCAATTTCTGTCTCAACCGATTAAATTGCCACCACCTAAAGAGACAACACACAACTTTCCTAGCAACCAAGCAGTATTTGGTAACCGACAAAACGTCTTCAAACCAAACCCTCAATAAAGATATAATTATCCAAAACCCTAACCAATGTCAGGTGTAAGTACAATACCCGGAGCTTCTAGAAACACGAATTTCAGTCAGAATCGCTTTAATCAGAATCAATATTTTTCAAAAATTTATACACCACAACCCAAACTAAACCAGCCCAAACATACGGTCGAAGAATTATTTAATAATCAACTTGACGTCACACAAATGGAACCACGTTTTGACCCTTATACAGGACATCCCATTTTTCCAGATGACCCCATAGAATATTTTGAAGAATCTATAGAGACTGTTCGACTTCGTTTGAAGTCGAACAATCAGAAGAAAATTTTCATTTAATGACAACCCACACCAATCAGACTTAATTTACTTAAATCACGTATCTACCCCTTCTTCATTCTATTCTCCTTCTTCATATGACGGAGAAATATTTTAAAATTCCAATCGATACCGGCTCTTCTAAAACAATCTTAAACCCCTTCATAATTCAATCATATTTTCCAGAACGAATATTTCCTTATTCTACCCAAATAAACACTTGTAATGGACTTTCTTATATAAAATATCAAGCCCAAATTTCATGCTTTTCCGATTTTAATTCTGACCACCAGATGAATGTAATTTTATTTAAATTACACGAGAAATTTCAAGGACTTAGGATTCAAGGATATTTTAAATTTAAAAATTCATCTCGATTTTGAAAATCAAATAATTTACAATGATCTTTTTTTCCCTTTCTACTTTAATATCCACCAGAAAGATTATCATATAAAAGAACAAGAATCCCACCTAATAGGAATACCTGTAAATTTCCCTGATGGAGACATTTATATACCAGATATACAAACTAAATACTACGGTTGAAAATGATCCCCATTTTATGGAACGTGTCATTACTAGTGATGAGACTTGGGTGTTTGAGTATGACCCGGAAACCAAACGCCAAAGTATGGAATGACACACTTCAAGCTCTCCAAGACCCAAAAAGCAAAAATGAGCAAGTCGAAGATCAAATGAATGCTGATTTGCTTTTTGATAGTCCACAAAAGGGAATTGTCCACAAAGAGTTTGTGTGTCTAGGCCAAACAGTAAATCAACACTTTTACAGAGAGGTTCTTGAAAATTTTCGAAAAAGGGTCATGCGTGTGAGACCAAATATCAAGAATAACTGGATGTTGCATCACGATAATGGGCCTTGTCACAGAGCCATTTCAGTGAACGATTTTTAGTCAGTAAAAACATTCCTGTGGCTCCTTAGCCTATTCCTGCGTGTGTATCTACTAGCAAAAATAATTTAGCAAAGTGTCACGGTGATATTTTACTTTCTTCATTTTCTTTTATTATATATAAAAGTACAGTAGATTGTATCAAGTAAAGGTTGGGGATATGATGCTAATAAACACTTGTTTATGTATTTTTTTCAAACCGATTTATTTCCTAAAAAAAATCACAATTCTAATGTTATGTATTGTATATACATAAGATGTACATTTCCTAATGCAACTGCACCTGTAAGGGAAAGAAAGTTAACTTTAAATGATTATTTCTAATATTTTATTTAATTCCAAGTTAATTTAAATGAACTGTGCTTTATCTACTGGCATAAAATTTATCACTTTAATGTAATAATATGTCAAGCAAACAAATAGTAGAAGTTATTAAATGCAAATATATTGTGTAGTACATACCTTATAATGTCCTGCATTTGATGTAAAACATAAATAAATCCCTTTTGATCCTCGATTGAGGTTAGCTACGATGTTTACTGTTAGTCGCTAATTATTTCTTTACAACGACGGTGAGCGCTGGGGATATCGAATTGCTGTTTTTCTTCTATGGCAGGACTGAAAGACATGGCCGTACGCATTTGTTTCATTAAGCGAGGATGATAAGAAATTTAATATCTCGGGATTGTTGTGAAATACGTGTGTGTGATACCATCCTCCAGATTCTAATACATGTTAGTTGTTTGTAATGTACGTTAATTATGTTTTTCTGTGTATTTGTATTTAATTAATACCCTATTCTCCGCGCTGTGTTCCGTTCATGGTAGCGAAATTTAGTTGCCCTATTCGGTTGGTGAATTTTCTATTGTTATAATGGATCACTGACATGTCAATGTCGGAGAAGGGGTTTTTAAAACCTTTTTTTGAATTTCTGTCAACGGGTCACTTCAATTTTCACGTGTGTGAATGGTAGGAGGTACTATCGAGATTAGTGTTTATTTGGAATCATACGTTCGGGTTTTATTCAGAAAGTACCAGAATTACGTGTTCACATTCGATTGTTATCGATCTTCAGTGTGGAAGTCGTATTTTCTTGTTTCGGGAACATACCTCACCGGAGGGATTTAACTACCTACTTACATGTGGGCCATATTCACCCTAAGGGAGGCCGTTCGTTATATAGGACATCGCCCTCAAAAGAGGTAATTCAAATTGTTATTATCAATTATTTGTACTATCGTAGTTATATGGGGTATTAATATCTGTTCTGAATATTTTTAGGGTCTTTGTTCTCTCTGGTTCTTGTTTCGTCCTTTCTCATTCTTTTTGGTTCTCGTCCTTGTCTTGTCGTCGCCCTCGTGCTTGGACTGCATTTTGGTTACTTAATCCATTGCTTCTTACTGGCTGTTGGAGACATATAGAAGAAAGCCCCTCATCCCTGCTGCCACGTTGCCTGAGAAGAGTTACATCGGCGAGTAGCCGCTAGACTTAGGAATCACATATGTCCTCCAGGAGCCATCCATCAAGCAGCCCCTTTTTTTTGAGGTTACGTGTACACCAGGAGCCATCCATCAAGCCCCCCCCCCCTTTTATTTTCAAGTTGTTGCGTCCCCCCCCCCATGGGGGAATTGGGGGGAATTCTGGGGAAATTGAAAATAGTGGTGAACCGAATAACAATCCTGATACAAATAACGACACATACCAACAATGACGATTTGAATAACAATATTAGCTCCATACTTCATTTGCACGAAAACAGTTAGTATTATTTATCGAAATGTTAAGTCAGAATGAACTTCATCCAAATTTTAGGCAATATTCTTCCAAATCCCACACATATCGAACCGATGGAATTTGATTATAATAATTCCAGTCACAAATCAATTGATCCTGGAGCTAACAGTAAATAATGAAGAGGATGCCAATATGGCCAATAACAATAAAACCAAAAATAATGTTATGGAGATCAATAGATGACAACAGTAAGTGTTAATTATTCTAAATGTTAAATCTCAGTGAACTTATACTGTACAAGTATATTATTGTATACAGGGTATCCCTGGTTTGCAGAACCAAACATTGGCAACAGTACCTATATTCAGATTTTATTTGTGCTTTTAAATAAAATATTAAATAACGATAAACAAACCATAAACAACATTTGATCTTGTGTTAACTCCGTATCCCGAATTTTGTTGCAATTTTTGTAATTTTAAGGGAGTTATTAAATGCCAATTTTTGTCACTTTAAAACTGGGACACTTTGTATAAAGTTTACATTACGTTTTAGGTAGTATTTTTCAAAATCTTGATTATACGGCGCCAATGCAATTTGATGATTCGTGTAAAAATCAAGTGATCCTGAAACCGAATACGAATGGTAATTTTGTACACTCTAAAGTGATGGTGAGAGATGAGAAACTAAGTGGTATTAAAATGCCTCGTATATTGAAGGTACGTGGTAGGCCGAAAGGAATGGGCAATACTGTCGTAGGTCTAAGAAGGAAACATGCCAAAAAGACTACATTATGTCGAAAGACGAAAGGAAAAAAATCGGTTATGACTGATTTGTAATAATTTAATCATTAGGTATGTTTCTATTTTCGTTTAATAGTGAATAGCCAAAGATGACGTTTGTAGTTTACGTACAGAATATGAATTCAAAATAAAAACAAGTAATCATGAGCATTTCATTTTCATAGTTTTCAAATAAAATTAAAATTAAGTAATTTAGATTTTAATCTATTTTACAAAGGACAAAATTCAAGAGTAGAATATAGGAATTTATTCCGGCTGCCTCTAGCGTCAGCCTATGGGATACCGCTCTCGGCAGCCGACTCGAAAACCGTTCTCGGCAACCGAAATGGATGTCGCTCGCGGCAGCTGAGGCACATCCTAATACAAATTTTCCTGAGAGCAGAACTAATGTAATAGTAGAGAGGATTGACATCAGTTCTGCCACTACTCAAAAACAATCCTCTAAATGGTCAACAAGATCAAGCAGACGAAAAATTAAAAGGTTAAATGTAGAACACAGTCAGACTCTTCTCACGGCCTGACGTGTACACAAATACACTATGACGTGTACAAAAAAAATTAAAGATGCTATATTATCCAACGAAAAACCAAATGTATGTTTTTCGGCAGAAACTGATAAATTGACACAAAACTTGTATTCGGATATAGAAGGAACCAAAGGTTTTCTTCAAAAACTCCAAACATCTGCGTTGTCCAACAGAAATAGGAGCAACAGTAGATTGAGATACGAAGAATCGTTAAAGGATTTTTGTTATTATATTTACATAGTTGGAGGTAAACTTACATATGAAACTGTTCGCGCTTAATTGAAACCGATCTGCAACAATAGGCGTGATCCAGGATTTCACAGCAAATGTTTTACCCAAATTCAAAATCAAGCCATGTTAGTTTTACTGCTAAATGTCGGAGGGCTTCGAAATAAAAATGCTTTTATATTTTTGTAAGGATAAAAAATAGATATTGCCATTTTAGCCGAAACTAAGCTGCGGGGTGACACAAATAACCGTACCGGGGTACATCCAGTACAAAAAAAGATCGAGGACGAGGTGGAGGGGTGATGCTCCTCATTAAGAGGGGTATCCCCCACCAGCCCCTCCCCAATCTTGACTTAGATATAGATAATAAATCCATACAACTTAACAACAAAATCATCCTCACAGGTGTGTACAACTCTCCCAGGCACGCGATGACGGAGGTCAAGAGCTCAAGCCGAGGGAGACCTCCCTGCCCGATGACATCTTAAAACTAATCAAGTTTAAGAACGGCCTAAGGCGGAAGTGGCAGAGAGAAGCAAACTTAGACTGACTGACTTACAACAGACGATACGGACGAAGACACAAAAACGCGACGTGGACGGCGAAAATCGAGGCTCTCGAGACGACGGACAACTCGCTGTGGCGTATGGCGCGACTGCTCAAGCGGCCGTCTCGCCACACGCCCACGATAATTTACGAAGGCCTCGTCAACATGACAGACATGGACAAGGCCGACGCGTTGGCGAGGTCCCTACAAAAGACATGTACCTCCCCCCCCCTGATACCTCCCCCGAGCAGTTGAGAATATCAATGGAATATTCTCGACTGCCGGATAGAGTCCCGATCCCCCCCCCCCCCCCGGAAATTACCCAAGTTAATCGCCTCCCCTAACGATGTCACCCTTATCCTTAAATCCTGTCCTAACCTAAAAGCTCTCGGTCCTGATACCATCCCCTATATCCTACTGAAGAGACTTCCTCGGAAGGGAGTAGTACAACTTGCATATATCGCCAATGCAATAATTAAAGTTCAGTACTACCACCGGAAGTGGAAGTCCGGAATAGTCACCCCTATCCTTAGACCCCGAAAACCCCCCCACCTTCCCTCAAGTTATCGACCAATCACATTGTTAAACTCAATGTCCAAAGTGGTGGAGAGACTGTTGGTTAAAATATTAAATAAATATGCTAAGAAATTTAGAATAATTCCGGAACATCAATTCGGGTTCCGCCCTGGCCTCTCCACCCTTTACCCCCTAGCCAAGTTGACCCAGGACGTAATCCACGGATACAACAAAAGATTCAGTACCGTGGCGCTATTTATCGACGTCTCGGCAGCTTATGATACCGTCTGGCACGCCGAACTGGTGTGTAAGCTGCTGAGGTGCGGTTTCCCGCAATACTTATGCTGCCTCCTGAAGTCGTATACGGTCGAATACGTATTCCGTCGTGTACGGCGGAAACGGCGATGGCCAAGGTGAGGCAGCACGTGCCTGGGCTTGTGCGGGCCTATAAGGACTTAAAATTGAAAATAAATCCTAGTAAAACAGAGGCAATGATTTTTTGCAAACGCCGTACTCTAGTATATTCCTGCTGAGCTGCTGCGCCTGCTCACGGGTGCTGACAGATACGTCGACCTGGAGGAGCTGCACCGGGAGACGGGCATTCATCATATCGCCGAACACATAAATCAACTCGCAACAAAATTTTATGCAGCCCACATCTTCCGTTCGCCTCTAACGAGGAACTTAAGGGATCTGGAGAGACATGCCGACGCTAGACACGTCCATGTTTACATACATGAACCGTTTGTATAACGGCAGGCGTAATCAGCGTCGACATGTCGGCAGGCCGGGGCGAGCGGAGGATGTTCGCTGGGAATAATTAAGACAACCCGACATAGGAGCAGACGCTCAGACGCGAGTAGGTAGGGATCTTGCCTGCCGTCCGGTTTGGCTTGGTTGGAGGCCGTCGGACGGTTGTTTGCCTTCGCGGGCGCGTTCGATGGCGGCTACCTGGCTGGATCGGTGGTGGGCTGGGGGGCATGCGGCAACACCAAAGAAAATGCCGAGCCAGGCGTAATAAATATAGATCAGTAATTTAAGGTTTATGTAGTCATAAGTGTATGTGGCGGTTTTGTTGTTTACTTATATCCTTTTTGTTTGTGTCGTCCCGCACCTGGCAGTTAGTTGAGTAGGAGTAGTTAAACTATGCGCGTTCTAGGGCAAATTTCCGTGGATGGTATGTGTTCATCCGAAGCGACCAATGACAGCAAGAGTGAGTGACGTCACACCCTGAAGAAGTTGTCGTCAATGACCAGAGGTTGTGTATGTTTGCAAGAAGTATGACGTCACGGAAAAAAACTTGGGAATATGCGGGGATCGAACCCGCAACCTCACGGCTGGAGGCCTACGCCTGAAGCCAGTGTGCTATCCGCTAGATAGATTATTTTAGGAATTAATGTGTAGAGATGCGAGAGAGAGAGCGCGCGGACGTCAGCGCCATCTATAAATTATCGCACGTCCGCGTTCGGAACTACCGGTGGTACTAGCAGCGCCCGCACGTCCGCGTTCGGAACTAATGTCGTCGAGTGTAGAGGGGGACTTCGGAATAAAATTCACATTGAATGAGTAGTAGTAATTTATTATTCATGTGACAAGATTTTTTTAGTGATAATTTTAATTGTTCGTACAACGATAGATTGGGACAGTCGATATCAAAAATACTTAATTCCAACTTACCGCTATTGTGTAATGAACCAGTGAATTCATTGTATTCATAGTAACGATCATCTTGAAAAAAATATAACATTCCATTAGTGTATCGAAATCGTTTTTATTAATTTTTTTTAGTCAGATATATAGTGTATAGGCGCGTAACAAATCTGGCGCCCAACGTGTTTATTAAATTTTTTGGTCAGATATATAGTGTATAGGCGTGTAACAAATCTGGCGCCCAACGTGTTTATTAAATTTTTTGGTCAGATATATAGTGTATAGGCGCGTAACAAATCTGGCGCCAAACGTGTTTATTAATTTTTTTGGTCAGATATATAGTGTATAGACGTGTAACAAATCTGACGCCCAACGTTGTTTATTCATTTTTTTTATTACATATATAGTGTGTAGTCTGGTAATAAGTTTGGCTTGTTATTTATCTTGCAACATGGTTATTCATTTATTTTTTTGGGCAGGTATACAAGCATAAGGTATCTTGCTATAGACTTATTTGCAATATAATTATTTTCAAAATTTACAAGATATTTTGCTTTAGACTTATTATGTAGTAAAATTAGTTTTAGATTTGGCATATCCATTGGTGACGTCATTGGGTGATGTGTTTACGTATAGCAGGTGTACTATAATAACGAATCGTAGTTGTAGATATCGTAGTATAGTTTTTTTTGCCGATTTAGATTTTTTGTTGATCGACTCTGGTGTTATTTATTTTCCTGGAGGAACGTTTTTTTGTACGGTCCAGTTCTTTTTCTTTTCTTTTTCTTTTTTTTTTTAGAACAGATCGGGCCCCACGTTGGGCGCCATATTTGTTACACACCCCTTTTCTGGGGGGGGGGTGGGGTTGGTGGCTCTGGTTCGACGGGTGCCAGTATTAAGAGGGGATCCCTTGAGGGTGCTAGCTCCGTGGAGACGGTCGTGAGTAAAATAAGAACAGTTCTCTTACGAGGCGCCACCCGTTTTCAACCCAGATGGTGATGTATTTGAGCCAAGGGAGGGATCCGCCTAGCCTTAGATGATACACAAAAAACGGGAAAAAGGCTCTGGACCTTAACGTTCGGTCAGGGGAATAGTTCTCTGGTCGGCGGACGACCACCGAATTGAACGCACCTAATGACGCGGGTGAAGTTAGCCACTAACCTCAAATGCTACTCACCTTAAAGCCGGCTGTTTATTCGGCTAACGAAATGGTGCAAAGTTACGGATATACAGGTTTTAATAAACAGGCTTTATTGTACAACACAATAACAGACAGGGCTCGACGTGAACAGATCGGTAGTGGTAAGTCCGTACTAATAGTACATATTAATGGCTTAAACAAAATAGGTTATTTCAGAGTCACCTTCACCCAGGTAGTACTACTTGGATCGGTTTACAGGTATATATAGTCGCAATATTAATCGTTATTTACCTTAAAATATACTAAATGGTGCCTACAAAATGGGGAAAATATTAATGCACAGTATTTTCAGTGCGTGTCAACTTATGCTACTAGGGGGAGTGAAGCTCCTAAAGTCGAGATGGTAAAAGGTTACAATGCCCTAAATGTAGAGAGTACGACTGGTGAACAAACAGTGCACTTATCTGCCGGTACCAAGTACCCTGTGGTGTTTCCTGGCTCTTGGTGTCTACGCTGGCTCGTCTCGTCTCCGAGGAGTGGTTGCCGAGTTGTATTACAGGACCCAGTGCGAGCAAGCGGATACAAAGTGCTACTAGGAGGGTGCAGGAAAAAAATGCAAGTGGGTGCAGCTGGCAGCCTAGGTAGTGCAGTGACGTAAGCGGTCAATGAAGTGTCCCAGCCGGCAGGTCCACGGGGTGAGATGATTGGTGTCGGTGTAAGGGTGTGTACCTCACCGCATGCAAGCAGGCAGGCAGGCAGGCAGGGTGTACAAGTGTAGTAGAACAAGCGATGCGAAGCATAAACGATACGAAGCTATAGTATGCGAGGTACGATACCGTGAAAGAGATGCAGGTAGTAAAAATATAGATAAAACAAATTGGAAGATAAATATAACGATAACGCTAACAATAACGATAACGATAACGATAACGAGGCCTAAAACAAAATAAAGCGATGCATCAGGACATGCTTAGGGGAAGATAGTGATGGTGTCCTTACCTTAGGTTTTGTGTGGCCTCGAGGATGTTGACAAGTTTTTCCTTTCAGAAGGACAAAATATCCAGCAACTGCTGATTTAAACTGCCGATGACTTTCACCGCAGCTATATTATAAGCCTTCAACTTCTCCAAAATCCGTTTACACGATTAAGACTGTCTCAGTCAAGAAGAAGCATGGAAATGTCAACCAAAGAAAAAGGAAGAGCTGTCAACGGAAATTCCCGTCAAAAAGCCGTCATCTGCTCTCAGGGATGCCAACCCCCTGCAGTGACAAGTGACAGCTGTCATAAGGCCTGATGGATGGTGGATAAAATTTTGTATATTATGTGAGTATTTACTAAAGTTCAGAGGTGTTATAATATAATAAATTAATTGTCCTTTAGATCTAAAATGATGCATCACATATTCTGGTCATCACGAAGGAAACTTAACCTCAACCCAAAATTTGTAAACAACCCTTCATCTCTCGAATTACTTGAATTGGGTGGTTCCTGCTAGGAGATAGGAGAACCAATACAAGATGGTATGCAGCAATAACTATCTGGGGGAAACAAGGGCAAGGCTTCTCGGCACACCGTATCTCGTGGAACGCTATCGAACCACTCTCAAGGTACCGACACAGAAGCCCTCGCTAAACAAACCATGACACCCACCATTAAAAGAGCCTAAATAAACTATAAAATGTTAAACCATATTAAGGTAAACTATTAGTAAAATTTCAGCCCGTTACACACTAGTAATTGCCGGAGGAATACCTCGAAAATATTGAGAAGTATAACCATAATTCTTAACTTGTGATGTACCCTCAGCAATTGCAGCATAATAATTTTCTTCAAAGAAAAAGAAATTTCTTCCGGTGTACGTGTTTACAGCTCCAAGTATTTTTCCATGAAAGGGAAATTTGAAATAACTAATATCTCTTTGTCCAATGAAGTTGTAATTAGGATGTGTAAGGAAATATACGCGTTGATCTACAAATAAGGCTATCTCACCGTTAGGTCGTTGGTATATGGCAGTTATGTTATCGAACTTAGGTAACTTATATAAAACATTTCGCATTTCTAGGTAACTAGTTCTGAAATTGCGTGTTTCTAGATTCATTATCCACAACCAGGTTTTATGGAATATATACAAATGTTGATTTAGTATCAAAAATGTTAGTTGTTTTTTGTTTGTCACACAAATTTTTTGTTTGTGGTTTCATAGTTTTAGTAGTAGGTATTATCTTAATAATTGTTTTTACCCTTGTAGTTCTTCTTTCTGTAGATGAGTGGTGCATTGTTATGGGTTTTGAAGTTGTTGTTGTTCTTGTCGGTATAGGAACGCCATATAATAATTGTATTCCAAGGATATAATCTTTTGATAATTTATTCCTATGTCTATAAAATGAATACATAATCGAAGTGTTATCGCTAGAATGATGTAATCCTAAGGTGTGACCTATTTTATGTAATAAAACTGCATCTAGGTCTGTAGTTCCTAACGGTGGCGGTGCGGGTGTTGGTGATACATCTAATGCCACTATTCACTCGCATCTAAATGAATTTCAGTACATATATCGTTATTTGGGAAATAAGCATGAGCTAAAGCTGCGCCTTTACCATCAAAAGGCAAGGAACATTCACTATTTAGACATTTACTGTGTCCCCTTTTTGAGTTTTAATTTCATATGGTTTTGTTATAGATATAACTATATCTGGTTTATTATAACTGTAATTAAATTTCAATTTTGTCACATTTTACCAAGTCTGAAACGCTTTTTCGGCAATATTTTTCATCCGTATATCAGCCGTTGTAAAATACCATAAAATATGTGTGTTTCCCTATTTACTTCGATGTACCGTAAAGGAATTATCAGATACACCGCAGCCCGGTTGCGCCATAAGTTTCAAAGTTTCCTCATTTGGTTTTCCATCTACGGGTGGTCCGTAAAATTCTTGGAAAAGGTTTAAAGCCTCTTCTTCAGTTGTACTTGTTACAACATTATCAGATGAATTTATATATCCATACTGTTTTGAAAACTCAATAACGTCTTGTGCGTTACACAGATTAAATAAAAATAAGTTAATAATTATTGCATACGTGTTCATTCTTCTATAGCTGATATAAAAATGAGGGAATAAATAAAGTTATTTTTATTTATAAATTATTTATTATTATATTAAACTATTACATAATATGACGTATCCTCAGACGAATGTCTGTCTCCTGTCAAGTGGTGGTGGTGGTGGGGGTGGGGGTGTTGCTGGTGGCGATGTTGATGATCTGTAAAAGAAAAAAAATCTAAAGTTATCTAAAGTTATCTAAGGCAGTAGTAGTAACTTATTCTGGTTCCATGTTCCATGGTTCCATTTCTTATATAAATCTGGGGGTGTTGGCTGCGGTGATGATGGTGATCTGTAAAAGAAAAAAATCTAAAGTTATCTAAAGTTATCTAAGGCAGTAGTAGTAACTTACTCGATAGTTAAATCAATGGGACTCGTCGACGGATGTGGGCTTGTCCACGGAACCAACATCCATGGATCAGGCTCAAGCAAAGAACTATTTAAAATAATTTTTCAATTAATTTAAAAAAAATAAATTCAAAACTGTTATGAACTTACTTCTCACTAAAATACGCCTGAGGATCTATTGGAGGTGTGTATCGGTTGGTAAGTCGACTTAGCAAATCCATTTTCACCTCAGGCACAGGTATCTGAAATCTGTAATAGAAAATTATATGTTTAGTAAATGTCTATTTACACCAATTATTTTATACACTCACGTTTCTATTCCAGGTAGATAGTGATCTATGGTATGTGATGTATGGTCTCGATGTGATCTATGGTATTCTACGCTCCTCTCGCAGAAAAAACCTGCTTACAATCGACACATTCCTTTGTACACAGAGGGGTGTCAATCGCTAATAATTGGTGTGGCTGATGAGTAGTAGTAGTACTGTCACTGTCACTGTCCATTTCACTGTAATACAAATGATTAATTTTTGGTAGGAACAGAAATAGTCCGCTAATTATGAAATATATACTCACATTTCACCTACATCTGTTGTCGAACTAACCACCTCCATATCTTCTTGCTCAGTTAGAGAAAGTTTACTGTAATAACGCACGTTTCTACACAGTGTCAGCGTCTGAGAAAATTGGCTACATATGGAGATTACAAGAGTTATTTAGAATCAAAAGTAGATGGTAAATTCAGTTTGTTGTTATCGTTAAATAAATCGCACCACATTCAACAAACGTAGGATATACACAAAGCCCCTGTGACAGGAGGTGAGAAATATAAAAGAAAAATAACTATTTTACTTACATTTCGTTAAAATGTGTTATTTAACTACACGACGACGACGATGAGCTGGACATTTCACTAAAACACGCACGCACGCAGAATGAATAAATTGTGAGGATATCAATGTAGTTTTATATGCGCGAAAACACATTAGGAATGATAAAATTAATGAGTTTGTTTCAAGAAACCCATCATACACCACATGTTATCGCGAAGTTAATTATAAAATGATTAATGTGTTTAATAAACAAATTGTCTGCAGTGAGGCAGATGTAATCGCGAACGAATCTGGGAAGCGGATGCCATTCTGCGAAAACACATGAATTATAAAATGATTAATGAGTTTAATAAACAAATTGTCTGCAGTGAGGCTGAAAAAAAGCGAGTGCGTCTGAGAAGCGGATGCCATGCTGCGAAAACACATTAATTATAAAATGATTAATGAGTTTGTTTGTTTCAAGAAACACACACTGGGAAGTGGATGCAGCTGAATAACATGTATGACGTCAAACTGATTCGCTTATAAAACGGTGCACTCCAATACAGCCCGTATATTTGTGAGAATTGTTCTACGAACTTAACATCGAGTTCAAGTGTGCTGTAGTGAAAAAAAATTGATGCAAGTATTTCTTGCTATTTTATAGAATATTACTAAAATAAAAAAAAAATCAGATGAATTTAGAAAAATTAAATTCAACATCTCTGTTGGATTCAAAAAAGCTTGTAAAACTTTTAGATTTACCAGCAAATGTTCCAGTGCCGATACTGTCGGCCGTTGTAACAAAAACTAAATTTGGTGAGACCATATTAGTTGAGTTTGAGGATGCTAAAGCGTTTCTTTCGAAGAGAGTATTACCTCTAATGCAAGAAAATCTAGAAAACTTTTGCTCGGGGAAATATTCAATTATTGTGCGAGGACAAAAAGACGTCAATAAACCGGCTTTGGGAACTACTTTCGAATTTATTAAAAAGTAAGTCCTTTTTAATCATTTTTTTTCATTTTTGAGCATTTTCACCAATATTAACTTTGTTGTTTCAGTCAGTTTATATCAGGCAATACAGCATATTTACTACTACAATATTTATGTCAGTTTTCTATATTTGTTAATATAGTGTATAGCGATTAGGAGTGTTTATAAAGGGAAACCAATATTTTTTTAATGACATTAGAATACTAACAGTTAGGTCATACAGCACAGGTTTAAAGTGTAGTGTTAAAATGGATATTTGTAATTTACAACATGACATTGTAAATAAGTTTCGAAATATTGAACAAATTCTAAGTGAATGTAAAAGTGTTTCAAATAGAGAAAGGTGGGTAAAGTTGTTGCGGGGACATTTAGGTTTATTTTATCGAGCTTTGAAAAATTCCGATTCCATTGGTGTTCGTAGAAAGATTCTCACAGATATCGGAACTTGAAACGGATTAATCTTAATAAAGGATTCGATACATGTCGGTCGTGGACTTAACGTTGGAGAAAATAAAAGAAGTTCTAAATTACGCTGGATCGATACAAAATCTGCATTTGGAAGTCGTATACGTTCTGGTATGATAATAAATTTAAAACATAAAGATATACATCAATTTCTTCATGATGCGTTTTTTCTCGTTAAATCCAGAATTTCTAATATATTGAAAAAGTATTTAATGATTAAAGTAAATGCTTGTTTTTGTGGTGAGTTCATTAAAATTTTAAACATTTTAATACAAAAAATGTTAATATAGATTCTGGTACAGATTTTAATCAATTACATTTTGGAAAATGTAATTGATAAAATTTTAAATAAATTAGATGAGTTTCAAGAGCGTGACAGTGGGTCACGCTCTTGAAACGTCTTTACAAAAAATTATTCATTTGGAAATAAATGTAAATAAAAATAGTATAGGGAACGGAATATCCTCTTTCATTAAATTACCAGGAGAAATAGCTAAAAAGCATGCGTGTATTAATGTTGAAAACTATAATGATCACGCCTGTTTTTTTTAGAGTATTGTGAGTTGTTTATATCCAGCTGAACGCGCGAACGAAAGAAATAGAATTTCATCGTACCCACACTATTTGGAGGTACTAAATTGTGAAGATATATTACCTATGACTTTAACGCAAATTTCCAAATTTGAAAAACAAAATAACATTTCGGTAAACGTATATCAACTTCAACTGTTCGGAAAACATTTTGTTACACAACCGGCTCGACTTAGCTAGACACGTTAACTTATTAATGGTACAAAGTAAATATTTTGATGAGCGAGAGCAAAATGACGACAATGGTATTTTTTTCAGAAGAGGAAATACTGTATCATTTTTGTTGGATCAAAAATCTATCTAGACTTGTTTCCAGTCAGTTAAATAGACATAAAGGAAAATTTTATATTTGTGATATATGTTTAAATTACTTTATTAGCGAAGATAAGTTAAATGTACATTCAGAAGACTGTAGCAACATTAATCAGTGTAAAATATCATTTCCAAAGGAAACAAAATTATCGTTATAAGGAACCCGTACCTTTTATATTATACTGTGATTTTGAATCAATGTTGGAGCCATTTTCTGAAAATAGTCAAACAAAAACCGTGAGATATCAAAAACATACGGCTTTTAGTGTGGGGTATTATTTTAAATGTCAATATGACGAAAACCAATCATCATATAGCAGTAACCGTAGTAACCGTAGCAGTAACTGTGTAGAAAGGTTTATCAATCAACTAGAAAATATTTCAGTTTATAGAAAAAAAAATTAAAAAATTCAGTGGCAATGGCTATTTCTGAAATTTAACAAAGAGAATTTGAAATCTCTACTAACTGTCATATTTATGAGAAACCGTTCGAGGTAGACGATGAAAAAATTCGAGACCATTGTCATTTAACTGGAAAATACAGAGATCCAGCTCATAAAAGTTGTAATTTGAATTATAAAAACTCCTTCACAGTGCCTGTTGTATTCCATAATCTAACTGGGTATGATTCACATTTACTAATAAAAGACTTGGCTAAATTCAGTTCCATAAGTTTATTACCTATAAATAAGGAAAAATATATTTATTTTACGAAAAGTGTACCAGGCTCTCAGATAAAAATTTAGATTTATAGACTCTTTTCGATTTTTGGCTGCATCATTGGATACATTATCGTCATATTTGAGAAAAGACGAATTAATAAATTTACAAAAAGAATTTAAAGATATTAGTAATGAAAACTTAAATTTGCTCACTAGAAAAGGACTTTTTCCTTACGACTATATAGATTCTCTAGATAAATTATCTGAAAATAAATTACCTGATAGAGAACAATTTTATAACAAACTAAACGGTAGTGATATAACAGCCGAGGACTATGAACATGCTAAAACAGTTTGGAACGCATTCAAAATTCAAAATTTAGGGGAATATTCTGATTTATATTTAAAAACTGATGTTATTCTTTAAGCAGACGTTTTTGAAAATTTTCGTCAAAAATGTTTGAATATTTATCAGTTAGATGCTGCTTATTATTATACACTACCTGGTTTCACGTGGGATTGTATGTTAAAATATACGAATCTAGAATTAGAATTTCTATAGGATGTCGATATGCTTCTGTTTATTGAACGTGGTATACGAGGTGGTGTGAGTCAGAGTTGTAACAGGTATGCAAAAGCTAACAATAAATTTATGTCTAGCTATAATACAAGGAACCATCAAAATATTTAATGTATTTCGATGTTAATAACCTTTATGGGTGGGCCATGTCCCAAGCACTTCCGGTTGGTGAATTGCAGTGGATGAAAAATTTCGAAAATTTTAATGTTCATGCTGTACCTGACGATGCAGATGAGGGTTTTATTCTAGAAGTAGACGTTGAATACCCTGAAACACTACATAATTTACATAAGGATATACCTCTATTTCCCGAACACCATATACCTCCCAAATCAAAATTGCCGAAATTATTAACCACCCTATATAACAAAACTTGATACGTTGTGCATTATAGAAACTTAAAAGAAGCTTTAGAATTAGGAATTAGATTAACAAAAATCCATAGGATCTATAAATTTAAACAATTTCCATGGCTCAAAGCTTATATCGAGTTAAACACCAAAGTGCAGAATCGAAAAACGAATTTGAAAAAAATCGTTTTAAGTTACTAATTAATGCCGTAAAAAAATCTATACTACTTTCACATACATAGTTTTTCTCAGTTTCCCAACATTATGAATTTTGGAAACATGTCGGTTTTGGAATGTTACCTCCTCAGTTTTTAACATTAATACACGCATGCTTTTTAGCTATTTCTTCTGGTAATTTAATGAATGAGGATATTCCGTTCCCTATACTATTTTTATTTACATTTATTTCCAAATGAATAATTTTTTTGTAAAGACGTTTCAAGAGCGTGACCCACTGTCACGCTCTTGAAACTCATCTAATTTATTTAAAATTTTATCAATTACATTTTCCAAAATGTAATTGATTAAAATCTGTACCAGAATCTATATTAACATTTTTTGTATTAAAATGTTTAAAATTTTAATGAACTCACCACAAAAACAAGCATTTACTTTAATCATTAAATACTTTTTCAATATATTAGAAATTCTGGATTTAACGAGAAAAAACGCATCATGAAGAAATTGATGTATATCTTTATGTTTTAAATTTATTATCATACCAGAACGTATACGACTTCCAAATGCAGATTTTGTATCGATCCAGCGTAATTTAGAACTTCTTTTATTTTCTCCAACGTTAAGTCCACGACCGACATGTATCGAATCCTTTATTAAGATTAATCCGTTTCAAGTTCCGATATCTGTGAGAATCTTTCTACGAACACCAATGGAATCGGAATTTTTCAAAGCTCGATAAAATAAACCTAAATGTCCCCGCAACAACTTTACCCACCTTTCTCTATTTGAAACACTTTTACATTCACTTAGAATTTGTTCAATATTTCGAAACTTATTTACAATGTCATGTTGTAAATTACAAATATCCATTTTAACACTACACTTTAAACCTGTGCTGTATGACCTAACTGTTAGTATTCTAATGTCATTAAAAAAAATATTGGTTTCCCTTTATAAACACTCCTAATCGCTATACACTATATTAACAAATATAGAAAACTGACATAAATATTGTAGTAGTAAATATGCTGTATTGCCTGATATAAACTGACTGAAACAGCAAAGTTAATATTGGTGAAAATGCTCAAAAAATGAAAAAAAATGATTAAAAAGGACTTACTTTTTTAATAAATTCGAAAGTAGTTCCCAAAGCCGGTTTATTGACGTCTTTTTGTCCTCGCACAATAATTGAATATTTCCCCGAGCAAAAGTTTTCTAGATTTTCTTGCATTAGAGGTAATACTCTCTTCGAAAGAAACGCTTTAGCATCCTCAAACTCAACTAATATGGTCTCACCAAATTTAGTTTTTGTTACAACGGCCGACAGTATCGGCACTGGAACATTTGCTGGTAAATCTAAAAGTTTTACAAGCTTTTTTGAATCCAACAGAGATGTTGAATTTAATTTTTCTAAATTCATCTGATTTTTTTTTATTTTAGTAATATTCTATAAAATAGCAAGAAATACTTGCATCAATTTTTTTTCACTACAGCACACTTGAACTCGATGTTAAGTTCGTAGAACAATTCTCACAAATATACGGGCTGTATTGGAGTGCACCGTTTTATAAGCGAATCAGTTTGACGTCATACATGTTATTCAGCTGCATCCACTTCCCAGTGTGTGTTTCTTGAAACAAACAAACTCATTAATCATTTTATAATTAATGTGTTTTCGCAGCATGGCATCCGCTTCTCAGACGCACTCGCTTTTTTTCAGCCTCACTGCAGACAATTTGTTTATTAAACTCATTAATCATTTTATAATTCATGTGTTTTCGCAGAATGGCATCCGCTTCCCAGATTCGTTCGCGATTACATCTGCCTCACTGCAGACAATTTGTTTATTAAACACATTAATCATTTTATAATTAACTTCGCGATAACATGTGGTGTATGATGGGTTTCTTGAAACAAACTCATTAATTTTATCATTCCTAATGTGTTTTCGCGCATATAAAACTACATTGATATCCTCACAATTTATTCATTCTGCGTGCGTGCGTGTTTTAGTGAAATGTCCAGCTCATCGTCGTCGTCGTGTAGTTAAATAACAACACATTTTAACGAAATGTAAGTAAAATAGTTATTTTTCTTTTATATTTCTCACCTCCTGTCACAGGGGCTTTGTGTATATCCTACGTTTGTTGAATGTGGTGCGATTTATTTAACGATAACAACAAACTGAATTTACCATCTACTTTTGATTCTAAATAACTCTTGTAATCTCCATATGTAGCCAATTTTCTCAGACGCTGACACTGTGTAGAAACGTGCGTTATTACAGTAAACTTTCTCTAACTGAGCAAGAAGATATGGAGGTGGTTAGTTCGACAACAGATGTAGGTGAAATGTGAGTATATATTTCATAATTAGCGGACTATTTCTGTTCCTACCAAAAATTAATCATTTGTATTACAGTGAAATGGACAGTGACAGTGACAGTACTACTACTACTCCTCAGCCACACCAATTATTAGCGATTGACACCCCTCTGTGTACAAAGGAATGTGTCGATTGTAAGCAGGTTTTTTCTGCGAGAGGAGCGTAGAATACCATAGATCACATCGAGACCATACATCACATACCATAGATCACTATCTACCTCGAATAGAAACGTGAGTGTATAAAATAATTGGTGTAAATAGACATTTACTAAACATATAATTTTCTATTACAGATTTCAGATACCTGTGCCTGAGGTGAAAATGGATTTGCTAAGTCGACTTACCAACCGATACACACCTCCAATAGATCCTCAGGCGTATTTTAGTGAGAAGTAAGTTCATAACAGTTTTGAATTAATTTTTTTTAAATTAATTGAAAAATTATTTTAAATAGTTCTTTGCTTGAACCTGATCCATGGATGTTGGTTCCGTGGACAAGCCCACATCCGTCGACGAGTCCCATTGATTTAACTATCGAGTAAGTTACTACTACTGCCTTAGATAACTTTAGATAACTTTAGATTTTTTCTTTTACAGATCACCATCATCACCGCAGCCAACACCCCCAGATTTATATAAGAAATGGAACCATGGAACATGGAACCAGAGTAAGTTACTACTACTGCCTCAGATAACTTTAGATAACTTTAGATTTTTTTTTATTTTAAAGATTGTCATACTCGCCATCACCTCCGCCATATCAAACACCCTCATCCCAGGTTATGTATGAGTAAGTTACTACTGCTGCTTTAGATAACTTTAGATTTTTTTCTTTTACAGATCACCAACATCGCCGCCAGCAACACCCCCACCCCCACCACCACCACCACTTGACGGGAGACAGACATTCGTCTGAGGATACGTCATATTATGTAATAATTTAATATAATAATAAATAATTTATAAATAAAAATAACTTTATTTATTCACTCATTTTTATATCAGCTATAGAAGAATGAACACGTATGTAATAATTATTAACTTATTTTTATTTTATTTGTGTAACGCACAAGACGTTATTGAGTTTTTAAAACAGTATGGATATATAAATTCATCTGATTATGCTGTAACAAGTACAACTGAAGGAGAGGCTTTAAACCTTTTCCAAGAATTTTACGGACCACCCGTAGATGGAAAACCAAATGAGGAAACTTTGAAACTTATGGCGCAAGCGCGCTGCGGTGTATCTGATAATTCCTTTACGGTACACCGAAGTAAATAGGGAAAAACACATATTTTATGGTATTTTACAATGGCTGATATACGGATGAAAAATATTGCCGAAAAAGCGTTTCAGACTTGGCAAAATGTGACAAAATTGAAATTTAATTATAGTTATAATAAACCAGATATAGTTATATCTATAACAAAACCATATGAAATTAAAACTCAAAAGGGGACACAGTAAATGTCTAAATAGTGAATGTTCCTTGCCTTTTGATGGTAAAGGCGCGCAGCTTTAGCTCATGCTTATTTCCCAAATAACGATATATGTACTGAAATTCATTTAGATGCGAGTGAATAGTGGCATATAGATGTATCACCAACACCCCCACCGCCACCGTTAGAAACTACAGACCTAGATGCAGTTTTATTACATGAGATAGGTCACACCTTAGGATTACATCATTCCAGCGATAACACTTCGATTATGTATTCATTTTATAGACATAGTAATAAACTAACAAAAGATTATATCCTTGGAATACAATTCTTATATGGCGTTCCTACACCGACAACAACAACAACAACTTCAAAATCCATAAAAATGCACCACTCATCTACAGAAAGAAGAACTACAACGGTAAAAACAATTATTGAGATAATACCTACTACTAAAACTATGAAACCACAGACAAAAAATTTGTGTGACATAAACAAAAAACAACTAATATTTTTTATACTAAATCAACATTTGTATATTATCCATAAAACCTGGTTGTGGATAATGAATCTAGAAACACGCAATTTCAGAACTAGTTACCTAGATATGCGAAATGTTTTATATAAGTTACCTAAGTTCGATAACATAACTGCCATATACCAACGACCTAACGGTGAGATAGCCTTATTTGTAGATCAACGCGTATATTTCCTTACACATCCTAATTACAACTTCATTGGACAAAGAGATATTAGTTATTTCAAATTTCCCTTTAATGGAAAAATAATTGGAGCTGTAAACACGTACACCGGAAGAACGTCCTTTTTCTTTGAAGAAAATTACTATGCTGAAATTGCTGAGGGTACACCACAAGTTAAGAATTATGGTTATACTTCTCAATATTTTCGAGGTATTCCTCCGGCAATTACTAGTGTATTTCGATACACTAATGGAATGTTATATTTTTTTTCAAGATGATCGTTACTACGAATACAGTGAATTCACTGGTTCATTACACAATAGCGGTAAGTTGGAATTAAGTATTTTTGATATCGACTGTCCCAATCTATCGTTGTACGAACAATTTAAATTGTTACTAAAAAAAATCTTGTCACATGAATAATAAATTACTACTACTCATTCAATGTGAATTTTATTCCCAAGTCCCCCTCTACGCTCGACAACATTAGTTCCGAACGCGGACGTGCGGGCGCTGCTAGTACCACCCGTAGTTCCGAACGCGGACGTGCGATAATTTATAAATGGCGCTGACGTCCGGGCGCTCTCTCTCTCGCATCTCTACACATTAATTCCTAAAATAATCTATCTAGCGGTTAGCACACTGGCTTCAGGCGTACGCCTCCAGCCGTGAGGTTGCGGGTTCGATCCCCGCATATTCCCAAGCTTTTTTTCCGTGACGTCATACTTCTTGCAAACATGCACAACCTCTGGTCATTGACGACAACTTCTTCAGGGTGTGACGTCACTCACTCTTGCAGACATTGGTCGCTTCGGATGAACACATACCATCCACGGAAATTTGCGCTAGAACCCGCATAGTTTAACTACTAGTAGGTTTTTTCACACTATTTTCCTACATCCTACAAATCGAATATCCCTCCCTACTAATAAGAATGGCAAGGAGTTTGAGTGAACCGATGGGTACGAGATTCGCTTGTCACTTGGAATGCGGAGCGAAACAGGCCTAGGATACATACATTAGAGAGAGAGCGCTCGGGCCGGTGCCCACCAACGAGCGGGGAGTCGACCGTTGCGGCGATCAGTCCACTCTCCGTCCACGGGGACTATGAGATGATATCGGTGCTATATATTAGTCCCCCACGGCTTTGCGAGCCAATGTCACTGTAGAGTTAATTATAAGAAATAAAAAGATTTTAAATTGAAATTGAAAATTGGTTTAACTTTTGATAATATGCAAAATTTACTCCTCCCAAATATTCCTGTCCAAGAGATTTCTTGTTTCCGACAACTGTGGGTATACGCATTTGAGATCCATAACTTCATCAAATAATAGTGGACAATTCTACATCTACCACGAAGGGCGAGCCTATAAAAGGCCAGACGAAGTGTGCACGTTTCTTAAGGATTACATAGAAACATTTATACCTGATAGTGTTACTGATCTACATCTATTTTCTGATGGATGTGCAGGACAAAATCGTAACCATACAATGGTAAGATTTATCCTGGCCTTACAAGCAACCAAGCGGTTTAAAAGAAATATTTCATTATTTCCCCATTCGCCGACACTCATTCTTCCCCTGCGATAGGGACTTTGGAACAGTAAAAATACTGATTAGGAGAAATGACAGAATTTATATTCCAGAGGAATATCAGGAAATGATA
This sequence comes from Aromia moschata, assembly GCA_029963805.1. Taxonomy (NCBI): domain Eukaryota; kingdom Metazoa; phylum Arthropoda; class Insecta; order Coleoptera; family Cerambycidae; genus Aromia; species Aromia moschata. Next base: position 1,371,883 of record JAPWTK010000056.1, on the reverse strand, counting down.
GTGTCTTGCAGAAAAAAAGAATCCATTTACTTTCAAAGAAATTACCTATAAAGATATCCTAGATTTTAAAAACTGGTGGCCTGCTAGTTATAAAAAACTGCTTCCTCAGTGAAAAAAACCTGGAGATGATAGAGACAACGAACTATTTTCTATTTCACACTATAGACAGTTTGTTTATGACAGTTAGTGTCCAGGATACACTACAACCTACGAATACATAGCTGTCCATGACCTTTTTTTTTGCTATACCTGTGAGAGTGGGAACTTTCTTCACTTTTTGATTCATCCAGATCGTCTATCTAAATAAGTACTACAACTCTTCTATACAGGACAACACGGAAGATTCAATGGTTATGACGCAGTTTTTTTAGTTTCCTTAAAACTATGTTTTTGGACTTGGACTCACCAGTTCAATTTAATTTGATAAATAAAACATTAATCTAATATTTACAAATTATTTAACAGGGAATAACAAGTGAGATTTCAAGCGAAGTTTTGTCTTTATCATCTCAAACTTCTGCGACTGCCAGTGGTCTGACCTTCACCACTACTACTACTACTCATACTAGTAATATGCCCTTACTAGTTCCCGAGCACAGGCCATCTACTAGTTTGTTTTGACTTGCTTGGTGACTACGTATGAATTAAATTATGAATAGAAATGAGAAAAGAGCAGATTATAAACTCTATATTTAATAGAAGAGCAATATGGAACCAGTCACACCTAGAAATAGGTATACAAGTATTTTGGACAGACTGTGGGCAGAAGTAGCTGAAGAATGCCAATCAACAGGTAGGTTAAAATCAGTCACTTGTTCTTATTTAAAATAATAATAACAATAATAATAATAATAATAATAATAAAGTAGGTAACAATATATTTTGGATAACTACACATAAAAATAATTTAGTGTGTAACATCTATTTTATATTAATATTATCTAGTATTAGTAGTATATTAAAATTATCTAATTTTAAGTATATTTGAAAATGTTTATACATATTGAATTGAAAAGACGTTTACATAATCCTTAAATGTATCCCTTCCGAATTTTCCATTTGTTGATATACGGCCTCGTTGTTATGGCCTGAATCTCAACTCGCCCTCATTAACTTGTGTTATATCGTTTAAATGCCGTTCAAATCTTTCCAGATCAATAATCACATTTTGTAAAACACATATTGCTTTGATTTGCTTTGATCTTATCAGCAGTTTTTTCATCAGTTTCTATAGCTTTTGATAGTATCCGCCATTTCGAGTAGAGAATACCAAAAGAACATTCTATTGTTTTATGTGCTCTCGACAGACGCTGATTAAAATAGGTACATTCTACATTCAATTCATTTCAGCTATACGGTTTTAGTAGAAATGTCTGAAGAGGGTATGCTTTATCTGCTATAAAAACAAAGGGCATTTTAATATTTGTATTTGGAAGGCACCGGTCTTCGGGTATATTCAACTTCTTTTTAGATAGTAGTTTGTACATATTTGAGCTTTGAAATGTTCCAAAGCCCCCAACATCTATCATTGTAAATCTGTATTTTACATCACAGACACCTTGAAGTACTATAGAAAAATACTGCTTATAGTTGTAGTACATGCTACCAGAATGGCTGGGACATTTTATTTTCACATGTTTTCCATCTAATGCCCTGAGACAATTTGGGAAATTCCATACTTTGAAGTATTCTTTGCTTTCCAATATTTTCAAACATTTCTGTAGATGGAATTGGCATGTGTTCTGGTTGTAAGACCTTCCACAGTACATCGACAGTTTCTTTAACAATTTTTCCAACTGTCGATGCGCCCATACGGAATGTAAAAGACAAACTCTTAAAAGATTCACCAAATACCTGCAATTAAACAACAAATAAATAAATAAAACACATTTATTATGTGCTTGTGTAATTAATCAGAGAGCACTTAATCTTTTTTACAACAAAAAACATTTCTTTTTCAAGTAATTGAATAAAAACAAACTAAATTCAATATTATTGAATTCATTGTTTATGTTTTGTAAATGCTGTAAATTCTTCGCTTTTTTTAGTTAAGGTAGTTTAAGCAAAATGGAAAAATCTCAGGGACTATTTTAGAAATGAATTAAAAAAAAATCCAATGCCACGGTCTGGAAATGTAGCTGACATAACAGGCAAATCTCATTGGCCCTATTTTAAGAACTTAATGTTTTTAAAAGATCAGATTCTTCCTAGACAGTCTCAGAGTAATTTGTCAGAAGATGTTATCAATGAAACTGATAACAGTAATTTAGAAGAAAATGAGCCGTCTAATAAGTTACAGTCTCAACTGTCAGATGATGAAGATCATACCCAAACAGAGTCAGTAGACTAGTCTCTTCATCCAACTCCTTCGTCTTCAACCACAGAGGAGCCCTGCACAATCCTACCGGGTAGATCTAGGAAACGAACTCTGATGAGTTCTTAACTAGAGTGTCCATGTGATCATGGACACTATTTTCGATTGAGAAAGAAAAAATGAAATATTTGATTAATAAACAAGCGAATAAAAAAGCAGAAGTTACCCCGGCAGATGAAGACAAGTTATTTTTTGAGAGTATCTTACCGCATGTGAAAAAAATTCAAGACTGCAATAAATTACAATAATTTAGAAATGAAGTACAAACGTTAGTTCAAAAATATGCGTATAAGCCGCTGCCGTCGCTGCCGCCAGCACAAACATTTCAAATCATTAACCCTTATAACACTGTTACATTGTTTTCGGAGTATCAATAATTATCATTATTATTTTTATTATTGAGTTACTACTTTAAGTTACTTAATATCCAAGTTTTAATGGAGATAAAAAATGTTTTTAATTCGTAACGTGTTTTTTTCTTACCTTAAAGTTACAACCAGTGTTTCCTCTGGTTGTATTGGTTTATGTATAAAATTTGTCCATTTCTTCGTCAAATGACCAGCGTGAATTTCTAGTCTGAAAGAAATTAATCTTTCTCATTCTCTTATTTTTAGGTCAATCACAAGTACAATTTCGTTGATCCAGAAACTGGTGCTAACACAAACAATATCGCGGCTACTTGGCGGGTATCCAAATATTACATGAAGTACCCAAATCGCAAAAAAAATTCATGAGTGGAAATCTGGCAAAGTACATGTTCAACAAGTTTTGTAAAAATAGAAATTTGAACCCGTTTGTTGAGTTTTGTAAAATTGCGGGTAATCTTAATAAACCCTAATGATCCTGATAACGTTATGTTAAAAGATTAAATAAAAGTCCAATTTTTTTGATTACACAATAAAGCGTACTTTTTATTTAATTTTACTAACTTCAAATTAGGTTAAGTTAAGTTAAGTTAGGTTAGTTTAGGTTAGGTTCCCCCTCGAGGAGCTGTGAGACCTTGACGTTGGTGAGGGGGTTCAGTAGTTGACGATGAGCCTGATAGCTATGTCGGCCGGAGCTACGGCTCCTGGTAGGGTCACCCAAGCCGAACAGGTATCGGGGACGCAGCGAAGCCAAGGACAGCTCAAACCCCAGGACCCACTTCGAAAAGAGGTGGTACGGGAACTGGCGAACCCGGGGAAATCTAAGCTGGGGTGGCCGAGCGCTAGCTGCCCTCTACATACCGTAATCTCGGACCGCAGTTCAACGACCTCGGTAGGGAAATGTTCTGCGGGATCTGAGACCGGGGGGCTTGCCTTAATCGGCCAGCCTGACTGTGAATTATATGACTGATAGGAGACAGAGGACAATGGTCTATGGACTGGCTTTGGAAATTCAAGATAAAATTCTTACTGAAATGACTAACACAATGGAAAATCTAAGAGTTAAAGGCAAGAAGTCTTTACTTCAATTTCAAAAAGGTACAAAAAATACATTCACGTCACAATGCCACCACCAGTAAAGTTCGTAATAATTTGCATGATGTCTTTGATGGCGTGCCTCCAGGCTGTCAAAAAATAAACCATATCTATTTTTTAAATATAAATTTAATACCAAGTCAGTCCTCAATAACCCAGTGTAAAAATATGTAAATTTATTTTAGAAATCATTATGACGAATCCAGTCTTTGTTTAAAGAACTTAAATCTGAGTTTTCTTGTGAGTATATCATAACGTATCGACTAAACCAGGACGTACTGGAGAATTTTTTTGGAGCAATTAGGGCTAAAGGAGGACTTCATGACCATGCAGATGCCTTACAATTCAGATATCGTCTACGCTCGTATATTCGTATCGAGACACTTCACATGTCTCAGAAATAATTTCAGAAACAGTGGCTTTCCCTAATCGAAAATCGTAAGCCAGGAGGTCATACTTGAACCATCAGCTAGATACCTTAGCGTTAATTCCAGTCGCGTTGTAACAGGAATGGGGTCTCTCACAAAACATTGTCTTTCAATCTGTGGTCCAACAATTTCTAGCAATTTGTCAAACATAAGAGGTGTCATACGCAAATAATTAAAATATTTCTCAGGGTCATTTAATCTCATTTCCATTATTAAATTTTCACTGTGTCCTTGCATCCTTTTCATCCTCTCAGTGAATATTGGTCTCACCCATAATTTTTTATTCCGATTGTATTTCATGTCTAGATATTTTGAAAATAATATTAATATTTTTTTCCTCGATGTTCTATTTCAGTTTTTACTTTTTTCTAAACTTAGCGCAGAGTACTCCAGTATATAAAAGCAATGTATCTGAATCCATATTTCTTGAAATGTGTGTTTGAACTAGATAGAAAATTAAATTACCGAACTGAAAGGTTATTCACGATTCACGCTGATTACGAATTCCGACGCAGAAGATTCCGGATTCGCAATCTGTACCGTTTGAACGAACAAAAATTGGAACACGGAATATTTACGGAATATTCAGTTCCGTTTTCGATGACATGCGGACGCGCCCTTACGATCAGCACCAACGGCAGGAAAACGAGGGACTGTAAGGAAGGGGAGAACACGTGGGCGAGCGACTATTTTGACTGATACGCCAAATAAGGAGAAGCTCGAAAATCGACATAAAGAGAAAATAATAAAGGAACAAAAGCAACAAGCTGGACAATTAGGTACAAAGAGAACTATTTGTAAACCTAAAACAAAAAATGTTTCAGTTCGTAGCTCTGAAGATGAAGAAACGTTTTGTTTAATTTGTGGAGAAACTTACTCGAATTCGCATCCCAGAGAAAAATGGGTGCAATGTACCAGACGTTTCCAGTGGGCCCATGTGGAATATACAAATGGAGATCCATATTTTGTTTGACAAAATTGTGATTCAAATGATGATATGTAATGAAACAACACTGTCATAACTAACCCCCTGGTTGGGGTATGTTGTGACAACGTGTATCTTTTATGTATATTAGAAATAACTTTGTTCATAATAAACTGTAGTAGTTTGTTTTTATAGATTATAACAGTATACACTTTACTTAATAAACAGTGTTCAAACAACGTGATCACACTCTTGATTAAAAAAACAAATAAATCATATACCAAAATCGTCACAACCAACCCCGGTGTTCCCTACGCATTCAAGTACTTTATCGATATACCCAGCAAAAAAACAAGTTATTTGCAAAAAGGCATTTATTTCCATCTGCGGTATAAGTCAAGGACAGGTGAGACGTCTATGTAACTTACAGTCACAGTCTCTTACACCACATTATAAGCGTGGTAAGCATCCAAAAGCAAATACAACGCATCCTACAGTGCTACAAAAAATCCACGACCAAATTTTGTCTTTTCCAAGAAAGCAAACTTATTATTCTGGAAGAAATATTCAATATCTTGATGCACGATTAGATGTTAAGACAAAGTTTTCGCTATTTAACTCGAAACATCCAAATCTAAACGTGAAATATCAATTTTATGTCCAATATTTCAAGGACAATTTTTCGCTACGGTTTGGTAGATCTCAAGTCGATACTTGTATTACCTGCGAAGAGCTAACCGTCAAAATAAAAAGTTAGGCGACCATGCTAAAAGAGCTGCTGAAGCCGAATTAACTGTATACAAAAGGAGAGCCAAGAAGTTCCACAACAAAATATCAGAAATACGTCAATTATGTGAAACTCGAGAAGACGTTACAGCACTTAATTTTGATTTTATGCAAAACTTGCCGCTACCACATATACCAATCGAAGATATATTTTATTTGCGGCAGCTTTGTGTCACTGTTTAGGTGTAAAATACTTAAAAACTAATAAGACTGTGTTTTATGTATTTCACGAATGTGTAGCAAACAAGGGAAGTAATGAAATATGTTCAGTGTTGCTTCATTATGTAGACATTTTTTTGGGAGAAAATATCCAGGAGTTATTTTTGTTCTCCGATAACTGCTCTGGACAGAACAAAAACCACACTGACATACGATTTTTAATGGCATTAACAGACACCCAACATTTTCGTTGGAGGCTACTCTTTTTACCGAATGACTAGGACTTTGGTGTTACTAAAAGGAAAATAAAAAAAACATGATTGCGTCTTTATTCCAGATCGGTACTATGCCATTATGGCTAATGTCAAAATTTTAAATTATTTGTCATTCAGACATATCAGATTTATAACTTCAGTAAGTGGTGGCCCCTTCATTATAAAAGAAACTGCTTATCCGCTGAATCGTTTGGGAAGAAAGTACTCAAAGAACAAAAACAGTCATTTACACCGTCCTCATTCATGTCCTTTGAATACAATCACAATAAAAGGGGCGTTGTTATAGCACATGATTTTATTCATGGTTTACACTATCACACGTTTAGTTTACTAAGAAATACATCGAATCATGCCATTGCATTTCCACCGATAGAACAGGTGTATCCAAATAACTGTGTTCCAATAAACCCAAAAAAAAAAAAATAGAAAATATTCGACAAGTTCAGCCCAGCATTCATGACGAGTATAAGCCATTTTATCAAGAAATCTTGCGATGGCCAACAACAGATATTGTAGAAGAAGGAGGAGATATAGAAGATGATAATGAATATGATTACGTTCCATGGTGTAAAAACACTATTGTAATAACATTAATACATTTTTTTTACTGTCTATTGATGTTTAATTTGTGGTACCTGATGTGTAAGAAAGTATTACAGACTACTTTCATTCTTTGCATAAACTGCATAAGTCAAGATATCAAAACTATTTTTTTCTCAAAAACATGTTTAGCAAAAAACTATTGTGTGTATTTTTTATATTATAAGCCTATTTTCAAATAAATTTAAAATTGTTTGGGTACTTGATTTATTAATTTTATTTAATTATCCAGTTCTTTGCTTCTCCTGTAAAATTGCGTTTTAGTGACTTATGTTGTTTTTGAAACAAGTGATTCAATTAGAAATCAGTCAAAACACATTTGAAGTAGATGAATTTTCAAAAATTAAATATTAGCTAAGCAGGGGTCTACCCAAAACCGAAAAACATGGCAAGTAGTCTACGAGACAAAATAGTTTGAGGACCTCTGCACTAGACAATTCCAAGAATCAAACTCAGACGGAAGATCTGCATCGAGCCACTTCTAGTACAGCTCACCCTACAAGTCCACTATACTCTTTAGACGAGAACCTTCCACTCATAAATTAGGTCCCAAATTCATCCCCCAAATCACCAGAAAATTCCAAGAATCCAAAATAGGAAGAAAACGAAAACCTTTGTTCAATCTGCTTGTCTGACTTTCGACACTATGTTGGAAAGGATTTAATTTTCTGCGTCAATTGCAATAGATGGGTTTGCGGAAATTGTAACAAGGGCACCAAGAATCCTCGGTTTGAATGTCCAAGATGTGAGGATAATGAATAAAGGTGTAACAAAAAACATTTTTTTAAAGAATATTATTTTTGTTTTTGTTAGCGTTACCATTTTTTGTTTTTTGTTATCTGTCACTTTCTCTACATTATTATAACCTATATTTAATAAATATTAGCTTGATAAAAACCTGGATTTTTAATGTTTTGAATAAAATATTGTAAAATAAAAAAATATATGTTTTTTTTTGTGTCAAACTATGCCCCCAAATGGAACTAATTTGACCTCCAGTACAAAACAGTACCATGTCAAAGTAACCCCTAGCATGGGGCTACTTTGACACCAAAAAAATATTTTCTTATATCAAGGAGTGCTTTTAGAAGGTTGTCGCTTACAGGCAATGTTGTCAAGGCATCCATTGGTTCAAACAAACACTAATTTTTGATTCGGATACATAATAAAAAAGTTACGATAAAACAACTCTAAACTATTCCAAAAGTACCAGACAGAATATGCAATATAGACGAGACTGGGATCACCATAGTTCTCTCCACACCTCGAGTTATTACACAATCAGGTAAAACAAACATTATTCGGTATATGTGAGATAAAGCTGATTTTTTGACTATTTTCAGGGAGAAAACAAGTGGGTCAGATCGTGTCAGGCGAACGTGGACAATTAGTGACCTTCTGTGGTATTATCAGTGTAACAGGCTCTACAATACCACCTGTATTTGTATTCCCAAGGGTAAAATAAAAGTTATTTTATAAATGGTACATATATACAAGTTAGTTTATAAACCAGGGTCATTGGGATTGATCCAACCTGATTGTTTTCAAAATCAGGTTGGATGACTGGAGATATCTTAAATGTGGTAAAACACATTCAAAACCATACTGCCTCATGACATACCAGGATTAGCAAAGAAAGCATATTTAAGTTCGTTTACACCAAAAGATATTATAAAAGCCTTTGAAAAGCCAGGACTTTGGCCAATTAACCGCTTAGCTTTTTCAGATGAAGACTTTATTTCGTCTTCTGTTACTGATCGTGTCATGGAAAACGAAAATGTGTCAGTATTTCAACAGAACAGTAATTGTGAGAATAGACCATAACTAATACCAAGTACATCGTCATCTGTTATAATAACTGGCAGTCAAGAAGTTACCGACCACACCTTCAACATCTTTAATAACAACCAGCAGTGATATTATTGATAGCTCTGAAAGAAAGAATTACCAGCCACACCTTCAATATCAACAATCAGTGAAATTGTTGATAGCTCTAAAAGTTCACCACTTACCAAATTGTTATCTCTCGAACAGGTTAAGCCATTCCCTAAAGCGCAGCCTAGGAAACAAACAACTAGGCAGAGGCAAGGAAAGTCTCGTATTTACACCACAACACGGCACGAACAAAAAGGCACGATTAGAGGACATCGCTAAGAAAAGAAATATGAAAAAAATTAAGCAAGTAACCAAGAAGGTGAAATTTAATATTAAAGAAACGGTCCGAAATGTTCCAAGTTCATCCGAAAGTGACAGTGAAGTGGAAATGAGCTTATCTGATTCGTAGTCTTAGTATTATAAACTTCGGATCAATTTTGTATTTGTAAATATTTTCTTCTCTATCGATTCCCACAATCATTTTAGTCCAAAACCAACTATTTCTGTATTAAAATCCCACTTAAAAGTGATGTTTTGAAGCATAACCGGCTATCTCCTAATTTTGAAGCAAACCCGGCTATATTCAATGATACGTTTTAAAACGTTTATAACCTCCAAATTCATTCGGGCACATATGAAGACGGGTGTGTTTGTTTTGCCTGTCATGTGTCTAGTTTGCATAATATTATTATCTCTAATACCTAGGGTGTATTAGTGGATTATCACGGATGCCGACGAAATTACTGTTTTGGAAGGTATCCAGGGCAGCAGAAAACGAAAAAAGCAGTTGTCACAACGAGATTTCAACAAGACAGGAAGGTGAGGTTATGTTATTGATACTAATATGAATTATATGAACTATAAATTTTCATGATCATTAATAAGGTTGTTTCTTTTAGTTATTTTAATGCTTGTTTTTTGCATCGAGCACTCTTTTAGACTGGATTTGTTTCATTATTTACAGATATGGCGATTCAGATCCGGCGTTAAATAATTTCCATCGACCTTGTCAGCACAATAGAAAAAGTTTCAAATGTATGAGTGTAAAATTATGCGATATACATGTGCGATAAACATATGCGATATACATATGCAACGTTTCTATTCAGATTCAAATAAAATTAATCAAGACTTTCGATTATGCCATATGCTATATGTGGCACCTATTATTCGTAAAAGGCGTTCAGAGCTGGAGGCATTAACAGGTTGAGTGCAAGAAAATTTTGGGCAATCCTGGCGAAATTGACACCAAGTAAATTTTCATACATTTCATTAAAAACGATATAAACTTTCTATATTTAAATCTATTTGTTGAAATTGAATATGATTTTCTGTTTTTTAACTTTTTGTTAGGCAGGATCAAGGAGGATCGCGTGCTCGGTGTACTTAAAATATTTCATGATAAACGACTGATGGCTCAAGAAAAGAGAGGGGGTGATTGAAAAACAATGAAATCTGCGGAAAGACAAAAATGAGTAATGAGATTTATTGAAAAATTTAAAACCATCGAGTCGCATTATTGCAGAAATAGGTCTTGCCGTACGTTCTTACCCTCTGATTTGAATATATCGAATATGTGGCGTCAATATTGTAAGGAATTGGAAGTCGACCGGTCGTTTATTATGGTTAAAAAAAGTTACTTTCGACATATATTTAACACCTGCTATAATATTGTATACGGTTCCCCTAGAACAGCTGTTTGTTCTACTAGCTTCCAATTACAGGAAAAAATCAAAATAGAAAAAAATGAGCAACTAAAAAAAATCTGATGACCGAGCGCCACGTACATAAATTAAGAGCTAAAGCTTTCCTTGACTCACTAAGAGAAGAAAGGCCAGGCCTTAAAACAATATTTGATTGCAACATTTGATTGCCAAAAAAATCAGGCAATGCCAAGCAGGCATATTATAGCAGACAGTTATATACATACAGTAAGCAACGAAAATCATCATACACGCTGTGGTTGTACTATTACCGAGATTATTTTCTCCTGATATGAGATAAAACATGAACAGTTGTGTTAATTAACTCATGTGCAAAGGAATAAACATGATACCAATTATAACAAACTACTGTATAGGCAACACACTTGGAGTGTGTGTAATGGGTAAAAACTACATGCAACAAAAGTTATCATACACATGCGCTAATCACTCGGGATTCACACAGCTGTTGTGATACTGACTGCGTAATATTGTATATTGGTTAAAGACGTGCATCGAGGATTAACAAACAAAATAATGAAAACGCCTAGAAGAGAAACAACCGCCGAAGAACGTGAGATTGTGTTGCGCCTAAACCGCGATGGAAAATCGGTGCGTCAAATCGGAAAAATTCTTGGTAGAAACCATTCAACAGTGCCGCAGATTTTACAAAGGTACTCAGCAACAGGTTTGTTAGTAAATCGGCAGCGTACAGGGCGACCACCACTATTAACACAACGCGATCGAAGACGAGTTTTAGGTGCAGTAAGAACAACTCCAATGATAAGTGCCCCTAAACTGGCAGCATAAATATCTGTGGACTGTGGAAAACCTGTGCACGCACAAAATATTAGGAGAGTATTATGGAATGCTGGACTGCGAGGTTGTATTCCATGAGAAAAAATGTTAATTTCCGACATTAATAAAGGAGAAAGGATTGAATTTGCGAATGGCTACAAAAATAAGGACATGACGTATTGGCAAACGGTTCTTTTCACAGACGAAAGTAAATTTAATGTATTTGGCGAAAATCAAATGAAGCACTTAAACTCCTCAATATGATACCCACCGTTGATGACAAATGTTAGAACTCATATTCCCCGTAGCTGGGCATTCGTATATTCCCCCAGATAGGGTTTTTCGTTCGTAGCGCTTATCGTTTTTATTGTAACTGGAGACCACTTAGCCGGACTTGGGAGAACTTCTGTAATGATTTAAGCATTGCCTTTCCCGATAAAGAAACCCCGGGTACGCGTGCTTATACTGCTGCATTAGTGGCAACTGAAAACAATTTGAATGTTACAATTCATTCAGTAACTGGATTCACACCGGCCGTATTGCATCTGGGAGATAATCCCCGACTTGCTGCTACCCGTGATTTTTTGGGCGATGCACCACCTACTGATAACTTCATCGAAGCAGATAAAGCTATTCACGAGGCTCAAAGACGGATGAGAAACCGTGCATATCAGTGTGCACAGAAATTCGATACTACTCGATATCGAACTAATTCATTCGCGCCTGGCGATATGGTAGCTGTCGAGGATTCTCAATTAGTTGGCGGCGGGAAACTCAATGCAGCGGAAACTCAGAACTCTTTGGGCGAACCTATTTGAAATGCCAAACTGGAGAGATTGCCGTTAATGGTTTCCAAGCGACAGGCATTTATCCATTAAATAAAAACATGCAGATTTCATTGCTGCTGAAATTGAAGCAGAAAAGACTTCGACTTGATGACACTAGTGATGAAGAGGATGCAATGCTGGTGGCTTCAAACACTGCTGTCAATTTGAATGAACCTGAAAATTCTGACATTCCAACAGAACGATAATTCTACCAATTCTCACGTAACACCTGACTGTCACTCAAACCACAGTAATTCATCATCTAATTCTCCCAGTTCTCCATCCAGGTCTAATAACACAGCTTGTTGATATTCCTTCAACAAGCTTTTATAACAAATCTGCCACATCTTTCAGAGAACCTTGCTCACAACCTGATGTAAAAAGAAAGTTATTTGAGATGTCTCATCCATCAATTCCTTCCACATTTGGGTCTCCACGAACATCTTTGATAACACCATATGATCTTTCCCTTGTGCCTTGTGAAAAGCAAATCCCCCCAATCGTGGGAGTAAACCAAGTAAGTGTTCGGTGATAACGTCTTCACCTTACAAAAATGTTTTGATCCAGTCTCTCAACAAGGTCAAGGTCAAGGATAAGCAAAAAGGAACAGGAAATGGAAAAGAAAACGGAACAGGAAAAAGAAAAGGAATAAAAAAAGGAAAACGCAAGCAGATTCCAAAAGCCACAAAGAATCGAAAGAAGACTTCTAGTTCTAGCAGCGCGGATGAGGAGGATTATGTGCCTGTAGTTGATGATGATAGCGATTACAATGAGTTTCCTGATTCCCAGTCACCACAAGACGGAGCTGACGTAAATTGTATGTCTTGCGATGGTCTTTTTGCAGAGAATAACCACGGCGAAATATGGATCAAATGCCTCATGTGCAATTAATGGGCCCATAAAGAGTGCGCTGGGGCCGAAAAAGAAGAATATGTATGTGATTTTTGCAAGTAGTAGATATAAGTTCTAATGTATTATTTCATTTTAGATGTTTAAATATATTTATCAAACGTTTATCACATTTGTCGTACATTTATCACACATTCTTGAGTGTAACCCATATTTAGGGTCAATATTCAAACGACGCAAAAGTCCACCTTTTCATTATTCACGAAATAAAGAATTTATATTTTGTTTAAATCAATGTGCACTTTTGGCAGATTGTACCTAACTAATGCAGTTATCGTTAGGTACCATTGGAATTGAAATTGAAGTTTTAATTAGTTTTTGATAAACAAAAATAAAATGGGTGGCCCATATTTGCTTCCTTTCCTCTAACAACTATTTTGGACAATGTTAAGGGTCTGGTGTCACACTTTAGATGTAGTTCTAAAGCCACTGCAAAACTGAATGAATTGCAAAGAAAATTCTAGAGTTCCAATTGAAAAAAAAATTAATACATAATGTTGTAACACGTTGGAATTCAACATTTTATATGATTGAAAGATTTATAGAGTTAGAAGTCTCATTGCGCTCTGCAGTGGCTCTCCTAGATGTAGCTTTGCCAATACTATCCGTGGAAGAATGGAGCATATTAAAACAACTGTGCAAAATTTTACGGCCTTTTGAAACGGCTACCTACGTCGCAAGTGGTGAAAATTGTTTATCAGCTTCGTTAGTAATAGTAATTACTAACGGATTATTAGATGTATGTAGTGAACTACAAAACATTCTTAATTTTATCTAACACTTCGAAATCTGTGATAGTAAAATTGGAGAGTGGGCTATGCGAGCGACTAGGAAATGTCGAATATAGCAACACATTGGTTATGTGTACTTTTTTGGACCCTAGATTTAAGACAATAAGTTTCAAAAATGCAGATGCCGTGGAACGAGTTAAAAAAATACTATCGGTGCAGTAGCCGATTAATTGATAATGAACACCAATCAAAGATAGTTAAGGAAAACGAATGTACGGTTACAAAAAATTATTATTGAAGGACCAGTCAAGAGCAAACTGTATTTGATACTAGTACACCGTGTTATATTTGCTATAAGCCGTTTAGCCAAGATGAACAAAAATTGCGTAACCATTGTCATTTAACAGGTCACTTCCGCGGAGCCGCGCATTCTGTGTGGAATTTGAATTTTAAAGTTCCAAAATATATTCCTGTCTTTTTTCATAACCTCAGAAATGCTAAAACAAAGAAAAATATATTTCACTCTTAAAATTAATACTTGTCGAAAAATCGACTGGTCCGAAAGAGCAAAGGGCCATAAGGGAAAATTTTACATTGTGACTCCGATTTTCAAAATGGTATTTTTCTTCGATGACCCACGATGACCTGCCACTAGCCCTAGAATATTATGGAAATCGACGGATACAATTTTTTTGTAAAAAAATTAAAGTGTCAGATTCTTCAGCATCAGGTCTATGGTAGAAATTTGAACTTTGAGCCTCTTGATGAGCACGTGGCTCATCGATATGGGGCATGAAACTTTCAGGGCCGAAAAGATATTGTCATAAGACATATTTTGGCAAGGCGGCAAGTTGTAACTAATTTTTTTGTGGCCGCTAGGGGGCGTCAAGGTTTTTGTTACTTTTTGTTAAAATTCCGTTATAAATGGGTTTCAATCGATGCATTGGGACGAAAATCATCGAATTAGATGAATTCTAATGTTGCAAAATACAGTGAAAAAACATTATTCTAAAAACATTTATTTGTTATTCGTTACTGAAAATGTATTTTACAAAATAAAATTTACATTATTTACAAAGTGAATCACATTAGCTCGTCTTTTTTTTTTATTTTCGTCCCAATGCATCGATTGAAACCCATTTTTAGCGGAATTTTAAGAAAAAGTAACAAAAACCTTGACGCCCCCTAGCGGCCACAAAAAAATTAGTTACAACTTGCCGCCTTGCCAAAATATGTCTTATGACAATATCTTTCGGCCCTGAAAGTTTCATGCCCCATATCGATGAGCCACGTGCTCATCAAGAGGCTCAAAGTTCGAATTTCTACCATAGACCTCATGCTGAAGAATCTGACACTTTAATTTTTTATAAAAAATTGTACCCGTCGATTTCCATAATATTCTAGGGCTAGTGGCAGGTCATCGTGGGTCATCGGAGAAAAATACCATTTTGAAAATCGGAGTCACAATGTAAAAATTTTCCCTTAAGGCCCTTTGCTCTTTCCCCAGTGTGTTTCTATAGTTAAGATTTGTGGATTATTTTCGATTTCTCCCAACGTCTATTGACAACTTAAGTCGAAATTTGGAATCTGACCAATGTGCTCAAGTTAGAAAATATTTTCAAGACGACAATGAGTTTAATTTGATAAGGCATAAAGGTGTCTTTCCCTATTACGTAGATTAGTTTGAAAAATTAAATGAAACAAAATTACCTACTAAAGATAAATTTTATAATGACTTAACTAGTACAGCGATTTCTGACGATGATTATCAGTGAGCTACTGAGGTGTGACAAACATTTCATTGTTCAACACTTGGTGAATATTCAGATATTTACTTGAAATCAGATGTACTTCTTTTGGCTAAAATTTGAAAATTTTAGATCTGTATGTTTGGAAAAAATTTAAGTTAGATCCTGCCCACTACGTAACAGCACCATCTCTGAGTTGGGACGCCATGTTACGTTTTACACGAGTTGAACTCCAGCTTTTGACTGACATAGTCATGCTTCACTTTTTAAAAAAAGGAATAAGGGGTGGCGTAACTCGGTGCAGCCAAAGGATGGCGATAGCCAATAACACATTTTTGTCAAACTATGATCCGTCAAAACCTTCCTCATACATTCTATATCTCGATGCTACGAATCTTTATGGCCATAGCATGTCACAGTCACTTCCTAAACGAGATTTCCGGTGGCTTGACTTTAACGAAATTCACTTTTGATGTTTTCAAAATTGAGGATACTGTTTCAAAATTGCCCCCTTACCCCCCACTACTGCTAGAAGTGGGGGTAACTAGAGGGATAGTTTCCGAAGAGTTGATACCATTTCATATCTTCTGTTGAATTATCATTCTTCCTTATACAGAGTTTGTAAGCTGTACTATTTGTAAGTACTGGTGAGGAGAATATATTCCGCTTAGATTGCTTCATTCTTTTGCATTTTATAGGCCAGCTTTCATTTCTTCCACCGTTGCTGTCGAAACATATAAACACTTCTTACCTCGTACAGAGGTTGTATATAGAGACTGTTTAGCGAAATAGTTTACAAGAGTAAAAGCTTAGACGCTAACATCTTACTGACATTTTTAAAGCCGCATACCTATTTATTCTAATACAAAAGGGTGGGGGTTATTATAAATACGGTATTTCATATATTGATTTATTTGGTATTTACAAATCTATTCCTATTTTGAAATACATTTTCATTCCACTTATGCACATCTTCGGGAGATATTTGCAGTTGGCCCTCGCTCTTCTTACAGCTGCAACTACTTTCTTCCTCATCCTGTAAATTATATGCCACCACATACCAGTGCGGTCGAATCATTTTTATTTTATATAGAAAATCTCGCTAATTACACAATATTATTTCGTCAACTAACTTGTCAAGAGTTATGCGGCCTTGTAAATACTTCTCACATACAGTGACCGCTCGGCTGTATTTTGCTGTTGCTTTTCGAATTGTTGATTCGATTCCTCATCGTGGTCTATCCCATACTCTACATACAGTCTATCATGATCGGCATAAAATGCTGTCAGAAATAGCACTACTCATATCACTTACTCCCTTTTGTATATATTTTATCCGGTTCTTAACATAGTCTTCCATTTTCATTATAACACGTCTATGGATAATAGAAAGTTAAATATTTGTTATAAATGCGTGCTATCTCCGCCTTGCTTGCTCCTTTGGGGTACTGTTGCATATGGACTGTCTCCACTACAATCAGTCTTGTTTGTTTGCATACACCGGTACAGAGGCCTATTATATATTCTGGTCTGCTAAGCCACCCACTGTTATAAATATATCCTGTATGTATAGACGGCACACATTACATCTTTTCTTTACGATTACTGCTGACATATTATAGACTAGAGTGTATTTGTTACTGCATCGTTATTTGTACACATTGTCCCCACCCGTATGTACTTCTAAAAAATACTTTACGCAAATGAGTTCACTGACTTGCTATAACCTTGTGCATGACCTTGTTACACAGGGGTTACTGGCCAGTCATCTAAATGACCTTGTGCATGACCTTGTTATACAAGGGTCACTGGCCGGTCATCTGAATGACTTTGTGACAGAAGCCCCATATATACTCTACTTATTCCCATCAGTATTAACAGAAAATCTGAGGTATAATTTTATATTCGTTTATATTTTGTATTGTTGTTGAACGTTGGAGTGTTTTTTGGCTCTATTTTAGCAAAATGAGTGACACACTTACTGAAAAGGAGTTACGCCAATCGTGTGAATTATTAGAAACAGATGATGACGAAGAATTCTATAAAAAGCTTGGTGTGCCGGTTCCTTTGGGCAATGAGTCAGAAGATGAATTGGATGCTGAGAACGACGATGCAGATGAAATTTTGTTGCTGAAAATGTCAATGTCACAGGAAATATGCTACAGAAGATGATAGAGCAGGAAGAAGACCTTGAAGCTGCATCTGAGGTAACTGCTTTATTTATATGTACACAGTTTGGTCATACTAAATAGCTGTAAGTCATCAATATATGTACTATCTACATTTTGAGTTGGCTTATGTATAGAAGACACGAAAAGCAAACGTGTAAAAAACATGAATTATATCTGTTACAGTTCCAAATGTCTATTGCCAAAGGGTTAGCTGCTGCAGGCAAAATGATTGCAAGAAAAGGGGCCGCCCATCATCTGACCAAGCTGATGAGAGGCCGGTCGTGGAAAAACGCCGAGTTACTGTATTACTACTGAACGATATGATAAGTATGGACATTTTCCTAATGTGGTAGGAAACCAGTCCAAGTGTAAAATTTGCCGTAATGGTTTCTCCAAAACAGTGTGTTCAAAATGTAACATTTCCTTATGCCTTACTAAGAAAAAAATTGTTTTGTTAATTTTCTTTTAATAATAAACGACTTTATTTGCTCCTTGTTACAAAAATAAGCGTACTATTAGAATAGAGCAAAAAAGGCGAAGTATCGCTCAAAGAGACCTTTTTAACTTAAACTGAAATTTCCATACGAAATAAATGTTTTTTCCATCTATTTCTTACGGTGGTGCACCTAGAAATATTTGGGGGGGGGGGGGTGAACCTAAATATATAGGTATCAGATTATGAAAAAAAGTATGTAAACATATTTTGTAAAGGACACCGCTGCAATTTGAGTATATGTTTGTTACCAAGTAGCTTGATGGGGATGGCCTCTCAAGCCCCCCTTGGGTACGCCAGTGATTTGTTACAATTATTATTTGCAATGTTTACATTTATTATCTGTAAGTACCCCTCTGATAGCTTTTGCAAATTCATATTCATATAACAACTGCTATCTGATTTATTTTATTATTCTCTAAATAATGTTTCTAAAACAGGGTTTTTCTCCCATAGTTGTTTCTAAACAACACATCTCCATGGTTACAAGAAGTGTCAAAATCCAAAAAAGTTGGTAACCATATTCTAATGCCGGCTCCACACTCGCGCCGGGAATGCCCGCGAAAGGGCGCGAACGCGAGTGTAGAGGCTTTCGTGTCTTCGCGTTCGCGCTTCGCGACGTTCCCCGACCGGGGTCGGTTTTCTGTACCCGCGATAAAGGGTTCGCGGTACGTTTATGAGGCGTGAACGCGAATGCATCCACACTGACTGCGTGAATTCAGTCTGGTTGTATTCTCTGGTGAAGAGGTGTTGTGATAATTGAGAGAAAAGGACCCCGCACAAAACAAGTGGGTGAGGGGGTACAGTTAAATGGACTGAAAATTTAGTATGTTGTACTTCATGACATCCTGATCAAAAGTCCTCATGAACAGAATGCCTGAAAATCAATACTTTTTGAGATACGAAGTTGCAAAGGACTGAATGAAATATTGCAGCACCTGCAAAAGGCATGCTTGAGTGTATTATATCGTACAAGGAGTTGTTTAACACTATTATTTTACAACATTGATATTTATGACTTGAAATATGACTTAAAGGCGAAAATCAAGGCCATATCAAGGTCAAGCGAAGATAAAACGATTATATAAATCTGAGAAAGTAGATGTATATGTTTTTGGGGTCGCTGATCCAAATTCGGTGTTTACTTAATCCCTAAAGGTTAACTAGGGGTCATTTCAGGGTCATTCAAAATCAAAACGAAAAAAACTGGTGTATTCTTGGTGTATTCTGGTGCATGATGACCTTGATTTTCGCCTTTAAGTCATATTTCAAGGTCATTCTCGAGTAAATTTAATGATCGAGTGAAAATGTCTTCATAAATATCAATGTTGTAAAATAATAGTGTTAAACAACTCCTTGTACGATATAATACACTCAAGCATGCCTTTTGCAGGTGCTGCAATATTTCAGTCTTTGCAACTTCGTATCTCAAAAAGTATTGATTTTCAGGCGTTCTGTCCATGAGGACTTTTGATCAGAATGTCATGAAGTACAACATACTAAATTTTCAGTCCATTTGACTGTACCCCCTCACCCACTTGTTTTGTATGGGGTCCTTTGTATCTACATCAAAAACTGGCTAAACGTAGTATATCGTTTTGATAAGTTGAAAATACCAGTATATGTTTGGCTTATAAAGTTTAATATATTATGTACAATAAATTGTATTTTTAAAGGTACATTTCCACTACGAATATGAGCGTCTCTTGGAACAATGAGTTAGAATTAACACTGATAGAATGTTATCAAGTTGAACCCGTCCTATGGGATGCAAAACACGAACAGCAGTAGCCATTTCTACGTCCATACTAATTGAAAGCGCGAACTACACTGCGAATTTTGCGAGTGTGGAGGGGCATGTTTTTCGTTTAAAATTCGCGCGCGAACCGCAGTGTGAATTCACGCTGCGATTCGCGGCGCGGGTGTGGAGCCGGCATAATGTATTTTATTAGACAGAATATGACATACAATATTTTTATCCTGACAGAGGAATAATTTGGGACAGAAAAGGTTAACTGGACATAAAATGGAAAAATCTAAGAAATCGGGCTAAGCGAGGCACAGTGTGGTATTTAGTCCCAAAATCTGGCCAAAAACGTTTTTTTTCATAATCAGTTGCCCACCCTGTATATTATTCCTCGAAAAGCTAAGTAGTTACTTCAACCAATGAGGAGGCGCGCAAGGCGGTTGCGCGGTACAGCGCGTCACGCGGTCAGTCGGACTTTGACGTTCGCCTACGCTGTAGTAATATTTTGCGGACGCTAAAATTTTATTGTTTTAAGAACTCTTGTGGTTTTATGAGTAAATAATTTAGTGGTTGTTCTTGAGATGGATTCTTCTAAGCCAGGTATGTACTTCAGCTAACACTATATGTTTGTAATAAATATCCAGCCGATTTTTGTGTATACGGTCTACAACTTGGGTGTAGTTAACTGTTGCATAAATAATTATTTATAATATATAAAAAGGATTTTGTTATATTTCTAAACATTTCTAAGCAATGAAACTATTGTATAATATGGAGTCCTTATTATAAAAGATAGTTATGAAAAAATCTGCCGCCCGAAACTGCCCCTCTTTTTTTTAGTGCTTTTTTAAGGCATCATCCATTTTATATGTAGATAAATTACTTTTATTAAGTTTTTTTTTTATATTCTTAATAGGTCCTTCTGGATTGAAGATTATGACTAGGAATGAGTTGTATGCCATCATGCAACGCTCAAATGAGTCAACATTTGACGGAAAACTTCAATTCATGGAGCAGGAATTATTAAGAAATTTTTCTGAAGATGATGAAAGGATAACTGATGTGAAGCAAAAACTCTCCATTATCAAACACCAATTCAAACAAAAATGGTTAGCTGCTCGCAAAACGAAAGTGAGATTCGAACAAAACAATACTAAATGGTTAAACGGTACTATATCACTACCTAGTAAAGGTAAGTGAAATTTTCGTCAGTGCACGTCACGAATACGACACGGTCACGGTATGATTATGTCTGAACAGGCCTTAACATGGTCATTTAAAGAAAGCTATTGAAAATGGCGTCATTCCTATTTGCCTCTTTCTCACACAAGCATAATCGTGTGAGCGAGCGGCAAAGAGGAATAACGTCTTTTCAATCCCTTTCATTAAATAACCCTGTTATTCTTTATATTTTATTACATTTCTGGGTAATGCCAAGACTTGTTATTGTTATAGGATTCAGTCCCGGGCGTCCTCAAAAATCTTTTGGAGACTCAAGTGAAAGGAGCAAAAGACGAAAAACCAGAGACTTGCGATCCAAAGACATCGAAGAATTGACCTTTGCGACACATATGAAATTGCGGGAGTCAGGTAAAGTTGATGCTTCAAAAGTCGTAAAAGATCTTACGAGAAGTCCTGGAAGAGCAAAGAAGTATGCAAAGGCCATGGAAAAAAACACTGAAGAACAAGATCAACCTAAACAATTATCACCTTTACGTGCTTTAGCAATGTATACAGAAGCAGGACTTACTACAGCTCAATACGAGAGAATTCGAGAAACAAATAAAAAGTTTTTTCCATGTTATTCTGTCCTCCAAAAAGCAAAAAAAGAGTGCTATCCAGAAATTCACCGCGTAACCGAAACATGCGCTGAAGTGCAAGTGCAAAAGTTGATGGATCACACGGCAACACGACTGATTTTACATCTTGGAGAAGTTGTAAACTATTTGAATGATGACGAAAAACGATCCTTAACTTTAATAAGTAAATGGGGTTGTGACGGGTCACAACAGATGCAATTTAAAATGAAGTTTGAAAATGAAGCCGATTCTGATGCCAATATTTTCCAAAGTTCTGTAGTTCCACTTCAATTAATTTACGGGCCTGAAAAGAAGATACTCTGGCAAAACCCAAGTCCGTCATCACCTCGCTACTGTCGACCTATAAGAATAAGATTTATCAAGGAGACAACTGATATAACAAATGAAGAAATTAAATATATCCAATCACAGATCACAACACTTTCCAGAACAGAAATTGAAGACATGTCCATAAAACATAAAATGTTATTGACCATGGTGGATGGAAACAATCCGAATTTAATAGAGGTTCAAATTTCACTCAATTCAATCATCCTATTAATATCGTTACTGACGATTGTTGCATTCGTCAACAAGAATTTCTACAAACAGAAGAAATGCATACCCTTCAAATCCACGACCTCAATTTAAATGAATTGAGACATGCTCAAAATAATTTACAACAATTCGATGAAGTCCTCCAGCAAAACCTAAACAAACCTTTTATCATACAACATTCTAAATGGTATAATATATTTCTCGGAGTCCTTACTATAATAGCTTTTCTTATACTCCTTCATTGTTGCTGTATATGCTGTTGTCATTGCCACCCCTTTTCTTTCTTTAGAATACTTTTCTACAGGCGCTCTTGTAAAGACCTTATATGTATTAATAGCCATAATACCACCACTCAAAAAGATTATTCACTTTTTTTAATTTTCAAGCATTTTTTTTGAGTTTATATTCGAATCATACTCTAAAACACATTAATTTTTGCATAATACTTACCCGCTAATAGGGCTAACACTTACCTGGTTTCTTGGTTTTACCATTATAATAAGCGGAGGCAGCGTAATAAACCAAGTGGCGCTCTCGGAAAATTACTACATTTTAACCCCGCCTTCTCCACCGCAGCTGGCAGGTTTCCACTGTCCCGTTTCCACTGTGTGGTAAGTGTCAATGTAGTGTTATTGCAAGGTTTTGAGAACGTCACAGGTTCTACAGGAAACTGTGTTCACATTGAAAATATCGCTATTTTGCATATTCTTCAAGGCCAAAATTTTTTGGAAATTATTAATAGAAGTAGCTCAAACGTATTATTTGAAGACACATTAATGCACCAGGAACAGTTAAGTTCTGATCATAATTATGAAAGTGAATTGGGACAGGGAATTTTAAATGAAATAACAGAATACATTGTTGTTTATATTGCAGGATATGTGGCCAAAAAACTAAAAAATCAAATTAAGTTTCAAAACGTTAATTTGCAAAAGATAGAGCAAAAACAAAAATTATCGATTTTTGACAGTTTTTTCGACATATCTCGAAAAGTAATGCAGCAATCGATATTAATAAAAATTTTCAATTTTTAATTTGATTTTAAATTGAAAATCTATTTTTTTCTTCAACTTTACGAATTTTTTAGGCTAAGTTCGACAAAGGACAAAAAAACACTATCTTTCTTAGATTTTTTTTCCTATACGACCATATACGTATAGGAAAAAACGTATTTTTTGGGAAACGTTTATACCTATAGATTGGACTAAATATCGTGTTGCAGTGAGGAGTAAAAAATGGTGGTGGTGTTTGTTCACCTGGACCTTGGACATACATAATGCATGGCATTTATATCGAAAATGTGGGAGAATTCTTTCACAACTTGAATTTCGGTGATCAATTGCACAAAATTATTTGAAGAGCCATGGAATACTTCCAAGGGGACCAGGAACAATTCCGTTGTCTTCAACCTCCGTAACTTTAAATAGAATCTCTAATGAATTACGTTATAACTCCAGAAATCATCTAGTTATCCACGTGCCAAATAATAAGCGGCGACGATGTGCAGGTGAAGGTTGTAGCTCACATATAAGGACAATGTGTCAAAAATGTAATGTAGGCCTATGTATTGAATGCTTTTCCACTTTTCATACCAAATAGATATATATATTTTTTTTAAACAGATTTTTTTATATTGGTGTAACATATTACATCTAAACGCCTAGCGTTACCATATCGACTGTTTACCATCAATACCTCCTATCTACACTTTTTGTCAAAAATGAGTTAGTTACACCAATAGGTAGAACTTTGTTAAATCTTTGGAACTATTCTTTGGAAATATTTTCGCGCCAATTTTCAAACGGAAATATCACCAAACTACACACGCATCATACAGTGTAAGCAATACCTCCTATCTCGCATTTTGTTATGAACCATTAGTGTGTGTACATCAGCTGGTCAGTTTTATTTGATTATTTGTTGTTTTGAGTGTTTTTCTTTGTTTTTTTCGTTAAAAAGTAGTAATTTATGTGTCCTGTGACCCGTATGTACATTGTTTTAATTCGAAAATGTGGATTTATTTGTTAAAATGCGTAAATCAAAATGTTATTGTTAATAGGAGGTATTTCCGTTCTATAAAAGTAAAATTAACTGTAGCAATACCTCCTATCTCGCATTTTGTTTTAAATTAATGATTTTTACCTACCTGGTTGGTGCATCAAGTCGTTGGTTTTATTAAGAAAGGAAATAAAAAGATAACTCGAATAAACAAATTAATAATATAAACTTAAATTAATTATTTCGGCAGTGGATACTTAAACCGAGTCCACACCGTCGCGAACATTAGCTAACATTTTTGAGATGTCTTGAATTCCAATGTTAGCGAACACTGTTAGCTAACGATGTTCGCGTCGGTGTGGACCCGGCGTTATACGTTGTCGTATGTCGTGTGGTTGTAACTTATAACGTGGCCAATTAATATTAAAATTGTTTCAGTAAAATATGGGTACCAGAGCGCAAAAAATTATGTCTTTGTTAAAAGAGAAGACAAACGTAAATTCCAGTGTCTCATGACAGCAACAAGAATTCCTTCCATCCTACTCTACATCATCGCCATTAGTTTCTGTCGATTTAGAATCATCATCATTTACCTCGTCATTTACAAAAAAGACTTCAGTACAACAAGAATCTGAATTATTTGATATTGTGAATCTTGAGTTTATAGACCATAATGCACTAAATTTTGTAGTGGAAGACAGCGGACTACTTTCGTATGTGAGTCCTGAATGCAATGCCGAGAATGATTCTCATACACCAATTTCCGATCCTGACTACATACCTAGCTTAGTGCCACATATAGAGACAGAAAATAAAAGCGATACTGATGACCAGGATATAAATCTACTTTTACGAAAAAAATCAAGATACTGACATTGAATTTGAACCACCAACATTGGATCCAGACTACATACCTGAAACAAAAAACAATAACATAGTTAGTAATAACCCTAACATAGATGCTAATGATCCTGATGGAAACTTACTTTTAAATACAACATCCGATAACGAAGACAACTCAGAAAGCAACAATAGTAATAAATCTGATGAAGAACTAGTAGAAAGTAAAGTCGATCTACAATATAACGACGCTCCAGATGCCGAACAATATGGAAATATGAACGAAGGCCGAAAAAGAAGACATAGAGCATCCATCTGTAACTGGAAGAAAAACAGGAACAAAAAACTTAGAATGGAAGGTAAAGAATATTTGGGATATACGAAACTGAAAGGAGAAGTAATGAAGCAGAACCAAATAAGAGAAGCTCGATCTCTTAAGCCGGCTTGTGCCTCAGCTACTTGTAAAAAATCAAAAAAACGAATGTGTGAAAAGTTTACAGAACAAGAAAGAAAATGTATATTTGACAAGTTTTGGTCCGAACTCAACTGGGATCAAAGCAAAATTTACGTTATTTCTCATGTCAATAGAGTTGCTACACGACGTAAAACGACATTAAATGAATCTCGAAGAGGAGATACATTAAACTATTCTTTAACCTTGAAGGACTGCAAGTACCCAGTGTGTCGAAAAATGTTTTTAAACACCCTTGGAATAGGTTCTTTTACAGTTCAAATTTGGACGAAAAAAGGCGACCATGCTATGATCATGAATAAAAATTGTGACAATCTGAATCGTGTAAATAATTCCCCATTTGCCGAAGACATCAACTACTTGAAAGACTTTTTAAAACAATTACCAAAATTACCTTCTCACTATAACAGAGCAAATTCTTCTAAACTTTATTTAGAACCGGTTTTTAAGTCATTAAAGCAATTGTACGACCTATACTTGTAAATTGTAGGAATGCAGACAAACGAAATCTTTCGACTAAAACGTTTTATAACCAATTTAATGACAGCAATTTGGCACTTTACCAGCCAAAGAAAGATCAATGTGATATTTGCGTGACTCATAAAGTTGGCAATTTGAGTGATGCTAAATACACAGAGCATATTAAAAGAAAAGACAGAGCACGGACTGAGAAAGCAACTGATAAAACTTTGGCACAAAGAGGAGAATGCATTGTGCTTACTATGGATCTCCAAGCAGTCAAAGTTTGTCCAGTTGTTCAAGCCAGCAGCATCTTCTTTAAAACAAAATTGTCATGCCATAACTTCACCGTTTACGATGTGGTTAGTCATCACAGTACCTGGTACTGGTTTACTGAATGTGATTGTGATCTGGTTGCTTCAGCATTTACTTCATGTATCATTGATTATTTAGAAAAGCATTGTACAGCTAAGAACCTGCCAATAATAATCTATTCAGATGGCTGCACTTACCAGAATAGAAATCATGTTTTGTCCAATGCCTTGCTTACCTACGCTTTAAAACATAAAATACCTGTATTTCAAAGTATCTTGAACGGGGTCATACTCAAATGGAGTGTGACTCCGTCCATAGTTGTATTGAACGTAAATTAAAAATCGAGATATTAACTTGCCAAGTGACTACATCTCAGCAAGCAAAAGAGGCCAGAACCAAACCTTTCCCATACGAGGTAATCAAACTGGGGTTTCATTTCTTCAAAGATTATTCACAGAGTAGTTTCTTGAGGTACTCAACGATTCGGCCGGGGAAGAAGCCCAACGAGCCTACAGTTACGGATCTTCGTGCCTTACGCTACAATTTAGAAGGATCGATCGACTATAAACTAAATTTTGATGATGAATGGACACAATTACCCTCAAGAAAAAAGAAAGTACCTGAAGAGTTACCCAATTATCCTCCACTAAATAAGTCAAGAATACCGATTAGGAAATCAAAATTTAAGCATTAAGCAAGAACTTAAAATTGTACTTCCAGATGATTGTCATATCTTTTACGATATGTTACCATGTAAAGATGAATAAAATTAATAAAAATTCTTGTATAGACCTATTACATTATAACCTCCTATCTTACATTAAAAGTTATACCAATACCTCCTATCTTCTAATATGTATAAAAAAATAATTATTAGGAACAATTTTAGCAAATAACATTAATTTAAACAAATATTTAATGACAAATAATAACTCTGTACATAAATCTAGTTTCGAGTTCTATATGATAAACAGTTAAACAGTTTTTTATCCCTCCTAAACATTTTTACTTTTCGCACTTAGGAGGTATTGGTAGTAAGCAGTCGATATGGTAACGTCGTTTTTTTCTTTAAATGTTAGACCAAAACCTATTTTTTCGGCTTTATTTATCAAATGGCACTAAACTAATAAAAGAAATCAATTAACAATATTTGCAAAAAAAAATTAATTCGGGCGTTAATACGCGAAAAGCGCCATTATTGGACGCTAGTAGTCAAAGTTACGTTAACATGTCTCTTCCAAACGAATGGGAAAAAGGACAAAAGTTTTAGTTTATCCAAGTATTTTAAATAAATTAAGGGCGTGCCTCAACTGCCTGTCATATTACTCAACAGAAAAGTTTGACACATATACTGGGCTATGTGAGTATATATTGTGTATAGACGTAAATCCACTCACCGAAAATTAATACCCATTAGGGGTATTAATGAAAGTGCTGGAAAGTGTAAGATCTGCATTACATTACCTCGGATAGTGTTACATAATTTTGGAATCATCAGAGACACATGCCTCTACTGTGCTTCAAGAACGTCACTAATACAGTTCTGTTTCAGGTAAAATTGTATGTATGTTAAGTTAAGTCATATACAAATCTAACCATGGCACCGCTTTCGAAAGAACAGCGTATTGAAATAATGTTAAAATTATTAGGGAAATGGTCACCATAAAAGAAACTCATTGCAGAATTCGTGGTGTTTTCGGACCTTTCAATCGTCCTTCTGAACAAGCAATTCGAAATTTAGTGAAGAAATTTGAAGCAACTGAGTCTTTTCACGATTCTTCACATTCAGAAAGACCAAAAAATTGCACGATGTGCTGAAAACATTGCCCTTGTACGGGAAAGTATCGCAAATGATGCATAAACATTCTATTCCATGGCGATCTTAAGAATTACGCATTACGCAAACCAGTCTATGGAGAATTTTACACAAGGACTTGCATCTACAGGCCTACAAAATCCAATTAACTCAAGAATTGAAGGAGACGGACCATTTGCAACGCAGAAATTTTGTTACTTGGATGTTAGAACAAAGAGCAACAGATCCACATTTTGCGCATAAAATCATATTTAGTGATGAATCGAATTTTATGTTAAACGGTACAGTTAATAAACAAAACTGTCGTATAGAAGAAAAAGACGGGGGAAGAAAACCCTCGGAAGATTCACGAACGATAACTTTATGCACAAAAATGTACGGTTTGGTGCGGATTATGATCCGGGGGAATCATCGACAAATTTTTTTTTTTTAAGACAATCGCGGCAATGCTGTTACTGGAGAAAGTTATAATGCGATGATGACAGATTTTAATGGCCTCAGTTAAATGGAATTGACACTAATGATGTTTACTTATTATTGCGCACGAGATTCCCTGGACATGTTATCTCAAGGAATAGTGACGTGAATTGGCCGCCAAGGTCGTGCGACCTCACCTCTTTAGACTTTTGTCTATGGGGTTATGCTCTATCTAATGCTCGAAAATATCCTCAAAAATTTCAATGCTCGTATCGATGTCTGCCATCGTAACCGTGGTCGACATCAATACGATATAACAGGTCTTTCAGGTTTAATTGTAATCGATGTTACTTTAATTTAAAATAAAAAAACGTAAACATATTCCATATGGTTTGGTTTTTATACAACCACAACATCCTAGTCATTCTTGGAAAACACCTTATAATGTGTAAGTGTGATTTAAATACATGCATTGAAAAATATGTTTTAGAATTACTCTCTACCACATCAATGTAAGTAGTAATATGTAACTGTTTTCCAAGTGCACTTTTTAACACATTTTGCCTTTTCAGTACATTATGTTTTACCTTAATACAATACCCTAGTACCTAGGTAACATAAGCCGCTATTAGCTCACTTCAAGGTTATCAAGCTTCGGATGGCCAGTGTCCATCGAGAGCGACCAAAGATGATCGGCGTGTGCGAAGGTGTGCGTGAGCGTGTACGAAGTAGTCAACAATGACCAGAGGCTGCTGAAGAGCTTGGGGGCGGAGCATCCGTATGAGATTTTAAAATGGTGGTCAGAGGCGCGGGGTTGGATCTTAAAATGGAGAACAGGCAGGGTATTCGGAGTTCTGTGCAAGAAGATAACGGTTTTGGATATAAACAAACTGTTTTGATTGATCGATTGGGGAGGAGCATTAAAGAAGAAAGACATACTGATTACAAGGTGCATGGTAATTAGTGGGTGGAGTGTTAAAATTAACAAGATGATTAACATCAAATAAAACAAAAGACATCAATTAAAAAGATATATTTAAAAGAATAATGAATACCATATAAGTATAAGAAAACAAAAAAATTACTAATAAAAAATTGGTGAAACCCAGAAGGTAGCATGTATTTTGATGTGCTGAAACCGATTGTGACATTAAAAATTGATTTTAACTGTTGAATTTTCCGCTAGCACCCCCCTTACGGGGTGAAACTGAAGTTTTTATAAAAATTTCAAATTTATGTGTATTCTTATGTATTTTGGTGTTCTAAAACCAAATATGACAATAAAAAATTATTTTAGTTGTACCACTTTCCATTAACACCCCTTTACGACCCTCCAGAGGGGTTAAAATTGAAGTTTTTATAAAAAATTAAAAATTTATGTGTATTCTTATGTATTTTAGCGTTCTAAAAACGAAAATGACATAAAAAATGATTTTAGTTGTACCATTTTCTCCTAGCACCCCTTAAGATCACCCCTGTAGGGGGTTCGAATAGAATTTTTTATAAAAATTTAAAACTTATACGTGTTATGAGGTATTTTGGTCTACTAAACCAGGAAATGTCAATAGAAAATAATTTCAACTACCAAATTTCCCTGTAGCACCACCTTGCGACCGCCGTAGGGAAAAAATGCGCTTTTAATAAAATCCTCTAATGCTCATTTACATGTAATTGTAAAGAAACATTTTTATAAGTGCAATTTTGACCCCCTGGGGGGAGGGGGTACAGGGTAATAATGGGGCGGTCCAGGGGGTGATTGAATGGTTAAAATCATTTTTTATTGTCTTGATCAGTTTTAGTTCACCGGAATACCTAGGAATACACATCAATTTGAAAATTTTATAAAAAACAATTTTAAACCCCTCAGGAGGGTCGTAAAGGGATGCTAATGGCAAATGGTACAACTAAAATCATTTTTTATTGTCATATTTAGTTTCAGAACGCCAAAATACATAAGAATACACATAAATTTGAAATTTTTATAAAATCTTCAATTTTAACCCGTAAGGGGGTGCTAGCGGAAAATTCAATAGTTAAAATCAATCTTTAATGTCATAATCGGTTTCAGCGCATCAAAATACATAGGTCTAGAGGGGTCTACCTTCTGGGTTTGACCAATTTTTTTTTGTGGGGCTGTGTAATTAGACCTTAGGAGCCCAACAAATCACTGAAGGTATCTGCTTCTCATCTTCTACTTCTACCATCATCGTCATCGTCGTCGCTGACAACAATGATCGTTGCCGCTTCATCTTCTTGCTCCGGACTCTCGTTGTAATAAAATCTTGGATCATTGAAAGTCACAGCAGCAAGAGGAATTAGACGCGACAAATCTTCCATTTCACTGAAAATAGAAATAATAGCAATGTAAATTCAGAAGATCTAAAAGGAATTAAATAATTATAATAATAATAAGAATTTCCTCCCCCTCACCTGAGCCCAATTTCTGCTGCAGGCGGGGGTGAGACATCAAGCCACTACTGTCTGCAGCAGGAATGGGTGAATGTTTCCCAGCGTTTACAATGAGAAGTGTGACTATAAAGTCGGTGAAAAATAATAATAAAAACTCATTTTTCTAGTAAAACAACCTCTTTCTCTATTGGTGTCGGTTGAGGTAGCGGAAACTGATCAAAACTGAAAACAGGAATAGTAATGTAAATTTAGCATATATAAAAGGAATAAAAAACAACTCACTTTTCTAGTAAAATCCTTCCAAAATCATTATTTGCAAACATCCGAAGCCTTGATTCTAGGTCATACAATCCACTATTTAAAACAATTAAGAAAATTAATCTTATTTTTTAAAAACAAACAATTAAACTTAAGTTTCCCTAAAATATGCCTCAGGATTAATTGGTGGCGTATACCTATTTGTTATTTGACACAGCTCTTGGTAATTCATGTAGAACACTCGTGCCCGAGCGGCCGGAGCTGTCAACCGGGGCAATTATAGCTGTGATTTGTTTTAGGGCGTGCTTATTTAAGATTTTGGTCACATAAGGGATTGTTTGATTAGTTGTATATTTTATCGTAGATTATGTTAAGGCAGAAGGTAAGCTCTCGAGGTGAGAGATTGAAAATGTATTTTTTAGTATAGTTCAGACCGTTATAATAAAACTTTCTCAAGCCGTACTTGGTACACTTATTATTATTCATTTATCCCTAAAATACCCAGAGTTGTTTATATTCATGTTGTTAACCAACGAATGACACGAAAAACTAATCCCAGAAAGTCTCCATCACCAGAAAAGGGGGATTGAATATGTATATTAAATACGAACGATTGAGGAGTATTAAATTTCATAAGGCCCAAATATAATGCGTATTTCGCAAGAGACTGATTGCAAATTATCTAAACAAAAACACATATTTTACAAATAGCAAGTCGAGTTCGAGAGGATAAAAAAAACGATTGGGCACGTACACTTTCTCAGAATGAATAACAAAACAAAAAAAATCTATACGAGTGTATTTAACTCTAAAAACGAAACCATTAAATAACAAGGCAAACTGGGATAAATCAGAAAGTAATAAATAAGTATTATTCATTGTTAAACATAAACATTTCAATGTTTACGATAATGTTGAATTACAGTTTAACTGACATAAGCCATTAAGCACGCACCACTTTCACTGAATTAATAGCAAACATCTAAAAATCTGTATGTGTTTGTTTATTTAACGCTGAAACGAAACCGTGAAATACCGAGGCAAGTTAGGTTGGATAACTAAAACATACATATTAGATTCCCCCTCGAACTGGACCAAGTCATATCTATAAATAAACAAAATATCAATTTTACAATGTGTCATCAAAATATAAGAAGTATCAATAAAAATTTAAATGAATTTAAAATTTTTCTACATCAATTAAATACAGATATGGATTGCATTGTCTTGACAGAAACGTGGAAAATAGAAAACCTCGACATATATAAAATATCAGGATACAATATTATATATAATCACGGAGACATTAATAAATCGGATGGAACCGTAATCTATATAAAAAGTAATATTAAATTCACATACAACATAATTAATCTAAATGGATTAAGAGTAATAGAGCTAAGTTTGAATCATACGGGTAAAAAAATTAAGATACTTGCAATTTATAAAAGTCCAACACTATGTCCTTCCACGTTTGTTAATAACGAACTCCAATCCCTTTTGGAGGATTCACCAAAGAACCAAGATTGTACAATTTTAGTAGGAGATCTTAATATTGATATTTTGGCAGAAGATAATGACTACACAAAAGATTATCTAAACATATTGGCTGAAAATGCTTTTCTGTCAACTATAAATGACATTACAAGACCACATAATCAAACAGGTACCTGCATAGACCATATATTCTTAAACTCTAAAGATGAGTTAAACTTTGTGTTACCATTTATAATAAAAACGGACATAACCGACCATTTTACAATAGCAATGCAATTAGTTTTTCCAAAAAGAAGAAACAACCCGCTTGTGACCCAGATACAGTACAAAACGTATATAGATATGGATAAATTGAAGCAAGCAGTATCTGAAATAAATTGGGAAAGTT
The DNA here is from genome assembly GCA_029963805.1 of Aromia moschata. Taxonomy (NCBI): domain Eukaryota; kingdom Metazoa; phylum Arthropoda; class Insecta; order Coleoptera; family Cerambycidae; genus Aromia; species Aromia moschata. Next base: position 1,338,648 of record JAPWTK010000056.1, on the reverse strand, counting down.
TATATCAACTACAGAACACAGAACTAGCAGCTCAATATTTTGTAAATAACCTGAAAAGGGAAATCGAACGGTGTACCAAGAAAGCAAAACTCAACAACAAACAAAGGAAAAGAAATGAATGGATCACCCAAGGTTTGGTAAACTCAATAAATAGGAAAAATGAAATGAAAAAAGAGTTGCTAAAAAAATCCAGAAAATAGGAACCTGGAACAAGAATATAAGAGATACAGAAACAGAGTAACCAGCTTAATTAAAACTGCAAAAGCAAATTTCTATAAGAGGCAAATAGACAATTATAGTGGTACTGGGGATTCCAAACATATATGGAATGTCATAAACCAAGCAACAAATGGTAAAAAGAGAGAATACAAAGAAATAGATAGAATTAGGAAAACAAATTTAGACGTAACCGAAAATGACACTGAAATCGCAAATGAATTTAATTCTTATTTCACAGAAATCGGAGAAAAGTTAATTTCTAACATTCAAACACATTCAAACCTGGACCAAAATATGACAACACCTGGATATCACAAAACATTATTTATGCGACCTACTGACGTGAACGAGGTGAAAAAAACAAATACATAATCTGAAAATGAAAAAAGCAAGTGGCCTTGATGGTATAACAAATGAAATGTTAAAAATTTTACAAAATGATATTACGTACCCCTTAACTCACATCATAAATAAAATAATAGAATCAGGAGAGTATCCATCGTACTTCAAAATGGCATTGGTAAAACCCATTTTCAAAAAAGGAGATGAATTAGAATTAGGAAATTACAGACCAATATCTCTAATATCTAACATATCAAAAATAGTTGAAAAAAATAATTAAAAGCAGATTAACACAATACCTTACAACTAATTCACTAATATCGGAACAACAATTTGGATTTAAAGAAGGGAAAAGCACACAAGACGCAATCAGCCTACTAACACAAAACATCTATAAAAACCTAGATAAGAGATGTAAGAGTTTATGCATTTTTGTTGACATACAAAAAGCATTTGATACAGTGTCGCACTCACTCCTCATAGACAAATTAAATAGGCTAGGGATTAGAGGGGTATGTGAGAAACTGTTCAAAACTTACCTCGACGGGAGACAGCAATGTGTCCGTATTAACGGCTGTACTAGCAATTTTAAAGAAGTCACATGTGGAGTACCACAAGGGACGGTTTTGGGACCACTCCTATTTAATATTTATATAAACGATTTGTTCCAAGTAAACACACATGGAAAGGTTATAGCATTTGCAGATGATACCGCTATATATTATCAAGATAATTCCTGGATAAATCTAAAACAAAAAGTAGAAAAAGACATGGAGAAAATCCTTAACTGGTACTCACATAATTTACTTACCATCAACAGAAACAAAACAGTGTGCCTCTGTTTCTCTTCGTACTCAAATAGCTTACCAGACTTTACAGACCTGAAAATTAAAACCAATAGCGAAGAATTTGTTATACAACAAAAAGAAACGGTTACTTACCTAGAAGTAGTTATTGATAAACACATAAGATGGGACTCGCATATTGAATACCTAAAAAAAAAAATTAAGATATGTTTTATCTAAAATCAAACACATAAAGATTTTTCTACAACCGAAACAACTTAAAATAATTTATCATGCCTTAGTGGAAAGTCACCTTACCTATGGTATTATTGCATGGGGAGCCGCCAATAAAACATGTTTAAATGACATTGCGGTATTACAAAGGAGAATTTTGAAAATAATAATAAATAAAAGCAACGAATACCCATCAAATGAGCTGTACAAAGAATTAAATATACTAGATATCAAACAACTGTTCTATTACAAAGTGGCAGTAAAGATATACGCGGAAAAGTACACCCGACTACAACTTCAGCATCAATATGGCACTCGTTCAAAAGAAACGGCTATAGTAGTCCCGAAAATGAATACAGCAAAAGGGCAGCAAAGTTACGAATACTTAGCCCCCAAAATATATAACTCTATTCCAGAGTCAATCAGATCAATAAAAAATCCAAAAAAAATTCAAATATGAAATAAAACAGTACTTACATCAAGTAGGAAGAACAAGTATCTACAACTTATTAAACTAATCAAAACTACTTACCTGTAGAACCACTGTCTTATAATTATATCTTTTAACTATCTATATGTAAACTGTGTCGCATATAAATTTTTCTACAGTATGTGTGTTGCAAATTTTATATATTTTAACGTTGTTTGTTATTATATGTATGTCCGTTTGTTAATATACTATATTATAAGTGCTTCATTTTATTTACGTATACGTTTTGTGTTACTTCTCTCCATATTAATTGTATTAAATTAATTTTAGTAGATGTACTTTATTTTATTTTATTTTATTTAAGGAATTAACTAGTATTGCTATGTTAAAAATTTTATTAACTAATTTTAACTCACACTCAAGTTTTTACTTAGGTGAGCTCTGTAATTGTTTATTTTATCTTTGTATTTAATTTCTTTCTGTGTACATTTTTAATTGAAAATAAACAATAAACAAACAAAAAAATAAGAAAGTGATATTATTTGTTGTTAAATATAAATATATTACAATCACATGAAAGATTAAATAAAACGTACACGTTCTTATCCAACCTAACTTACCTTGATATTTCCGGTTTCGTTGCAGCGTTAAATAAACACATAATATAATTTTTCTTAGATATCGATCGTGAGAATAGAGTACTGCAGAATTGACAAAAAAAGCAAACCTCGATCATGAATCTTATAGCTGCTGTAGAAACTGCTGACTTATCAAAACTCGTCGTTGTACCGGTCACTCAAGGTGACTGCGCGTGAGAAAAGAGCAATAAAAATAATTTATGTCTTCCTGTTTTTTGATAAAAAAATAAACTTCGATCATGAATCTTATATAAAGAAATTTTAGACTTCTTCACACCTGCAGTATTTATTTCTAGAATGTTACGGCTGCTGTAGAAACTGCTGACTTCATGATCAAAACTCGTCACGTGCACACAATAACCGAAACATATAAAAAGAGGATCCAACTTACATATTCATTATTCATCAGTTGGTGGTTATAATTTCTTGTTTGTTGCTGTTGATGCTATCGTTTCTAAAGACATACATATTTGAAATTTGTGCGTGTGTGTGTCAGTGAGAGAAATATCTAAATATAAGTTATTTAAAATTAAATACGGATATAATTTTATTTAATTGAGTATTATTTTTAGATTAAATATGGATCTAAAGAAAATAAATGAAACTGCTATTTTGCAAAACGAGACTCGTGTTAAGCTATCAGATTTACCAGTAGACGTGCCCGTACCAATAGTGGCAGCAAAATTAATAAACATGAAATACAGGGAGTCCATAGTACTAGAACTGATAGATTTATTTGACGGACTAAAAGAATGGCACACTAAAACTGGTCACGGAGTCACTGATCACTCCCACCCCTTCATAACAAGCTTGGTCTAATGAAGCAATGTGTCAAAGCTCGCGACAAATATGTATACTGCTTCGCTTATCTTGTAAGAAAATTTCCAAAACTGTCTGATGCAAAGTTGAAAGAAGGTGTCTTTGATGGTACTCAGATCAGAACGATGTTTCGAGATACTGCCTTTACTGGTACAATGGACGTGAAAGAAAAAAACGCTTGGCTGAGTTTTAAGGCAGTTGCTAAAAATTTTTGGGTAACAAAAAGAGCCCTCATTATAAAAAATTAATTGCAGAAATGATCTCACTTTGAAAAGCTTGGATGCAACATAAATATGAAAATTCATTTCCTTGATTCTCATCTCGACAAATTTCCTGAGAACCTCGGGGATTTCAGCGAAGAACAGGAAGAACGATTCCACCAAGATTCCAAGGTCATGGAAACGTGGTATCAGGGTCGATGGGACATAAACATGACAGCTGATTTTTGTTGGACTCTGCAAAGAGAATCGAGTGAAAATTTGAAACGGAAGCGCACTTCATTGCACAGATATTTTGAAGAGAAGAGAACACGGTACAGTTCAAAAAAGGAGAAAAAAAGTATTTATTCAGAGATTCCTATGCCATATATGTGGTCTTTTGGGATGAATAAAGATTATTATTATTATTATTATTATTATTATTATTATTATTCATTAATTTATTTACAGATTTATTTATTTATAGATTTCTTTATGGTGTATATTTGCTTGAGAACTGTAAAATCAGTTTCACTGTGAGAGATTGCGTTACATGATTACAGCATCGTGTTATGTAGTTATGTGGCTATGTGCTATGGGGTTATTGGGTTATTGTACTATAGTATCATGAGGATTAAGAGCCATAGGGTTTGGGGTTTTACGGATATGGTGAATTTCAGAGTGTTTTTTGAGGTTATGGCCGAACCCAGACGTACTGGGATGAAACTGACCTCGGATTCGGATTCAGCGACCTAAAAAACATATGGTACACATAGTGAGACCCCCAGGTCAGAAACTTTTTTTTTGTGTGGCTGTGTAATAAATGTAAGAAATGGTCCGTGGGCTTACATTTTGTGCAGTGGCAAAAAAATACTTCTTTCCATAGGGTTATAGGCCGTTGTCCGTATAGAGCTTTGTTCGGAGGTGATCCGAAAGTAGGGCTTTCATCTTCGGATATCCCACAATCTATGCTTAAAAACATTTTAACTGAAGAAGATATGGAGGCTCTTCGTAGTACCCAGAACGACCAAGAGGATGAAGAAGACGGATATGAAATAGAAAATTTAATACCAAATTCAGAACTCCACAGCGAACCTGCAGAAACAGTTGAAGAAATAGAATTACCTGCTTTATTATTTGATGGCGACATAGAGATGGGAGATGTAACTGGACTTACAAATACTGTTAGTGAAGATGGTGAAAATGTAAATTTTTTAGAATATGAGTCTCAGGATATGATAGAAGATCAAGAAAGGATGCAAGGGGAAGTGGGCGAAAGTATTAATCTGGATGAAAGTGAAAAAACTATTCAGAATGAAAGAGACGGAGCAAGAAAAGGTCAAGAACAAGCTGCAGGAAAAATGCTAAGAGCCTCCAATAAAAAAGAGCAATTTTGCATACAAATGATTGCGTCCTATTATCGGTACCCGAAGTGGATAGAGGTCCAGGGGATCCTGCAAATATTATCTGTATGATAATTGATTCAAAAAATGGTGTACATCAAGTCGGTACAACACATGGTATAATTAAAGGTTGGTTCGGAAGTGAAACTCTTAAAAGAGCTACAGCAAATTTTATTAGCGTTAATGAAGTAAATAGATCACAATTTTTAACCATTCGCGAAATAGTAAAAATTGTTTCAAATGGCCAAGGAATGGCCAAATGTTTATGTAAACCATCTAGGATTCAGTGTTCGTAAAAAAATGCAATTGTTTTAAAAATAAACGGATTTGTACAAGTCGCTGTAATTCTAGTACTCCTTGTGTTAACAAATAAGACATTATTTTACTACCTTTTCATAAATAAGTGATTTTTTTTAAGTATACGCCATTTCATTATTTTTTGTATAACTATGTCTATATTTTTTCAAAAAGTATTTGTATGTAGTTGAAAGAAACTTGAAGAAATATTATATATATTTACTTATGTAAATGTAAAATAGTAGTTTTATTTGATTAGTGGCATTTACACCTAGATTTAAAAATATTACAAATATATTTTAGAATTCAAAAGTCCATTATTTTGTACTACAATATTTTACAAAATAATTTTTTTCTTACCAAAAACGACATATTTATTTATCATGGGTAGTCTTTGGGATTTTACAAATATTTAACCTCATTTTTGTTTATAAAAAAATATAGTATACATGTGCAACATACGAATCCTGAACTGTATGTGATTATATACGACGAGTACGTAGTCGGAGCAACATGTCACTAATTTGCTCTGGATGTACAGTGGTGATAAGAAGTAATTCATATAAAATACAGTGCAATAAGTGCAAGTTATGGTATCATAGAGATTGTGCCAACCTAACAATTGAGGAATTACAAAAATATAACAATGTAGACAATGGGAGAAAATGGTTATGTGAATGCTGTCAACGAACGGTACCACTTTCAGAAAAACGCGGAACAAAGGCGATTACCCCATCTACAGATTTAGAAGCATTGATGAGAGAAAACAAATACCTAAAAAGGTTAGTGGAAGAATTAGAAGACAAAAATTTACTGTTAAAACAAAATAAATCATGATTAGAAGAAAAGGTCATCGACCTTGAGAAGAGATTAGAAAATTCTGAAACAAAAACACATTCTGAAACAAATAGCAAAAAGCGAAAATCAACACAAGACCATCAGAATATTGACGAAGGTAATTCTTCTACCATCCCACAGATGGCGCTGGAGAACTATCAATCTACACAGTCCGAGACAACTAGAAATGGAATCTGTAATACACCGACACAAAATAATACAACCACACCAAGCTACCGACAGGTATTGCTGAGAAATAATATTCAGCAAATAAATAGTCCAAGTACACCAAACTCACAGGCTTTTAAGAAAAATATAAATAAACGAAAGCAGATAAAACATTTTGGAACAGCAGATATAGACAACCTGGAAACGGACTTCTCTGGAAAAGATAATAAAAATAAGAAGGCATGGCTCTTCATCTCGCGGGTCAAAGATCATGTAAATGAAGATAAAATAAAGGATTACATAAAAAATAAAGCCCAAATTACAGACGATGAAGATGTTGTAGTCAAACGTATCAAAACTAAGTACGATAACGTTAGAAAAGATTGTCAATGCTTTCAGGTCGGTATTAAATTTGATTTGAAAGAAAAAATGTACGAAAGCAACTTTTGGCCAAAAAAGGTAGCATATAGGAGATTCGATTTCAATTTAATGAGACGCATAGAGAATAACCAGGATTTTCAAGTAACAAGCAAGACCTAAACAAATACAATACCAGAAACTCTCAAAATAACAACATTAAAGACAAGCACACATGTGGCAGGGTAAATAAAACAAACAATAACGGAAAACCACAAAATGTATGTAATATATTTCACCAAAATATTCAGTGCTTAAAAAACAAAGTACTGGAAGTAGATATTGCCATACACAATATGGAATGTATTCCCTCTATTATCTGCTTAACGGAACACTGGTGCAGGGAGGAAGAAAAATACCTAATGAAATTGGAAAATTATGACATGGTGTCTGCATATTATAGAAAATCTTCAACCCATGGAGGATCCTGCATATTTGTCCAAGAGTGTCTAGTATCAGAAGAATTTGAAGATCTGAAACAAAAAAGTGTAGAAGGTATTATTGAATGTTCATCTGTTATATGTAAAGCTTTAAAAACTGTAATAATATGTGTATATAGGACTCCAAAATACGATAAAAACTCTATAAAACTGTTTTTAGATTGTGTAAATGACATTTTAGAAACGTGTCAAAGTAAATTTAAAAAATACAAAATCATATTATGTGGAGACTTTAACATACAAATGCAGAATACTAGTAGTAAGGACACAAAAATGTTTTTAACTTTATTACAAGCTTTTAATTTAGTACAGACAATTTTTGAACCAACACGAATTAGCCAGAACACAAACGCCTTATTGGATAATATTTTTATAAATTTCGAAAATACTCATATTGGCTCAGTAATATCTACTGCCTTATCTGATCATGAGGGTCAACTGTTAAAGATGGAAATTCCTGAAAATATAAAAAACATCAATGTAAAACAAGTTAAAAGGAGGATTTTCTCAGATTCTAAAATGCAAAGTTGTAAATATGAGCTCAGAAAACTAAATTGGCATAATATCTATAATACTTATGATGCAAACAACGCATATGAAATATTTCTAAATGAACTCAAAGCTATTATAAATCAAATATTTCCGATAAAAACAATTAGTATTAAAGACGGGTTAAAAAATTGGCTGACAAAAGGCATAAGAATTTCGTGTCAAACGAAAAGAAAACTTTATAAAGATAAGTTAGAAGGGAAGGTAACTGTAGAATATTATAAGAAGTATTGCAAAATATTAAAAAATATAATCTTGGAGGCTAAAAATAAAACAAACGAATACCTAATCAAATCCTCTTCTAATAAAGGAAAAGTCGTCTGGGACCTAGTTAAAGAATTTACTGGATCAAAGCAAAAAAAAGAATCAGTTCTAACACATATAAAACCAGGTATAAAAAACAAAGAAACTGTTCTTGGTGAAATAAATCAGCATCTTATCAATCAATGTTCCAAACTACGATCAGATACATTACACGAAAATCATTTTTCATCAAATATAGAATCAAGCATTTTTTTACAACCCACAGACTCTAATGAAGTTTTAAATACAATAATAGGTTTAAAAAATAAAAAATCGGTAGGAGAGGATGAAATTCCAATAAAACTTTTAAAAATAATAGCTGCTGAAATAGTTCATCCATTAACACATTAGTAAACTTGGCAATAAGTACTGGAGTTTTTCCTGAGAGCCTGAAAACATCAAATGTCAAAGTAATATATAAAAAGGGTAATAAAAATGAATTAAGCAATTATAGACCAATATCTCTCTTATCTAATATTAGTAAAATATTCGAAAAAATAATATACAATAGAATTATCAACTTTCTGGAAAAACATTCGTTGCTTTCGGACACACAAAATGGTTTTCGTAAGAATAAATCAACAATAAGAGCGGCGTATCAAACTTTGTGCAAATTAATAGACTCAATGAACAGCAAAAAAAATAACAGTTGCAATATCTCTGGACCTGTCAAAGGCCTTTGATAGCGTAGAACACGATATTCTCCTCAATAAAGTTACAACATATGGAATATGAGGTTCTGCACACAGTTTGATCAAATCCTATTTAAAAAACCGCATGCAATGTGTGACCGAAATAGATGAAACAGGAAAACTGCTTAAGTCTTCAAAACTGTTAATTCAAAGAGGAGTGCCACAGGGGTCAATACTGGGACCCCTGTTGTACATACTTTATACGAACAACTTACCTCAGATGCTAGATGACTTTATAGTCCAATATGCCGACGATAGCACAATAGTTTTTAGCGACTCCGACATCTAAAAAAATAAAATTTTACATACATTAGATACATTAGAAAACTTCTTTTTTATCGATAAATCTTAAGCTAAACAAAGAAAAAACCCAGCTAATAAAATTTTCAAATAAAAAGTGCGATGATATGATACTTACCAACACATACGGTGAAATAACTTCTGTGGACCAACTAACATTTCTTGGAATAAAAATAGACACTCGACTAGACTGGAAAGCACATATTGACTTTTTGGTGCACAATATGGCTTCTTATTGTTTTGCCTTAAAAACCATTACACAAAACATTAATAAAGATGCAGCTTTTATGGCATATCACGCCTATATTCAATCGAAAATTAGATATGGCATTATCTTCTGGGGAAACACCTCGGATGCGATTAGAGTCTTTGTTTTACAAAAAAGATGTCTTAGAAATATCTTGAACATGAAGCAGGATGAGTCATGTAAAGAGAAATTTGCTGCAAACAAAATACTTACCTTAGCTAGCCTCTATATATATGAAGCAATAATATTTGTTGTAGAAAACAGTTTGTTGTTCGAACACCACATAAGAAATCACATACATTCTACTAGAAATCGAAACAACTTAAAAACAGATAGACCAAATTTTTCTTATGTACAAAAAAAATGTACCATATAGTATTATAGGTATTTACAATAAGCTACCTCATAAAATCAGTGCTTCCTATAAAAGTCATAAAAAACACATTACGAAATATTTTACTTGAAAAGGCATATTACACAGTAACTGAGTTTCTTGAAGACCAGTTTGTGTTCTGACACATTATTTTTTAATCTGTAATTTTTTAAAAACAATTTTTACTCCTACTAATTTATTTATTATATTTTATCTTTTTATTTTAGGTTAGATGATTTTATTACCATGAATATTTATATATATGTATATGTGTGTGTTAAGTGTAGAATATTTTAAATGTTTTTTTTTTATTTAATTTTGCAATATGTAATTATCTATCATTGTACCTAATTGTATTGTCCGTGTACTTCTATTTTTTTGACATTGTTCGACGCTGTTAAAGGCCTTTTTTCTGAACAAATAAATGCAAACTAACTAACTAACTAACTATATAAAAATACCAACGATTGACCGTGTTACACTAATTGTAAGTGGACAAAATTCGAAATATACATTAAAGCAACTGGATGATTATTGTATCCAGATGCTGTAATTTGAGATGATTGCACTAAATGGATAAAATAGTATTACACTATCTGGTTCCAGTTTACGAAACGGATGTCCATTTCATGAAATGAACAATTGCACTAAGTGGGTGCGACATTGCCAATTCAAAGAAAATGTTAAAAAAGAAGCCGATCCAAAAATAAAAAATGAGATGTTGTTAAAGCAGTTGAGTAGCAAAATGAGATGTTGTTGCAACATACGCAAGCCAAGCTGAATGTATTCAATTGCCAAAAGATGAAACTCAAGTTATTTAATTAAAATTTGTTACACATTTTTTTTTGATTTTAGAATTTATTGTTTTGTTCAGAATTTATGGTTGTTATGTAAATTCCGAGTGGAAAACAAATAAAAGTTCATAGCAAAACTCGCCGTTTCTATTGTCAATTTCAAAAGCCGCCAACTCTATATTTAATTTGCATTTTATACAATTCAGAGACATTTGTGATTATTTCTTTAAACTATAATAAGTTATACAGTTTATTTTTCATTCAATGAACCAAATAGTTTTTTAAAACAGTTTCCTGCGAAGTAGAAAACAGTTTTCTGTATTTATCTCAAAATGCTATTAATGTGATTTGGAGGGCTTTACATCTACGCAGCTCATATGAAAGTAGATATTATGTTATTAACCTGTATTTTTTAAACCTTCCGTGATACGTGCAACAAGACATACGGTCTAGATCCTGCACATTATTACACAATCCCAGGATATACCTGGGACTGTATGTTGAAATACCCCAAGTGTAAGTTAGACGATCCAAGATGTTGATATTTTAATGTTTTTCGAATGAGGGATTCGAGGTGGTGTCAGTTAGTGTTGTAATGGGTTATCTGACGCTAATAACAAATGAATCGCTAATTGCAGAAAGGAGACATCTCCAAATTCTACAAAATTGAGATTTTTCGCATTCTTGTTTTAGGAGGGTATACGCATGTTTACTGTAAAAACGAGACATATCACCGCATTACACTAGATGTTATACCAAGTAAAAGTTTTAGTTTACTGCAAAAACGGGTCATGTCCGGAGATATCCCCTTCCTGCAGTGAGCGTGAGTTCGGACTACATGGAACTAACCTAACCTAACTGTATACGTTAGAAACACATCAGCCGTTTGTTTCTACAGTATAAAGAAGACATAAATACAATGAGTTCTAGCCCTGAAAATGAGGTAGAAGTTCCCAGTAAACCAAGAAAAGGTGTTGTAAATAATAATGAATATACAAAAGAAACATAATTAAAAAAGCAAGAGTTCGGGGAGAACAACATAAAAATTATTCCGGAAATATTGTGCCTGCTTGATGTTGATATTTTAATGTTTTTCGAATGAGGGATTCGAGGTGGTGTCAGTTAGTGTTGTAATCGGTTATCTGACGCTAATAACAAATGAATCGCTAATTGCAGAAAGGAGACATCTCCAAATTCTACAAAATTGAGATTTTTCGCAAATTCTTGTTTTAGGAGGGTATACGCATGTTTACTGTAAAAAACGAGACATATCACCGCATTACACTAGATGTTATACCAAGTAAAAGTTTTAGTTTACTGCAAAAACGGGTCATGTCCGGAGATATCCCCTTCCTGCAGTGAGCGTGAGTTCGGACTACATGGAACTAACCTAACCTAACTGTATACGTTAGAAACACATCAGCCGTTTGTTTCTATAGTATAAAGAAGACATAAATACAATGAGTTCTAGCCCTGAAAATGAGGTAGAAGTTCCCAGTAAACCAAGAAAAGGTGTTGTAAATAATAATGAATATACAAAAGAAACATAATTAAAAAAGCAAGAGTTCGGGGAGAACAACATAAAAATTATTCCGGAAATATTGTGCCTGCTAAAGCGGCTGCGGGGAGTTCTTATAGAATGTATCTAATTACCGTGACCATACATTTTTCTAGTTGTACAAAAAAATGTGTTACCGAATTCCGTGATGTGGAACAAATTAATATGCTGCAAATATTTTGTGACTTGGCAAATAAGGATCAACAGGACCTGCATCTGCAAAGACTTATTGAGATTCAACCCGTTTCTCGAAAAAGGGGCAAGGAAGATATTGAGAATAAAAAGCCTAAATCAGTATCCCTAAAATATTTTGTTCTTAATGGAGAACATAGGGTTCCAATTTGTAAACAAGCTTTCCTATCGATTCATGCAGTATCTAAAAAACGCTGTGAACGTTTTGTCTTATTATTAAAACAGCATAAGAGTCCAAGGGATATGCGTGGAAGAAATGTTAGTGGTAATGCTATCAAAGGTCATATTATTGCAAACGTACGTAGTCATATTGAGTCTTATCCTGTTAAACTATCCCATTACACTAACCACGAAATTCGGTATTTGGATTGTACATTATCATTTAAGGCTATGTACGAAATGTTTATAAAAAAGTACCCCGAAGATAAAATTTCATATGTTTTTTTGGACCTACTTTAAAGAAAATTATAATTTAAGATTTGGCCAACCTGCTAAAGACACATGTACCACTTGTGAGGAGCTCAATGTAAAAATTAAGAGCCAAACACTAAATGAAAATGCTAAGCGAGTGGCTGTTGCTGAACTTCTAGTACATAAACGACGTAGTAAAAAAATTTATACAACTTTGGATTCCATAAAACGTCTTTGCGAAAACCAGGATGATACTTTGGCTATTTGTATAGATTATATGGCTAATGTTTCCTTACCACAAATACCTGTTCAGGATATCTATTACTTGCGTCAGCTCACCGTATTCACATTCGGAATTCATAACTTAAGAGACTAAACGGATGACATGCTTTGTATACGAAGTGAGAAAAATTCATTTTTTGCGACAATTGTTGCGGCCAAAATAAAAATAACACTATGATTCGCTTTCTAATGAACTTGGTTGAACTTAAAAGATTCGAAGAAATACAAATTTATTTTCCTATGAGAGGACATTCTTTTATGCCATGTGATCGCGATTTTGGTCTGATTAAAAAGGCACTTGATAAAATTGAAAGGCTTTACACTATACAGGAATATATTGAAGTAATCGCAAAAGCATCCAATAAGTCAAGAATTTTTTTTATTGTGCCTGTAACCAAAGATATGGTATACGACTATAAAAATTGGTGGCCCAGTTTTTATAAACAAAGTTGCCTCAGTAATGATTCGTATGGAAAAAATGTATCACGCACTCGAAGAAGAAGAAGTCGTTTTCGATATCATCATATCACCATCTAACCATTTCTTCGGCTCAAGAAGTTACATGCGGAGAAATTATAAACAGTTTGGTTACACACACGTTCCGGCTTAGAAATACAACAAAAAAATCTTGGTTATCCCGTAGAAAAAGCATATCCTGAAAAACTACCTATAAGTAAGAAGAAGATGGACCACATATTGTTGACCATAAAATTCGTTCCAGAAGAATATTCAGAATTTTGGCAGGACATTACCTCTTGGCCTACTGAAAATCGAGAACCTGACATAGAATAAATCATTTTGTTAATGTACTTCGGAAGTATATTAAAGAATTCACATAAAATACATTGTTTTCTTGGTATTTCCTTTTTTTTTTTAACTCCTTATACTGCAGAAAAGGGTTATGTCCATGTGTCAAATTTGACATTTCAGGGGTATTTAAAAGCTAACAGCACTCTAATTTTACATGACTTTGTCACTAACACCATTAGTAATATTCTGCCAAGAAATTGGGTTTATACGAATTATTGCAAAGAATGTAAATAGTTTTTTTGTTGTTTTCTCGAATAGTAGCAACTGTGACATGTCCCCTTTCTGCAATTAGCGATTCAAATATATGAAAGAATATAACTCTTAGACCCCACCGCACACGACAGACTCTTTATTGGCTGATAGTTTAGTCGGGTTGGGCTGCTAGCGCGCACACTGGACCAACTCAACAGTCTGGTCGGTGGTGACTACGCAGACCAGCAAACAGTCGGCCGATTGCTCTTGACTATTTTGCTAGTTAGTACGCTGCTACTAAAGAGAGCGGTCGCGTGAAATTTAAAATGTCCAAAAATGTTATTATTGCTTTTATACAACGGAGGAGAAGGATTAAGAAGAAAAGGAACCGAGAGTTTTGAGTGCATCCTATCTACAGTGATGGATTATTGCAAGGCAAGTTTTATACGATGCATTCTAAAATTATTTAATTTTAAAAAAATTACTAAATTTCCCAAAAAAAAATTTCGACTATTACCGAATGAGCATAAACAGCTTTAATGAACTTGTTAAATTAATTGGACCAGCAATAGTGAAGGAAGATTCATATTTAAGACTTTCTATACCAGTGGAGGATTGAGCGTTACAATACGGTAATATATACAAAACATACTATTAATTATTGATTATTTTTTATTAAAATTAAAATTATAAATAACCACAAATACTAAGGTACATTAGGGTAATATGGCCCGGGCGAAAATATGGCCCACCCGTGTTAATAATGTATTTAAGCGCCATCTGTGAATAAGAAGCAGAACTTCTGGCTTTGTTGGATTGGTGGAAGACATAGTTTACTATAATATCAATCTTTGGTGACTGGTTACTGTGCTACGCGCCTATCTCTGTAAACCGCGTTTCTTCTTATTACACTGGGGAACAGCTGTTTTGGTGCCGAGGGTTTTTGAACTGATTCTATATCAGTTTGATGTCCTGAATTCAAATATCGTATTCATTTTTCCCTATCAGCTCCAGTTTTTAAGATATACAATTTTAGAGAAATATGAGTTCTATGATTTTAACTCAAATCTCAAGTGTAATAAACAAAAGTAGATTCGAATTTTTTATTTTATTTATACCAAATACAATCTTAAGTCAAACTTACAAACAAAAAAAAAACATTAAAGAAATCAAATATAGTCACTCGACACTTCTAAAACTTCTTTTCCGCGACATTCTTGAATGTTTTTTCAAACAGTCCCTCTTTAAACTCCAGCAGTAATCTGCCATCATGTGGATGTCCCATCTTCCTTGGTAGCGGTCCTCCATAATTTTAATATCTTGGTGAAATCTTTCACCTTGTTCCTCACTCATGTCTCCTAAATTTTCTGGAAACCGGTCCAAGTGGCTGTCTAGATAGTGTACTTTTATACTCATATTGCACCCTAATGATTTAAAGCTGTTCAGCATCTTGTTAACAATTTCAACATAGTTTTCAGCTTTATGTTTGCCTAGAAAATTTTCTACAACTGCAACAAATGATGTCCAAGCTTCTCGTTCAACTTCATTCATTGAATTTATGAAGGCAGGATCTTTAATTAATTGTCTTATTTGTGGGCCGTCAAATATCCCTGCTTTGAGTTTTTCTGTGCTCAACTGAGGCATTTTTACCCCTATATATTCAAAACAAGGCCCATCCTTATCAAGAGCTTTTACAAATTGCTTCATTAAGCCCAACTTTATGTGTAACGGAGGAAGAATGATTTTTTCTCTTTCAACCAAAGCGTCGTTAATGACATACTTTTCCCCAACGTCCATGTTTTCTCTCAGAGGCCAATCTTTTCTAACCCAGTGGTGTGTTTTGTCCCTACTATCCCAAAGGCACAAGAAACACGGATATTTTGTGTAACCACTTTGCTGCCCAAGAAGAAAGTTCACCATTTTTAAGTCTACACATATCAACCATTGATGTTCGTGATACTTTATCTTCTGCAAGACTAAAGCTATTGTGTTATATTCTTCTTTCAGTTTCGTTGAGTGAGCTAACGGTATTGAACCATATTTATTCCCATTATGTAGAAGGACACATTTTAAACTTCGCTTTGAACTGTCAATAAATAGGCGCCAATCATCTGGAATATATTCAGAAAGTCCCATTTCTTTCATGAGTCCCCTAATTTCGTGACAAAATACAAGATTGTCTTCTTGAGAAAAGAATGGTAGCAGATCTTTTTCTCTTGTACGGTAAAAGGTAATTTTGGTTCCTTGTTCCAGTAAATTTTTGTCGTTTAACCTAGAAGCCAGTACTTCAGCAGCTTTTTTCGATAAATTGAGATCCCTGGTGAGATCATTTAATTCGTTTTGATTGAAGCGTTGAGGAACTGAAGACGTCCCCTCATAGTCACTGTTAGTTTCATTAGCATCGGAAGAGCGATCAGAGGGACAATGTTCGTTATCAGAGATATCTGGTAGCTCATGAAATGTTGGAATCGGTATTTCATCTGAGTGCGGGATAGGGCGTATTGCCGAGTCTAAATTGGGATAGGTCCATTTATGGCGGTTATTTCGATTGATTCCATTAATATTTGCTAAACAGAAATAGCAATCATCGAAGTGGTTTTTTGGTTCTCTCCAAACCATTGGTACGCCGAATTTCAAACATTTTCTTTTGCCGGTAGTCCACTGCCGTAATTGCTCTGTGCAAGTTTTACATACAAGATGCGGGGCCCACGTTTTGTCCTGATCACCAAGCTTAACTCCAAAGTATGCCAAATATGCTTGCTTCACAAAGTCAGTAATAGCTCGTCTGTTTTGTTGGAACATGTATTCTCCGCATATATAACAAAACACATCAGGTTGATTGACACAACTTCTTCTTGAACTGGACGCTGAACTCATTTTAATTCTGTTCAATAACACAACACTCTTTTCTTAACAGAAAATAACACGCCGAATTCGATCTACTCTCTTTAGCAAGAAGGCACAAACTGACGAGACTTACCTGAGTTAGGGGTATAAAAGGGTCAGTTCAGGTACCTGGGAGGCAATGTTTCCACTATTTATAGATTTACCTGGAATTTACTCATTTACAGACTGACAATAAAACAATTGCACCTACATTAATGATTATAAAATAATTTTAGAACTCTCAGAAACCAATAAACTGCATAGAAACCAGATATGTAGATAAATTTATGTATCTAAAAAAAGTAGAGCTGATAGAGAAAAACGGATTGCACCTATAGATTTAGCTTCCCAAATATAGTTAAAATCAGGTCTAAAATCCCAGGCACCAAAAAAAAAATTTTTTTTTTTCCCCTGTGTTATTTTCGCTTAAGTTAAAGTACGTGTAGTTTTGAGTGTATAAGCAAAACAGGTAAGATAATTAGATTGTTGAAATGTATGATTCTTTGACTTCAGGTTTTTTGCTTAATAAAACGTTGTAGCTAACTTTGTTAGCAAAACATAACCTATAATATGAACAACGTGGACGTCAGAAATATGGCCCAGAACAAAACATCAGTGGGCTATATTTCCGACCGTTGAAGTAAAAGTTATTTCTACGTTATTATTATTTATATTTCAGAATGGGAAAAATTTGTCGAGGTATTCGCGCAAACTGGGACAGTGAAATGATGTCTGAAGCATTGGAAATGCTTAGAAATGGCAAAAGTCAACGGTATGTCGAAAAACATTGCGGTATTCCACGTACTACACTGAGAAATCATATTAAAAGTGGAAATGAAAAAAGAATCCTTGGAAGAAAACCCTTATTAAGCGAGGAACAGGAAAGGGAGCTAGAATCACGAATTATAAAGATGTCGCGAGTAGGTCTGCCATTAACCCCAAGAACCGTTCGAAGAAGTGTTTTCCGATTTTGTCAAGAAAGCAATATTCCACACAGATTTAACAATGAGAAAGCACTCGCCGGATTTACTTGGTACAAATCCTTTCTAAAAAGACACCCCAACATCACCAAGAGGAAACCACAAATGATGAACGTAGCCAGGGCCCAAAAACTGAACCCGGCGATTGTTCAAGATCACTTCTCTAAATTAGGTACCGTTTTAAGTGACTTAAAGCTAAAGAATTCTCCACAATATATTTACAACCTCGATGAAAAAGGTTGTAGATTAACCCTACATCATGCTCATAAAGTTTTGGCAGAAAGGGGAGAACGTAGAGTTCACTTATTAGCCAACGAACACGCCGAAAACGTAACTGTGGTAGCGTGTATCAACGCTTTGGGTCAGGCGGTACCACCGATGATTATTTTTAAGGGCATAAGGAAAAAGGACACCTACTCAGACAATCTTCCTCCAGGTTCCATTGTTGAAATGTCTGCTAAAGGAAGCATGACCAGAGAGTTATTTATTCGTTGGCTGCAACATTTTGCAAATTTTAAGCCAGTGGGAAGAGTTCTTTTAGTCATTGATGGTGCATCATGTCATCTAGACGTCTCCATTGTTCAAGAGGCTGAAAAGTGGGACGTGTCCTTATACTGCTTACCATCTAATACTACGCACGAATTGCAGCCATTAGACAAAGCTGTTTTCCGATCCTTTGAACATTATTGGGACACGGAACTTCTGAATTATTGGGAAACAACCAATGTTCCTTGTCGAACTCTCAAGAAGGAAAGATTCGGCGTAGTGTTTGCTAAAGTTTGGCAACAATGTATGTCTATTTCAAATATACAAAACGGTTTCCGGTCCACTGGAATTTACCCATTTGATCCACAAGTTATTCCAGAAAATGCATTTGGTCCGTCGACTCTTACACACAAACAACAACCAATAGAATCAACAAATTCTGACGCCGAGGACAATATTCCATTGATTAATTTTAAACAAAAAGCGAGCCAAATTTCTTCAATAAAATCAGATGGACCGACTCCTGGATGTTCCACGTGGACGGATAAGAAAATTACACCTACTGAACCAAAAATCAAGCAACAACCAATAGAACCAACAAATTCTGACGACGAAGACAATATTCCGTTGATCAATTTTGAACAAAAAGCGAGCCAAATTTCTTCAATAAAATCAGATGGACCGACTCCTGGATGTTCCACGTGGACGGATAAGAAAACTGCACCTACTGAACCAAAAATCGAGATACTAAGTGTTATCACTGTGAAAGCTAAGGATATTTCATATTCTGGCTTTCAAATGGTAGATAGACTCAACAATCCACAGAAAAGGACTCCCAAAAAAAAGACATTCACGGATATTCTAAAAACACCAGAATTTGACGTGAGTAAACGATCCAAGGCTCCTCGAAAAAAGCATTGAATTATAAAGCGCAGTTGCTCAAAATAGATTTGTTCGATAAGGGAGTAAGTCCAGCAATTAAAACGAAAAAAAAAATCAAGGCTAAAGAGGCTTGGTACTGTTTTTTGTGCGAAGAGGATAAAAAAATAAATATGTGCCGTTGTGCAGAATGTGGAATTTGGGTGCATGAAATTTGTGCAGGACTAACTTCTGACGATATAGAAGACTACGTGTGTCCAAAATGCACGTAAGAACTTTTTTAGCGTTTTTTATTCGAGGGCCATATTTGTGACGTTTTAAAATTGGCGTGGGCCTTATTTCAGTGAAGGTCAGAAATACGGCCCAAATCGAGATCTTTGCATTTTTTATAATCACCGTAGATATAGTTTATCTTTATGTTGTTTTTGTATAGAATTTACTTTCTTTTGAAGCGTAGCCTCATATTTCTGTAAATTTTTTTTAAATAAACCATTTTGTAACTTATATTGGCATTTTAGTTGAAAGTGGGCCATATTACCCTAACGTACCTTATTTATTATCTTTTATTAAAATTAAAATCGAAAAGTTATGTATTTTATGAGGCAAGACTTTCGAATTGCCCAACACTTCGATCTTGATAAGATATATATCATTAAAAAGGGTTGTGAATGGTACTAGTCCCAAAGTGCGCAAACGCAAGGTTCAAAAGTTACAGCCGTTCAAAGTTGAAAAGTGCAATTAATTAACTAATTAATTAAATGTAATTAATTAACCTTACCTAACCTAACCTAACCATGCGACTTGCGACACTTGCGACTCAGTTAGGTTAGGTTGGGTTAGGTTAGGTTGGGTTGGGTTGGGTTAGGTTGGGTTGGGTTGAGTTGGGTTGGGTTGGGTTGGGTTGGGTTCGGTTAGGTTAGGTTAGGTTAGGTTAGGTTAGGTTAGGTTAGGTTAGGTTAGGTTAGGTTAGGTTAGGTCAGGTTAGGTTAGGTTGAGAGAGAGACGACCTGGTGATGGTGAGTGAGCCAAACAAGGCAATTATAAGGGGGAAGAGCGAGGAATGGTACGCGGACGAGAACGAGGATGCGGCCATCATCATTTTCAATAAGGACCTGGTAGTGGAAGAATCAGGGAGGGGAAGAGGGTGCGTGTGGGTTGAACTAAAAGAGGTGATGGTTATCAGTTGCTACTACTCGCCCAATGAAAGGTACGAGAAATTTGAAGAAGACCTAGAGAAATTAGGCGAGGTAGTACGACGAAGGGGTAGAGGAAGGGCAAAAGAGATCATCGGAGCAGGAGAAGAGCTCCGGAATGGGGGATGGAGGAAGCAGATAGGAGGGGACTATTGATCATGGAATGGATGGCACAGCATGATCTGCACGTGATCAACGAAGGGAACGAACACACATTTAACAAGGGAGGGAAAGGCTCCATCCCTGACATAACAATGAGCACGGAGGAAATCACGGACAAAATTAAGAAGTGGAGGGTGTCAGAAGACGAGTCTCTCAGTGACCACAAATACGTACTATATGAAGTAGAGGGCACTGGGAAGGAAGGTCCCTTAAAAACATCTGTTCCTCTCCCCCCGACTCGACGCCCGAGCAGCGGAGAATCTCTGAGGAGTATTCTCAGCTGCCGGACAGAGTCGTGATCCCGCCGAGAAAGCTGGCAAAGCTCCTGACGTCCCCTCAGAACGTCAACGGCATCCTCAAATCCCTCCCTAACCTCAACGCTCCAGGTCCTGACGATATCCCCTACATATTACTAAAGCGCCTTCCGCGGAAGGGGATTGTACAGTTGGCGTATATCGCGAACGCGATTATGCGCCTTCAATATTTTCCCCGGAAGTGGAAGGACGGCATAGTAATCCCTCTGCTGAAACCCACAAAACCACCCCACTTACCCCAAAGCTACCGCCCCATCACATTGCTAAATGCGATGTCGAAAGTGGTCGAGAAGGTGATCGGCAAGTCTCTATATAAATATATAGAGAAGAGACGCGTGTTGCCCGATCACCAGTTCGGTTTCCGACCAGGACTTTCGACGTCGCATCCATTGGCCCGCCTAGTTCAGGACGTGATCCAGGCGTATAACCTCCGACAAAGTACCGTTGCCCTGTTTATCGACGTCTCAGCGGCGTACGACTCCGTTTGGCATGCGGAGCTCGTATGTAAACTGCTGACACTTCGATTCCCTAAGCATATATGCCTCCTCTTGAGGTCATACTTAACTGACAGACGTATAGCGTTCAGGGTAAATCGCACCCTATCTGACTACCAAAGCATCACAGCTGGCGTACCACAGGGGTCGGTGATTTCGCCGACCCCATATAACATCTACACATGCGATGTGCCTGCGCATCCAAACACCGCGTCCATAATGTATGCCGACGACGTAGTGATTTACGCTCGTGTTTACGAAGCGCTTCACGGACATAAAGATCTTCTCCAAGATCAAGGTAAAGGGAGAGCCTGTTGCAACCGGCAAAAAGGTGGTCAAGTACCTGGGGGTCACTTTGGACCAGCGGTTGTTCTACAAGGCGCATGTGGCAGAGGCCATCCGGAAGACATATATGGCACTGTCCCGACTGTACCCACTCGTCAACAGACGGAGTAAGCTCGACGTGAGGACGAAGCTGCTCCTGTACAAGGTTGTGCTTCGCCCCATAATGGTATACGCGTGTCCAATATGGGGTAAAGCTTCCACCACACAGCTAAACAGGTTGCAGCGTACCCAGAACAAGCTTCTCCGCCTGTTGACGGGGGCGGATAGGTATACGCGCATCGAGGATCTGCACGTGCAGTCGGACGTGCCGTATGTGTATGATCACATCCGGATGGTCGCCGCAAAATTCTTTGCCGCACACATTCACAGATCACCGCTGACCAGGGACCTGACAAACCCCAGGTACTTGAACACAGTGCATACCCACAAGTACTTACACGAGCCGTTTGTGTAAGGTAAAACTCGTGGATCAAACAAGCAACGGCAATATTGTCGTGTATGGACCCCTCCAAAGCGGTAGACCCTGTACGGGATTCCTATTGTAAATCCTCGAAGCGTCGAAGCGGTCGGTCGCCGGGCGGCCCGGATCGGCGGGATCGGGCTTTCGTAAGACTGTCCGGCTCTCGTGGCGACCCGGGCGGCGTGGCGGCCGGGCGTGGAGACGCGACTGAGGCCACAGAGAATTTGATCTCTCGGCCAATGGGTCGCACGGATTAACGCTGTGCAAACCGTGCGCTTTTGCCAAGGTATGCGTTATTTTGTTGTGTTGTTTGTTGTCAATGTTAAAACAGGTTTTTTTAGCAGTGAGTTTTCCTGTATCGTAAGTGAAACCTAAGCCCAAACCCCAAAGAATTCAGAACGAGGTTCAAACGTTTTTACGTATAAAAAACAAATCACCCTGAAGCAAAACTGGACAGGGTTTCCGAAACATGAATCATAAATTCAAGGTACGGGGCTCGTGCCTGCCAGCGTGCGGGGGGTCGACCGCTCCCGGCGATACGTCCATCCCCCCCTGAGGTCACATTGTACACAAAACCAAAAGCTCTGTACAGGCAATGAATTTGTAGAAGTAAAGTAAAATAGCCAATAAACCGATTTTTATGTTATGTTATGTTATGGGAAGGAAGGGAAGACACAAGCGAGAGGAAGGGGGTGGAAACTTAATAAAATAGATGACCAAAAATTCAAAGAGGAGCTGAGGAAACTGGTTGAAGAGGAGGAAATAGAGGAGGGCGAAACGTTGGTGGAAGCAATTAAGAGGGTGTGTGATGCGGCAATGCCGAAGAGGAAGGGAGGAGAAAACAGGAGAGGGGAGTATATACTGGTGGACAGAGGAAATAGGGGAAATAAAAAAGAGTTGCATAAAGGCTCGAAGAAGACTGCAGAGGGAAAAAAGAGAGGGGGGAGGTGTGTTGGCTTAAACGTAGAAAGTTAGGAAAGCAAAAATTGTATTCGCTTATTGTTTAGTCTAGTAAAGAGATTCGGGCTCCAGCCATTGCCATGAGTCGACCGTGATCTTATTATATTTTTGCTGACTATCAGAGTTCTATGAGTAATCAGTATGTATGCTAGATTGATAGTTTGACACACACCGAGTTAGTTGTTTGAATACGCTTGTAAGAAAAGCATCTAAATATATAGGTTGAGCTCCAATCAATAGCTGTTTTAATTAGTCTTCCCATAAACCTGCCTTTAGGTTATGGGCCCAGATCTCAATAAGTACTATTGAAGTGCGTGTTTGTAAAAATAACAAAAGTTAAATAACAATGGCCAGTGGTACAACAAGTGTGGTAAAGCGCAATCTAAAACTTTTCAATGGTGAAAACTACTTACTGTGGAAATTCAGACTACAGGAAATTATTGAGCAAGAAGGTGCCAGTCAAGTGTTAACTGAGGATCCCCCAACACCCCTCACCGATGAATGGACCAAATGGGAGCGATTCGCTAGAGGGACCTTGATTGAATACCTCGATGACACTATAATTTCGCAAGTGCCGTCGGGTCGTGCGACTGCTCGAGAAATACTTGAACATTTTGATAGTCTGTACGCCTGTAAGAAAGTGTCCACCCAGTTATGTATTCAAGATCGCTTGTTCAATTGTAAGCTAAAGCCAGGTACATCACTAAAGAAACACATGTTAGACATTGATGAACTGGTACGCGATATGGCTGCTTGCGGAGGGGAAGTTAGTGAGATAACTAAAGTGTGGTATACGCTTAACTCATTGCCACAGAGTTATGCACCAATAAAAGCTGCAATTAAGACCATGACGGACGAAAGGCTCACACTAGCTTTTGTGAAAACAATGTTGCTGGAACAAGAAGAATATCTAGCGCGGGAAAGTGCTGACACAAGTATGAAAGCACTTCAGTTCGATACCACAAGTGGAAATGAAAACAGGAAAAATAAAAGCAAGTTTACTCCCAAATATAAGTTTGCCTTTAAAAATAAGCAAGTGCAAAAATGTTTTCATTGTGGGCGGAAAAACAATATTAAACGTGATTGTTATTTTTATAAGCAAAGTTTAAAGCATCAGAAACCTAACAAGAAAAGGCATACACATGAAACAAGTGCCTCAACAGCAGTCACAAACGAATCGTTTGCATTTATGATGAGCAACGAAAACTCATTAATCAACGATGATGGTACATCGTGGCAGTTTATTTTGGATTCCGGAGCAACGGAACACATTATCAATAACTTAAATATTTATACTACATTTGAACCGCTGAAGGAGCCCATTCGCATAACAGTGGCGAAGAAAGGAACAGTCGTTGAGGCAACACACGTTGGCAGAATAAAGATCAACACTTCTCTTGGCTACCAGGGAGAGTTACAAGATGTCCTCTACAGCAACAGTGTACCAACCAATCTCATTTCCGTGAGACGAATCCAGGAAGCTGGGATGTCGGTGGTATTCACAGAAACTGGCCATGTGGAGGTCAAAAAAGGGGACACAGCAGTAATAAAAGGTAAGCGCATGAATAATTTGTATGTTATAGAATTAATAGTACAAAATGCGCACAAAACAGCACATGTCGCGGACAATGTGGCTGAGACCAATATTGTTAATAAAAGTAAACTGTGGCACGAACGCTTAGGTCATATAAATATACAAAAATTTACAAAAATTAAAGTAAATAAATTAGCTTGTGATTGTATTTGTTTAAAGGATATAAAACTAATTGAGTCCTTATGTGAAGCTTGTGTAAGCGGAAAACAAGCGTGCCTTCCTTTCGCAAAGATAAAAGATAAGAGCTATATCACAAGACCATTATTTGTTATACATTCAGACGTGTGTGGGCCGATTACACCATCCACGATCGATGAAAAGCATTATTTTGTTACTTTTATCGATGACTTTACTCATTATACTGTAACTTACCTGATGACAAATAAATCAGAGGTGTTTACGTATTTTAAAGATTATGTAGCAAAAAGTGAGGCTTTATTTAATTTAAAAGTGGTGCATGTATATTGTGATAATGGTAGAGAATATTTATCTAGCGAAATGAAGGACTTTTGTAAACAGAACGGAATAACGTATCATCTGACAGTGCCATACACTCCTCAACAAAACGGTTTAGCAGAACGAATGAATCGAACATTAACCGAGAAGGCACGTGCGATGATACATGGTGCAGGTTTAGATAAACGTTTTTGGGGCGAGGCAGTTTTAACTGCAACTTATTTGGTAAATAGGGCACCAACAAAAGCGATAAAATTTGAAAAGACACCATATGAAATGTGGCATAAGAAAAAGCCAACATTAGGTCATTTAAAAATATTCGGTTGCACAGCGTTTGTGCATAATAAAACGAGAAAAGGTAAATTCGAAAGTAAATCGTCTAAAGGCATTCTCGTGGGTTATGTGCCAAACGGATATAAAATTTTTAATCCAAACCTGTGGAAATTTATAGTTGCACGTGATGTAATATTTGACGAAATTACATATACAAAATCAAGACAAGAACTTGATAACATGATCAAAAACGATACTGAAATAAACATTGACATAAATACAGATAATGTACAATCAAGTGCAGATAAAATTACAGCAGGAGGTAGTGCTGATGATAAATCTGTAGGTATCACACCTAGCCAAACGGACGAAGTAAAGTGCAAACAAACATCTAATAAAAAGAAAAGGTGTCCCTGAAAATTGCACTCAAGGTCAAACGTCCTCAAAAAGGGGCGTCCCTGAACCTGAACAGTCGAGCTCGAACAATGAAAGTGAAAGTCCGTGTACCTCTACTCATAAATTGAGGAAATTAAAAAATGGGCAGGATGTGAGAAGAAGTGACAGGTTAAAAGATAAACCATATCGTATAAAGATCATGATTTCGACATTAATAATTATATGATAGGTGATCAAACAAATGAGAATAAAATTCCCAAAAGTTATCAAGACGTAGCTAAAAATGCGTTCAGAACAGAATGGGAAAAAGCCATAAAAGATGAATTAAATTCATTAGAACGAAATAAAACGTGGATATTAGTACAAAAACCCCGTAACACAAATATCGTTGACTGTAAATGGGTGTTTACAATAAAAGGCGATAAGAACGGCGAAGTATAAAGCTCGCTTAGTAGCGCGCGGTTTTACTCAGCAAAAATTTTTAGATTACGAGGAAACATTTGCGCCGGTTGCGCGTATTGGTACGTTTCGGTGCGTACTTGCTTTAGCCAATCAGTATGAACTGTTGATACATCAAATGGATGTGAAAACAGCTTTCCTAAATGGGACCTTGAAAGAAACAATTTTTATGAGGGTGCCTGACGGTGTTGCTGTTCAAACAAACAATATGGTCTGTAAATTAAATAAATCATTGTATGGTTTAAAACAGTCAGCTCGATGCTGGTACGAATGTTTTAATAACAAATTGATCGAAAAAGGCTTTGTCAATTCATCAGCTGATAATTGTTTGTATTACTTAGATCGAGGCCATGTATATAAAAACATCTATGTAATTTTATATGTGGACGATTTGGTCATCGCCACTAAAGATGTAAATACAATGATAAATTTTAAAAATTTTTTAATGAAGCAATTTGAGATGGTCGATTTACAGGAGATAAATTATTTTTTTAGGCATTAGAATAAAAAAGGTCAAATTCTGAAATTTCATTTGATCAAAGTACTTACTTAAAATCCGTCTTAACAAAATTTAAAATGAATGAATGCAACCCGGTCAGTACTCCATTGCCTGTAAAACTGAATTATTCAGCATTAAATTCAGAGGAAACTTATGATGCACCTTGTCGAGAATTAATTGGCTGTTTAATGTATGCAATGACCTGTACACGACCAGATTTGTGCACGGCTGTAAATCTACTAAGTAGATATCAAAATAAATGTAATAAAGAATTGTGGTTATGTTTAAAACGGATATTAAGATATGTAAAAGGAACGATAAATATACAATTAGTATATAAACGTAATGAGAATTACAGTGAAATATTAACTGGAAATGTCGATGCAGATTACGCAAACAATGAATTAGATCGTCGAAGTACAACGGGATGTTTATTCAAATTATTTAACAATTGTACTGTGACATGGCTCACACGACGACAAAATTCAGTTGCTGCATCATCAACTGAGGCGGAATACATGGCAGTTTTTGAGGCTGTAAAAGAGGCCTTATGGCTCAAATCCTTATTAAAAAGTATTAATGTCAATATGTCAGAACCAATAACATTGTACGAAGACAACCAAAGTTGTATAGCAATGGCAAATAATCCAGTAAATCATAAACGTTCTAAACATATCGACATTAGATACCATTTTACTAGAGAACAAATTGAGAACAACACTGTCTGTTTGAAATATTTGCCTACAGGTTCTCAGGAGGCTGACTTGCTGACCAAACCTCTTCCACCTCATCAGTTCCAGGAACTGAGGACAAAGCTGGGCCTCCAGAAAGAAAACAACTAAAAGAAAGCGTTTTATAAAATGTTATATAAGTTGTTCATGATTTGGTTAGGTTTTTGTGGGGTTTTCCCTAACCCTTGCAATAAATGTTGGATCATTAGTTGTTATACTCCCCGTAAAGTAAAAGTATGAGCTCACAAATTTTTGAGGGGGTGTGTTGGCTTAAACGTAGAAAGTTAGGAAAGCAAAAATTGTATTCGCTTATTGTTTAGTCTAGTAAAGAGATTCAGGCTCCAGCCATTGCCATGAGTCGACCGTGATCTTATTATATTTTTGCTGACTATCAGAGTTCTATGAGTAATCAGTATGTATGCTAGATTGATAGTTTGACACACACCGAGTTAGTTGTTTGAATACGCTTGTAAGAAAAGCATCTAAATATATAGGTTGAGCTCCAATCAATAGCTGTTTTAATTAGTCTTCCCATAAACCTGCCTTTAAGGTGAAACAACAGAGACTAGAGGAATACAAACGGGAAAGGAAGAAGCTTAGGGATGTAATCAAAACTAGGAAAAAGGAAAAGTGGAGAGAACTCTGCGAGAAAGTAGACGGGGACATCTGGGGGAAAGGGTACAAAATTGTAAATAAGAAGTTAAGAAGGGGAAACCAGGCTATAGCGGGGGAAAAAATAAACGAGATCGTCCAGATGTTGTTCCCCCAAAGGGAGGAAAGCACATGGGAGAGGGAAAGGGTAGAGGGGATACCACCGGTTACGGAGAGAGAACTAAAGGGAGACTAAAAAACGGAAAGGCGCCGGGACCCGACGAGATTCCAGCGGAAGTTGTTAAAATGGTGGTAGAACAACAACCACAGGTGGTCCTGAAGATTTTCAATGAAAGCCTGAAAAGAGGAGAGTTTCCACAGAGCTGGAAAAAGGCCAGAGTGATACTTATAGAGAAAGGGAGAGATCTGAGGATAGGAGATAAGACCTACAGACCAATATGCTTGCTTGACGCCATGGGAAAACTCCTAGAATATGTCATAAGGGAGAGATTAGAGGAGGATATGGAAATAAAAGGGGGCTATCAGAAAGACAATTCGGTTTTAGGAAGGGACGGTCGACAATAGGGGCGGTAGAAGCAATCGCAGAGGAAGTAAATACAGCAAAAAGACAAAGGAAGATTTGCGCTGTGATCACGCTCGACGTTAAAAACGCTTTTAACACAGCAGACTGGGGGAAATTATAAGGAAACTTGAAAGGATGGGGATAGAGCCATATCTAAGAGAGATAATTAAATCCTATCTTGAAAATAGATGAATAGGGATAGAGGCGGAGGGGGAAATGAACTGGAGGAGAGTGACGGCAGGCGTACCACAAGGCTCGGTGTTGGGACCGACGCTGTGGAACCTAATGTTCGACGACATCCTGGATTTAGAACAACAGGTGGGGACAAGAGTGATAGCGTACGCAGACCATCTGGCGATAGCGGTAACGGAGGGGACGGTGACGATGGTTAAAGAAAATGCAAACTTATGTATAAGGCAAATAAGAAGATGGCTAATGGGGAAAAAACTGCAATTAGCAGAGGAAAAGACAGAGGTAGTCTTGATCACAGGGTAGAGGAACCTCCCTCCCATAAAAATAACGGTGGGGGAAAAGGAGGTGGAACCTGTTAAAACACTAAAATACTTAGGAGTGTGGATTGACAGCAGGATGACATTCGGAGAGCACGTCGCAAGGACGGAGGAGAGGGCGGGGGAGGATGGTAAACTCACTCACTCAGAGTGAACTCACTCAGAGAAAACCGCAATAAAAGAACCGACAGCGAAGTCGTTAAAACCTGTGGGGCACCAGGCGCACCCCAAAGTATGTAGCCCTCTCTCCGGTATTGGCCCTCTGCCGGAGGGCGATGACTATATGGACCCCACTCGTGGGAATTCTATGGAATTAAATAGTGAAAATAAAAATAAAAATAAACAAAATAGCGAGCCATCCGCATTAGTGGCGACACCCGTTTTGGCGGAAGGAATGACAGGTATAGAAGGTAGGAGAGGGATGGAGGAAGAGAGTATGCGGTTAGTGAGGAAAAAGGGACTGAGGTTGGATCTGAGCTGCGAAAAGTCCTTTTCAGCACCATCGTCGCCGGTTTTAAATGTTGGAGTGTTGGACCTGACCTGGAACGAAGAGGAAGCCAGATCAGTTAAAAGGAAAGAGAAGATAAAGGTGGGAACAGGCCAGACGGATGCAAGAATGGCCACCACCATAAGAAAGATATTGAAGGGTATGGATGTAGAGATCAGGGAAGTCGGCGTATTTGCGAAAGAAAGAAATACTAAGAGAAATAAAAGAGGCGGTCTGTAAGCTGAGCAGCATGATAAGTCAAATAATGACAAACGAGGCATGGGAATTCCTGCAGAAGCTGCGAACAGAGAAGGTGGAAAAGTCGAACGAACTCCAGCATAAGCTCGAGCAAGCACTCTTGGAGGAAAATCTTAAGTTGAAAAAGGAAAACATGAAACATAAAGAAGAGTTGGAGCGGGTGAAAAAGGAGTTAGACAAGGTTCAAAGAAAACACCTTGAGGATAGCAAGGTGGTAACAGAAGAGAGGATAAAAAAGGTGATTAACTATGGAAGCTACGCAAATATGGAGAATTTCGAATGGCCGGAAAAAATATTTAGAACGGCGTTCACGACGTCGGGATCTCCCCTAAAGGCGGGGAAGGGATGCGGACATAGTAGTCCTGTATGAGGAGGTAGCCGGAGACCGGAACCAGGCAGGCCGAGCTGGCCTATCAAGGTATTAACGTCAACAAGCACCTTGCAACTGTTTTTCCGGAACGGGGGCTCGAGTCCATGAAAAGCCATAGGCGGTCACGTGAGTATTGCGCCCTAAGAGACCGTATTAGGACCGAACGTGAAGAAGCGGGGTCACCATCCTCCCCCGCCGGCTGTCCACCAGCCCCCCCCCCCCGTTTCCCCGGAGTTGCAGGACGAAGTTTTCGCTACTACCAGCCCGCCTTCCAGTCAACAAGGCGCCGCGCAAGGTCTCCCCCCACCAACGGACGTCAGACCCCCTCCTAGATCTCGACCTCTTCGCTCTGCACCCCTACCGACCGGCAGTCGTCGCTTTGCTGCGCCCCTGAGGACGTCGTCCGCAACCTGAGGTCCAGGAACCCCCCGGTTCGTCCAGACCACTCCAAGATGTTAGGACAACCCCCACGGCATCCCCTCCACCACGCAGGACGAGATCGGCTCTGAAGAGCAGATCCCAGGATGTCGGCCCATCACCACCTCCCCCTTCCGCAGAGCAGAGGATGACAACTCCACCCCCCACTCCCCCCCCACGGTAGCGGCCTTCACCACCACCACCATTGCCCCCAGGCTCACCGGAGGCAGGAATCCAAGAGCCGGAAGATCGAGTATTCATCTACATATCAAGTATTTGATTGCGCTAGAAAATCTCGACGATGAACCTAGGGATCTGCTCGCCCCTATTTCATCGGCGATGACCCCCCGCCCAGGGAGTAGCTAAAGGTCATTTTGAATTATTTTTATACTTTTTTAATGAACCGCTTGCGACTCCCTGCACCCAAAGTCCGCCGTCCGGAACCTCGGGCACAAACTGTACGTCGTGATCAGAGGTACAGGGAGTGTCAGAGGTTATGGAAAGCGGACCGCTCAAAATTAGCGGGGGGGATCATTGATGATACTCTGTTTCAGGCCCCGGATTCGACACCAGGTGTAGAGGAGTTCGCGACTTTATACCGCGACGTCTATGCCTCCTCTCCACCAGACGATGAGCCCCTTACGGATCATGTGACCCATGATGTCACGCTCTACTCTCCCCCTATTACTAGAGGAGCGTGAGCGACATGGTGGGCCGCAAGCATTCGGGGGCGAAGGGGCCGGATAATTGCGGCATCAGGGACTTGAGGAAGATGGGAAATGTTCTGTTGACCCTCTTATTTAATCTGGTACTTCTTACTTCATCGATACCGGATGCTTGGAGGGCCAACAGAACAATCTTCATCCCTAAAGGAGGGGCCGACACCTCGACAGTGGGAGGATGGAGGCCGATTACCATCTCGGTCATAGCCTGCAGAATTTTCAACAAACTTCTGGCCAAGCGATTTGCCCGCCTCCCCCTGCATCCAGAGCAGAGGGGCTTCCGCGACATTGACGGAACGCTGGCCAACATTCTTACTCTGCAGGCTATTATCAAAGACCACCGAGCCAAAACCATCCCCCACTCAATCACCACCCTCGACCTGCGGCGAGCTTTCGACACGGTGTCGCACCAGAGCATTTTATGTGCTCTGAGGCGGTTCCGTGTCGGAGATAAAATTACTGAGTTGGTGGCCGACTCCTACAGCAACGTGACAACGCATCTTCATGTGGGGGGGGGGGGGGGCGTCTCCGAAGCTATTCCTTTGAATAGGGGCGTCAAACAGGGCGATCCACTGTCACCATATCTTTTTAATATGGTGGTGAACGAACTGTTTGGCGTCCTAAAAGCGAAGGAGGCGGGCCTCACTCTTGAAGGAGAGCGGGTCGTGGCGTTGGGTTACACGGATGACTTGGTGCTCTTAACAGGGGGAAAAGGGACATGCAGCTCCTTATTCGTTATACGGAGCGCATGCTCCAACGAAGAGGCATGTCCCTGAACCCCACTAAGTGTACCAACTTCACAACCAACCTTCTACCCAACGCCAAAAAGCTGTGTGAGTTCGGCCGCGACAATGTATGCCGCTGGGGCGAGAATTCGGGCGATAGGCGTAAATGAGACCTTTAAGTACCTCGGATTCTCTCTCTCTTTCATGGGGGTGAAAAGGCAGTCTCTCGCCGAACTGCCGATCCAGCTGTCGAGGATCGAGAAGGCGCCTCTAAAACCATACCAGAGGCTCGTCCTCATTAAGCAGTGCCTCCTCCCCCTGGGAACTGGGAAAAACTGGCAGGGAAATTACTCAACGAAGGCAGGATCCGGATCGGATGGGTTAGCTGTAGAGTGAGGGATGTAGAGGAGCGGGAAAGATGTTGTAGATGCTGGGAAGAGGGACATGTAGCTGCCAAATGTAAAGGACGGGATAGGACTAAGTTATGTCTGAGATGCGGAAAGGAGGAGCACCAGGTGAAGTCATGCGGGGAGGAGGAGGCGTACTGCCCAATTTGCGAGGAAAAGGGGCATAGGGCGGATACAAGGGCCCACAGGCATAAGAGACAGACGCCGAGGGAGGAAAGGCACGGATAATAAACTTAAACAGGAGCCGGGCAGCGCACGATGTGCTATGGGAGGCAGTTAAAAGAGGGGGGACGACTTAGTAATAATGAGCGAACCTAACAAAAATTTAGCAAAGGATAAGAGAGGGCAGTGGTTTGTGGACAAAAACGAGGATGCGGCGATTATGGTAACAAATATGGAGCTAGTTGTGGAAGGATCAGGAGGGGGAAAAGGTTTCGTATGGATTGAACTGAAGGAGGTGATAGTGGTGAGCTACTACTTCTCACCCAATAAAATGATCACCAAATTCGAGCAAGACCTCGGGGAATTGGGAGAAAATATGAGATTGGTAGGCATAGGCACGAGAAAGGAGGCGATAATAGCTGGATACTTCAACGGAAGGGCTCCAAAATGGGGGATGGAGGACACGGATAAAAGGGGACAATTAATTCTGGAATGGATGGCGCAACAGGGTCTGAACGTGCTGAATGAGGGAACAACCCACACGTTCAATAGGGAAGGTAAAGGCTCAATACCAGGCATAACGATGAGCACGGAGGGAGTGACCAAAGATATAAGAAAGTGGAGAGTAGCAGAGGAGGAGACATTGAGTGACCATCAATACATTATTTTTGAAATAGTAAATGCTCTTAAAACACCAAAGACATATAGAAGAGGAAGGGGCTGGAGGACAAACAAGATGGATAAGGAAAAATTTAAGGAAGAACTGAATAGATTGGTGGAAGAGGAAACGATAGAGGACGGGGACACGTTAATGGAGGTGATAACCCGAGTGTGTGATGCCGCAATGCCACGCAGTAAAGGAGGGAGGGGTAAGAAGGAGGAAAATATATACTGGTGGACGGAGGAAATCGGGGAAAGAAAAAAGGAATGTATGAAGGCAAGGAGGAGATGCCAGAGTAAAGACAAATGAAACTAGAAGAGTACAAAGAAGAAAGAAAAAAGCTAAGAGAAATCATCAAGACCAGAAAAAAGGAAAAATGGAAGGAGATCTGCGAGGAAATAGACAAGGATCTATGGGGGATGGGATACAAAATAGTTACTAAGAGGGTGAGAAGAGGACATCAAGCAATCTCCGACGAAAAGTTGAAGGAAATCGCTGATTCTCTCTTTCCAGAAAGAGAGGAGATTAGCTGGGAGCGGGAAAGGGTGGAGAACATACCACACTTCACGGAACAAGAGCTCAAAAAAGCCTGCATGAGGCTAAAGAACGGAAAAGCGCCCGGACCCAACGAGATAATCCCCCGAAATTACAAAGCTAGTGGTAGAGGAGCAAACGGAGACGTCTTAAGGGTTTTTAACGAAACAATGGAGAGAGGAGACTTTCCGCAAAAATGGAAGAGGGCCCGACTGGTTCTAATCGAGAAGGGGGGTAAGTCCATCATAGAACCCAAAAAATACAGACCACTGTGTCTATTAGACACAATGGGTAAGCTGCTGGAGTATCTGATATTAGGAAGGTTGGAGGAGGAGATAGCGAGGAAAGGGGGGCTATCCGATCTACAATTTGGATTCCGAAAGGGACGATCAACAGTAGGGGCAATGGAGGTAGTTATGGAGGTAGCGGAAACAGCAAGAAGGGAGAAGAAGGTATGCGCAGTAGTCACCTTGGATATCAGAAACGCCTTTAACACCGCGGGGTGGAAGGAAATTATTCAAAAACTACAAAGAATGGGGGGTCGATAAATATTTAATCCAAATTGTCAAAACATATTTAGAGGATAGATGGAGGGAGAAAGAGGCGTTACTTGGAAAAAAGTAACAGTAGGAGTGCCGCAGGGATCGATATTGGGCCCGACGCTCTGGAACGTAATGTTCGATGACATTTTAAAGTTAGAACAACCAGACGGAGTAAGAGTAGTGGCGTACGCAGACGATTTGGCCATAGTGGTGATCGACGAAATCGTAACATTCGTCAAAGAAAGAACTAACACCAGCATCGCGAAGATCAGAAAATGGCTGATAGAAAAGAACCTCGAGCTGGCAGAGGAAAAGACGGAGGTAGTGCTGATAACCGGTAAAAGAAATCTACCTCCGGTTACAATTAGGGTGGGGGAAAGGGAGGTGACACCCGGGAAGACATTAAAGTACCTGGGATTATGGATAGACGCGAAGTTGACGTACAAAGAACACATCCACAGAATAGAGGAAAAGGCGGGAAAGACGGTCAATGCCCTCAGCAAGCTGATGGCAAATGTGCAAGGACCAAAGGCCAGTAAAAGAAAAGTGTTGGCTAGCGTGATTAATTCCATACTCGGCCCCAGTATGGGGTAAGATATGGGGAATAGAGCGGCAGGCCCAAAAAATGGAGATGGACGAGAAAATTAATTCCACAGCTAGGAACATGGGTAGAGCGAGAACACGGGGAGGTGGGATACCACGTGACGCAAGTACTGACTAACCACGGATGCTTCAGAGAATATCTATATGACATCGGGAAAATCGACAATAGAGAATGCTTGTATTGCGGGGAGATCGACGACGCAGCTCATACCGTTTTTCATTGTAAGCGATGGAAGGAGGAGAGAAAGATAATGGAGGAAGAGGTTGGCAGACGGTTGACACCGGAGAATTTGGTCAGCGAAATGTTGGAGTCGGAAAGAAAATACAAGGCGGTGGAGAGGGGAATAATAGCCATTATTAGCACAAAAGAGAGGGAGGAGAGAGAGATCGAAGAAGAAGAAGAGCGCCTGAACCCCTAATCGCTAAGCGGAAACGGGATGTAGGGCAAGGAACTATTCACGACAACAACATACTCAAAGATTGATCTGGAAGTCCGAAGAAAAGCGGAAGCAGTCCCTGAACTTCCAGAACACAGATTTCAGGGGGACCACTTGTCTGGTTAGCGAAAGCGCCAACTACGCCCCCGAAAAAAAAGGTTAGGTTAGGTTAGGTGAGGTTAGGTTAGGTTAGGTTGACAACGGTCACCAGAGCTGTGAAACACGCCCTAAGAACCAGCACGCCGTGGAGACAAAACGGCAGAGGGTGCGAAATGCCGTACTGGTGGAACGAGGCGGTGGACAGGGCTCGGACGGAATGCACTGCAGCGAGGAGAGCGGCGACGAGAATGGCAGGAAGGGGGGGCTTCTAAGAAAAGGATGCTTTCCGAGGGAATGGAAAGAGGCCAGGGTTCTAATATGGAAGGCAGGGAAACCAGTTGATCAGCCGAACTCATACAGACCAATTTGCTTGATAGACATCCTTGGCAAGCTGTACGAGGCTCTGTTGAGAGATAGATTGGTGGAGCAATTTGAGGGTAACGCAGGGCTCGCCGAAGAGCAATCTGGGTTCAGAAAGGGAAGGTCGACTCTCCAGGCCATAGAAAGTGTTCTGGACACCGCCAAGAGAACGGGGGACAAATGGTGCGCGCTGGTAACTCTGGACGTGCAAAATGCCTTCAACTCCGCACCGTGGAGTGCGATCATGACAGCACTTAGTCGGAAGGAAACCCCGGAGTATCTCATGAAGGCAATTGGGGATTACTTCAGGGAGAGGATCGTCAAACTGGAAAAGACGGAAAAAACAATGTCTGCAGGAGTTCCCCAGGGATCAGTGCTGGGACCCACCCTGTGGAACATCTTTTATGATGGGGTTATAAGTGTTCCTCTGACGTCCGAGACCAACATAACAGCGTACGCGATGATCTGGCGGTGACCGCAACGGCTGAAGATGTGGACACTCTGAACTTTAGGATAAATGAGTCATGTAAAATAATAGATGTGTAGATGAAAGATCACGGCTTGTCGCTGGCCCCACACAAGACCGAGGCTGTTGTGTTAAAAGGACCAAAAAAACGCAAGGATAATGCCGTGTTTTAATATAAGGGGAACAATCGTGGAGCCTAGCAGAACAATCACCTACCTGGGTATTACGATTGACTGGCAGGTCTCCTTTGGGGCGCACGTTGCACGTGTAGTTAAAAAGCGGCAAACAAGATGGGGGCTCTGAACAGACTTATGCCAAACAGAGGAGGGCCAGGGTATAAGAAGAGGTTACTATTAGCAGGGGTGGTACAGTCGGTATTGCTCTACGGGGCGCCCATATGGCAGCCAGCCTTAAGATTTAAAAAAATACGCAAATATGGTAAATAGCGTACAAATGAAGGCCCTGCTGAGGGTGATAGGGGGATACAGAACGGTGTCGACCAAAGCGGCGCAAGTTATTGCCGGAGTACCGCCTATGAAACTTCTCGTCCAGGAAAGAGATGAAATCTGGAAAAATGGTCGAAACAGCGACGCGGCCAAAAAAATCGCCCGGGGAAGAACACTAGAGCGCTGGCAAAGAGAATGGGACGACACCACCGAAGTTGCCCAGTGGACCAAACAACTAATCCCCACGGTCGAAAGGTGGGTAAATTGCCAGCATAGAGAGCCAGACTATTACGTAACGCAGATTCTGACGGGTCACAGGGCATTTAGAAGCTTATACTCAGCGCATCGGAAAGTCGGCAGACGCTAAATGTCTCTACTGTAAACAGGAAGACACAGTGAGACATACAGTTTTTGACTGTGAAATGTGGGCACAACAGAGGCAGGAGGCGGAGGCTGCATTGGGTGCAATTATAACCCCGGAGAATCTGATAGATCACATGCTAGAAAACCCGGCAAAATGGAGAATACACGGCTTCATGACACAAATCATGCAAAATAAAGAGCTAGATGAGCGTAGGGTGGAAGAGATACAGGGGTAGAAAACAAATAAATGATTTTAAAGTCGTATGTAAAATTTTAAATTCTGTGATATTTTTTTCTTTTTCTATTTCTTGTGTGTTTCAGTTTTATCTTTTGTTTTATTTATTCCATAATTGCTGTGATTATCTTACTGTCTTTCGTTTTTTTTTTATTTAACGTTTTTATATTATGTGATGATGCTATATATAAAAACCCCGTCCTCCGACGCCAAGTCAGAAATGACAGTTCCAGAGGACAAAAGGGGTGTGCTCAGGGGGTCCACTTGTCTGGTTAACTGAAAGGTGCCAGCTACGCCCCCTTAAAAAAAAAAGAGGTTAGGTTAGGTTAGGTTAGGTTGACATGGCAGTGATGAACCAAGGAGAGACCCCAACCTTTCAGCGGGGACTTAGTTCTACGTACATAGACGTAACCGCAATAGAAGGACTGGCAGGGAGAGTAGATGGATGGAGTGTGCTGGAGGAGGAAAGCATGAGCCTACATAATTATATTTCATTCAATATCCATATAGGGAGGACCAACAAAAAGGATAAGCAACGAGGCTACTGGGTCATGGATAAGACCAAATGTCAGACAACAATAAGAGAAAATCTAGACCTAGGAGAGACAACTCTAGAAGTTAAACAGCTATCCACGAGATTACAGGAAATTGTCAGAGAAGCCTCAACGTGGACGCGCACGGACACGCGGGGAAATGCCTTATACTGGTGGCACGCAGAACTAGCAAAGCAAAAAAAAGGAGTTAGATGAAAGCAGGAGAAACCTACAGAGGGCAAGAAAAAGAAACACCCCGAACCAAAACCCGGGGAAATCTGAGCTGGGGTGGCCGAGCGCTAGCTGCCCTCTACATACCGTAATCTCGGACCGCAGTTCAACGACCTCGGTAGGGCGTGACCGGGAAATGTTCTGCGGGATCTGAGACCGGGGGGCTTGCCTTAATCGGCCAGCCTGCGAGGAGAAAACCTCTATAAAAGGACCGACAGCGAAGTCGCTAAAACCTGTGGGGCATCTGGCGCACCCCACAGTATTTAGCCTTCCCCCAGAATGGGCGTCACCTGGTAGTCCAAGAATTATAAGCAAAAATTCACTGCAACCTCAAAAAAAAAATCGTGTAGTCGTGAAATTTACAGGTTTTGTTCAGAATTTTGTGCTCTTTTCAAAAACGTCGGTTCCACCATTTTTGTATAGTGCTGCCAAAACTCAAAATTTCGAAATTTTCAAAATTTTATGACTTTACACGCTATTTTCTAGTATGATGCAACAAATTGGATTAGTTTGAGTACAGAATAGTCTAAAATTAGTAACAAAACAGTTACTAATTATGTAATGCTCACCAGTGGATCCAAGGAATGGGAAAGATTCGGAGGGGTCACTAACAATGCGTAAGCTTTGCTACGTCCCTCAATTCCTAAAAAAAAGGTCGGGTTAGGTTCCCCCTCAGGAGCTGTGAGACCCTGACGTTGGTGAGGGGTCTCAGTCACTGCGATGACCCTGATAGCTATGTCGGCCGGAGTTTCGACTCCTGGTAGGGTCACCCATGCCGAACAGGTAGAAGGGGAGCAGTGAAGCCTAGGACAGCTCAAACCTCAGGATCCACCTCGAAAGAGGTGGCACGGGAACTGGCGAACCCGGGGTAATTCGAGCTGGGGGTGGCCGAGCGCCAGCCATCCTCTACATACCGTAATCCCGGACCTCAGTTCAACGACCTCGGTAGGGCGTGACCGGGAAATGTTCTGCGGGATCTGGGAACAGGGGGCTTGCCTTAATCGGCCGGCCTGCGAGGAGAAAACCTCTATAAAAGAACCGACAGCGAAGTCGCTAAAACCTGTGGGGCACCTGGCGCACCCTACAATATGCAGCCTTACCCCCGGAATAGGCGTCACCCGGAGGTCGACCATAATTTCGTCCCAACTCGTGGGACGGAATGGAAAAATAAAAAAGATAACAAATTAACGACGGAAGCAGTAAAGGAAACGGACAACGCTATGGACAAGGACAAGGAGTTCTGGAATGATAAACAGGAAGTGGAGAATCCGTTTAGTAGACGGGACAGTATAGCAAGGACGCCCCCTAGGGGAAGGGATGTTGCCGTAAACTCTCAAACCAGAGAAAAACAAGATGTTTCGTCGGAAGGTGAGGTTTTTGTAGAACCCCCGGATGGTAATGAAAGGATAAAGGAGATATGGGATAAAAAACCAACAACTACGAGGAACGGAAATAAAAAAGAATTAAAGAAAAGGAGGAGAAGTAGTGAGGAAAATTTGGAGAGAAAGGGGAACGAGTTAAGAGGAATCATGAAAAAAATAACGGAGCATGCGAAATATTTAAATGACCTGGTTAAGACGAATCAAAATACCAAAACAGAAATAAAAAAAAGGGATCGAGGATCTGAAGAGATTAAGCGAAGTAATGATGAGGAAAAAACGTAGAATGGGAGACATATAGGGAACAAAAGATGGCGAAAGTGGAGGAGGGGAATAAATTAGAGAAGAGTACGGCATGCACACAAACAGACTCAACGAGAGCAAGCGTCGCAACACAGGTAGCCGGTGCGGAAATAGACAGGGAAATGGAGGACCGGGAAACAAGGAAAGCAAGGGAGATAGAGGCTCTATTGGAAAAAGGGGGAGGAAAGGAGCCTGGAGGCGTTTATAGACTGGAAATGGCCGGAAAAGGTTTTCAAAAAAGCAAAAAAAGTAAACTGGTAACCCGATATGGGACACAGAAGACGGGGATGTGGTGGTTCTTATGGACCCATCAGATAAGGGGGAGAGAGGACTGGCGAAAGAGATGAGAAAAAAGTACCCCGAGTTATTACAATTACAAAAGGAAGGGATGAACAAGGGGAATATGGAATGGATAGTGAAAATAACAAATACTACGTCCAGTAGGGGGACAGCAATTCGGGGAAAAGAACAATACCTGTTTGTCTTACCCTAATGGAAGAATGTTTCAAGGTACTGAAAGGAAATGAAAGTAGGAAAGTAGCATGTTTGGCGGCGGAAGGGCTGAATAGGGAATACATATCCCCTATATGTACGGAAGATAATGTAGTTTATCCTCTCCAAGGACAGGGGGGGACGAATGGGAGGCGGATATCAAGTTGCTGACGCCGCAAAACGAAGAGAAGAACGAGGGAAATCCGCGGAAGAGGGCGGCGGAGCGAGGAGGAGAAGCGGTGCTTGTCCAAGCGTCTGGCAGGCCGTACGCGGATGTCCTCAGAGATATACAAAGGAATGTAGATATAAAACGAGTGGGAGTTGAAGTGCGACAGGTGAGGAAAACGGCAGGAGGGAATTTATTGATGAGGGTAGAGGGGCATAGCGAGAAAGCCGAAGACCTGAGGAGAGAGATACGATCAATGGTGAAAGATGTTAGAGTGGCGGATAGACGACAAACGGAAGTCACCACCATATATTTAGACGGGATGGATGGGACAACAACCGAGGAAGAAATTAGAACGGCAATCGGAGAGGAGACACGAGCGAAGGAAGAGGAAATTAAGATCCGGGCATTAAGGGAGGGTAGGTTTGAAGATATGCTGGCAACAGTGGAAATCCCAAGAAATTGTGCGAAAGAAATATTGAGGAAGGGGTGGATCGGAATCGGCTGGGTACAATGTAGGGCGCAGGGAAAAAATCCGGGTGACCAGATGTTATAAATGTCTGGAATTTGGACATCAGACACAGGTATGCAAAAACGAGGACAGGAGGGAGTGTGGGACTGTCTGAAGTGTGGAGGGAGAGGACACGTGGCTAAAGAATGCACGAACAAGCCACGCTGCCGTAAATGCAACGGCAGCGAGCACAGGGACGACCAGATGAAGTGCCCATTCTATAGGAAAAAGAGGGGAGAAGGAGGAGGTTGGCCTCTACTGCGAGAAGTTAATTATAATCATGAAGATTTTACAGACCAACCTAAATAAATGTAAAGAAATAATATATGTATATATTTTATTTAATACTTTTGTACATCAATTTCATTTCATATAAATTCCTTCATACATGAGTCACAATAGTGTTTTTCATGTCCGATTCTCCTCCACAATTTCCACATTTATATTTTACAGGTACAGGCATTTTGATTTTGTATTTTCTGTATTTTTATCTGTATGTTATGGATGCTTTTCAATTAATAACACGAATTTAATAAGTGGGTTTTATTTAAGTTAAGACATGTTCATCTTTGACCTTGCTGATATAATTGTTGATAAACAGGTCATTTTGTTTTAGAGATATGTACATATTTAATATAAATGTGATGAGTATTTTAAATCATTTATTACTTAGAATTGTAAGAAGAACTACGTTAAAATGGTGTCGCTTTATGAACACTGATCCTGATATAAGAGAAATGGTAGATGACCTTGCTGAATTTTTTTTGCATAGTTTCTTTGAAGTAAGAAGGCGTTATAATGAAGATCAAGTAGAACTTATTGAAATAGAAGAAGACCTGAATAAAACAGGATATGACCTGTGTAAAAAATTTTTGAATTTTAAAATAGATATTAAACAGTTGTATGATGGTTTAAAACACATACATTGTGAAGACTATATACAATATTTTAAACCAAATAGACATGGTGATGTTGCTGAGGAGGAG
Source organism: Aromia moschata (assembly GCA_029963805.1). Classification (NCBI taxonomy): domain Eukaryota; kingdom Metazoa; phylum Arthropoda; class Insecta; order Coleoptera; family Cerambycidae; genus Aromia; species Aromia moschata. The sequence continues at coordinate 1,296,574 of JAPWTK010000056.1, read as the reverse complement.
GAGGAGGAGTAGGGAGGAGGAGGAGGAGGAGGAGGAGGACAGTGGAATTGATGAAGTAGATTAGTTAAATTCAGTTGTTATAGTAAGTAATTTAAATTATTATTGAATAAATGTTTTATTTTGTTATTGTAATTTACCATGAGATGACATCATGTTGACCTTTGATCTTGATAAGCCAATTTTTAATATATAAATAGGTGTAATTTAAAATGTTAATGTTAATTCAGTTTGAATAGTAAGCCATTAAACATGCATCTCTTATACATATCTGTTCTTCTTAACATAGTTGCTCATGGTACTCAACCGATCAGAACTGACGTTACAGTAGAAAATTATACACTTTCCCCTTAGAAAATGGTACATTTATGTTATACGAACGAACAGACGGTGAAGTAAATTTAAGGGAATATCCAGCATTTTATTTCGATGAGCAAGATTTACCATTGGAAACATCAATTCAAGACTATAAAAATAGAACTGTGGGATACGTAATAGGTCAACACTTGAACTATTACCCAATTGCACCAAGGAAATCAAAAATGTATTGTGGGCGTTATGATATTCAACAGTTGGTAGAAGACAGAGTTATACTTTACCGTAATAATAAGTATTATTCTGTAAGTGATTTTAAGTTAGAAGTGCCATTTGCACCACTGGAGACATTTTGTTATATCTACTTGTAATTTTGTAATATATGGATAGAAATAGAATTAGTCAAATGGATACTCCTGATATGAATTTTAGAGTTAATATAAGTCATGCATTATGTAGGAAAATGCGAGTTCTGAAATGTTTAAATTGTCATCATATTACACAGTCCATTTATAATGGTGTTTTTTTGCAAAGCTGTGACTTGGTAACTTTAGAAAATTGTAATAATAGTGAAGTATGTAGAGCATTCGGGGAGGAATAAATAAAATGATTTCTCACACATGTACTGTTATTGATTTAGATCATTGTATGTAATATTTTTGTTTAAATAAAACGATGAAAATTTTTATATTGTTTTATTTTTAAAATAATAGTACTACACTATGTTATCATTAGAAATCCAACTATTGTGTTTATTATCTAAACCCAACCACTTTACAAATACTTTATTTTTATTTCTTTTTAAAAACTTTCTCAACTGAGTAAACATCAGGATATTTAACTTTTTGAAGTTGTTCTTGATAGAATCCACCTTGAATATCTTGATTATTTTCATCTTTTAACAAATAGGTAGTTGGATCGGTGAGTTGCACTTTTTTTATTGTGAAAATTTCAGTTGTCCAATTAGGTAAGTATTTTTTATCAAATACTCCTCTAATTTTTGATATACGAACATGGTCACCAACTTTGAATTTTTGATTTTTGACAGCCATCTTGATACGATTATAAACAGTTGCAAGTAGTGTTTTTTCTTCCTTTTTGGTAACTTTTGATGGTTGGTTGGTTTTGTATTATTATAACGTGTCACTATTTTTGGTAATAAATCAATGCACTTTTCCTTGTAAACTAAATTCTTTCCACATTAAATATTTTAACGTTCTATTAACTCTTTCCACTATAGATGCTTTCTTCTCGCTGTAGACATTATAATGATGGACATTATATTTTTCCAATTTTTTTTTTAAATTGCTATTAAAAAATTCAGTACCCATATCAGTTTGCAAATTGTTGGGTTTTTGAATTTTAAACACCTTTTCCATGGCCTTACTGACTTCATTACCAGCCTTAGTTTTTAAAGGAAATGCCCACACAAACTTTGAAAAACAATTAATTACCACTAATATGTATTTATAACCATTATTTTCCTCTGAATGTTTTTGCATTTCAACCAAGTCTGCTCGATCTAAATCATAGAGGGATTTTATTATGACCCTCCTGCGTTTAAAGTTTATTCTTGCAGGTTTATGTAGTTCCTCAACAACTTCTCTTTTTACATCTGTTATACATTAGTTCTTCATTATTGAATAATATTAGCTTCACGTAACTCTTCTATGATTGAAATTATTTCATTAGCGTGTCCGGAGTGTCCGGCTTCATGAGAGGCAATTAACAAACGCAGTCTTTCAACTAATTCATTAGGATCATCCCAGTTCACATAATCTATTACAGGATTACTGTTATACGCTTTCATAAACATCCCCTCTCCTACCGTTAAAGGTGCAATAATTTTTTTATACTTTGCCAACTTGCTACCATCGACTTGTTTAGATGGCTGATAATATCGTCTATGTGCATTTGTTTTAAGAACAATTTCTTTATACGTTTTTTCATCACTTTCTGAAAAATCCTTAGGATTTTTCTTAAAAAGTAACTCATACAATCCACGCGTACCTTTATATGTTTTATTTTTAACAACAATATCAGATCCATTTATCCCTAATTCAGAATTACCTATATAAAATTTTTCCAATTCAGGATTATGTCCAACACCATATTTGTGATCAAATTCCTTATTTTCATCATTTAACATATCACGTATATAGATCCTAGGTAACGTATCGTATTGTTCTAAATATTCATTAAAGGAATCCTCAAATATTTTTTCACCACGAGTTTTATATTTCAAGTCCTTGGCATTATCTTCATCATCATTGTTATCATCATCTTGAATTTCATCTAGTATAGATGTTTTTAGATTTCTTGGAATAAAGGGGGGAAATGACTTTTTACTGGTTTTTGGTGTTGAAAATACGGAATTTTTTGCTGCTGCTGCTGCACCTGGTTTTACATCATCATCAAAATTGTCCTCTTCATTTTTCTTTTGTTTAACATTCTCTTCTCTTACGTGTAGATTTGTAATATTAGGTTTATCTAATTTATTTTCAATATTCATTAGACGTTTTGTGATTGGGGAAAATATTTTTTCTTGCTCAATTTCACCATGTTTTAACGCATTCAATTTATATTTTATACTTTTACGCTTAATTGCAATTCTTCGTCTTAATTTTTTATCCATCTTAAGTTATTTTTAATCAGCTATTGATCAGGTTGTAATCAGCTATTGATCAAGTTGTAATCAGGTTTTGATCGGGTGGTAATCAGCTTTTGATCAGGTAGTAATCAGCTTTTTATCAGGTCTCAACGGTATCTGATGAGATTTTGTGGGTTACAATATTTTATATTAGTCAAAGGATATATAATGATCAAAACCTATTCGATATCTGCCTTCATTAAGATTATTATCTTTGAAAATACTTAAAAATCCATAAGGTTCTTTCCAACATAACGAACAAATATGTTTCAATTCCTCAAAAGACATATCAGTACCCACGTGATCATTATATACATGTTTCAAATTTTGGTCATCTTGTTTGAAAAGGATAAGGGCGTTGGAGTTGTCCCTTATCAAGTGTTTTGGGATTTTTGCGTACGTCTGACACAGATAGAAACTATCAATGTTATTATGTCTGCCCATACTAAAGTATTCACGTATCACATGCAACATCGTCAAATATAAAAATTGAATTAGGTTTTGCTTGTGACGGTCCAATATGTTTTCACTATTATCGAAAGCATAGTAGCCAATACCTTTAATAGGTTTCAGTAACTTCTCTAAATATTTATATTTTGGTTGATACAGAGATTTTGAGTACACATAAATATTTTCAAATTTTAAACCATTTTCATGTTCTAGTAGACTAATCATTACATTGGTTTTTCCACAGTTTGATGGACCTACAATTACACATCGTATTGTGGACGGTAATAATATGCCATGTTTAGAATTTCTCTTTAATACTAAATCATGATTATCAACATTGAGAGTAACATTTTGTTTTATTATTTTCATAGTGCTTGGTTATCTGTTCTTTAATCTTCAATTGTCATTATTGAAATAACATAAATAAAAAGAACTACAGCTATATATTTACGTTCATTTTAGTCTAAACTGTTTGCATACTCAGTACGGAAAAATGAAATATTATCCAAATATTTCAAAGGGGGAGGGACTTTTAAATTCTCTCATAGATAAACTCCCCTATGAGGTCCATATCCCAAATTATTCATTCTGTGGGCCCGGTGGGTTATCACAAAGATCTAGACATGATAAAAATTAATTATGTTGCGTTATAGGTACTAAATTGGAAAAAAGGTTGGCTCGAGGTGATAAAGGAATAAACGGGCTAGATGAGGCTTGTAAGGAGCATGATATAGCTTACTCTAAAGAAAAAGACCTAAAACGACGTCATGAAGCTGATAAGATTTTATCAAAAAAGGCATTACGTAGAGTTTTTTCATCTGATTCAAAATTCAGTGAAAAACTAGCGGCACTAGGAGTTGCTGGGGCAATGAAAGCGAAAGTTAAACTTGGCATGGGATATAATCTTAATAATTCACAAATCGTGAAAAAATTGGGGACTATTGAAAAAAATTGAAAGAAAAAATATTGCTGATTCTTTGCAGACTATTGAAGATTTTCTAAATAATATTGAACAAAGGAAAGTAGCGCGTAATAAAAAACGAGTAGTAAGAACAAAAGTAGATAAACAAAAAAATGACAATGAAATTATATCTCCAGAACCAGCAATACATCTTGATGAATTGCAAAAACAATCTAGAAAAAGAAAATTAGATTTTGTGGATAAAAATGAACATGTTGTCAATGGTCATATTAAAAAAAATTAAACTTGTACCCAAAAAGAGAAAACTAGATAATGTAAATAATTCTGATAATAGCCCCCTATTAAGAAAATAAAACTTGATAATTCAGGAAACTGTAGAAAACGCAAATTAAATGCTCTAAATGAAAATATAGATGTTAAAAAAATAAAACTCGATAATTCATAAAGTTGCGGACAAAAACGTAAGTTAGATGATGATGATTTACATAAAAACCCCACCAAGCGTGTTAAATTATAATTTATTTTAATGTTATCATAAGATTCTTATTAGTACACAAGTAGATCTATAGTAGTTAATACGTAAAATACTGGCTGCTCGTAAGAAAACAAAAGGTTCTCGTCAAACAAAAATTAAAAAGAAAGACAAAAAAATCTCAGCGTGGAAGAAAATCAATTACAACACTCAAAAGTGTAATTAAACAGATTAAAAAAAACATTCACCGACATAAACCAAAATATGTGTGTGATGCAATTGCAGTAGCATTACGAACAATTGGAAAAGTAAAAAAAGAAAATAAGCCCGGCTCGTGTGATACCAGTTCCAAAAAGAGGAGGAATTCTACCTTTAAAACCTATATTTGCTGGATTAAGTGCCTTGGGACAGCTGGTATAGTAAAAGCAATAGGTGACGTCCGGAATGCAAAAGAACAATTAGAAGAATCTCAACGTCATAATAAAACAATGGAATCTATTGCTATGGGTAAAGGTCTATATATGAAACCGTATAAAAGTGGTTTGGGTCTTTTTTTAAAACCTGCTCAAATTTTAAAAAAACTACCAATAGCATTGCCGAGACGCGCTTTAACAAACATTGAAATACTCAAGTATGTAAAACTATTAAAAATTCCACACTTTAGAGGTGTATTCATAAGAAATAGTTTCCCATTAAATATACACCTTAATGAATGCGGAATTATCAATTTAGACGATAGAAATGGCCCTGGAACGCATTGGACAGCTTACAAAAAATATGGAGACCAAATCGTATATTTCGATAGCTATGGAAATCTTAGACCACCAACAGAAGCAATGAAATATTTTAATTCAAACGGATTATGTAACATTACGTATAATTATGATGTATATCAAACATTTCATAGTTTCAATTGCGGACATTTGTGTTTAAAATTTTTATACAATAAATAGTTCAACATAAAATAATATGTTTCATTTACGTTTGAAACCTTCAAGTTGATAACATGTCATCAGAGTCGTATATATTTCAATTGTCTGATAAGAGTTCAATACTATCTAAAAGATTTTATCCTCCTATAACTCTAGATAGTAGTAAAACATACGTTCTAGGTCTTATCGACTTTGTTAGTTATAATTCAATACCAAATGTTGACAAATCCAATAACAAGTTTTATTATGGTGAAAATGAAATTGAAATACCTGAAGGATCCTATGAAATACATGATATAGAAAAATGTATCATTGATCATATAATTGATAAGGAGAGTGGTGAACGTACTGTTTTATCTTTGACTGCCAATAAAAATACCTTGAAATGTGAAATAAAATGTAATAAAAAAATATATTTTAGTAAAGACAACAGCATAGGTGATTTATTAGGATTTGAAGCGCGTGTACTGGATGAAAACATTAAACACACATCAGATTTTCTTATAAATATTTTCAAGGTCAACTCGATTTGTGTGAACTGTAATTTAACAACTAATTCATATAGCAATGAAAAATCCGTACACATATTGCATATGTTCTCCCCTACTGTACCGCCTGGATTTAGAATTGTAGAAACGCCCTCAAATGTAATTTATTTACTCATTAATACGCAATACATTGATGAAATCACACTTAAAATCATGGATCAAGATGGTAATCTAATCAAGTTTTAGAGAAGAGTTGGTGACAGTAAGATTGCACCTAAAAAGAATTTTTTAAATGGTTTTTCGATATGACACGCAACATGTGGTATTTCCAAAAACCTCTGAAGATATAATAAGACCAAATGTAAAGAAAAATATTAGTCTAAAGAGACACCTCAAACAGTTGACATCTGAAAATAAGCAGTTTTTGTCTTCTCTAGGGTTCAAAGTACTCAATCAAAATCAAAAATCTACTTAGAGAAGTTTGGTGTAATTTTAAGTTTGGTATTAATCTAAGTATAAGGAGAATACTATTTTAAGGTGTAATTGTAAATATAAAAAAGAAGAAGAATATGAGTCTTAATATTTTAAAAGTTGAGGACCATGTTTATGTTGATAATTCAATTGTTAATGCAGAATATCACACACACCAACCGTATGCATCTACTAGTTTAAATAATAACGATGAAATACGTATTCCAATCCAAACACAGAATGTTTACACATTACCATCGAAAAGTTTTTTATATATTGAAGGAAAATTATTGGATGAAGTCAATCAACCTAGTGCTACGTTAAGTTTTATTAATAACGGTATTGCTTTTTTATTTGATGAAATTCGGTATGAAATTGGTGGATATGTCATCGATCGGGTTCGAAATCCAGGTATAACTTCCACAATGAAAGGATATGTTTCTTACGCAGAAAATGAGAGTGGCAAATTATTGAATGCAGGATGTGTCCCCTAGAAAATCCAAAATTAACTGATACTAAAGGGAATTTTAGTGTGTGCATACCTTTAAAAATGCTTCATGGCTTTGCTGAAGACTATAATAAAATCATTATGAATGTGCGCCAAGAGTTGATATTATTAAGAAGTAATACTGACCTCAATAGTATTCTTACAAATAAAACTGATGAGAAACCAAAAATTGTTCTAACGAAAATATTTTGGAAAGTTCCACACATCTCAGTAGGGGATGTGGAAAAGTACAAACTTTTAGGATACATTGACAGTGGAAAATATCTCGATATAACATTTAGAAGTTGGGAACTACAAGAGTACCCCTTGCTGCAAGAAACAATGAAACATACGTGGGCCGTCAAAACTACAAGTCAATTGGAAAAATCTCGTTTTGTAATTCTCGGTTTTCAAACAGATCGAAAAAATGTCCCATCGAGGATGACAAGTTATTTTGATCATTTTCACTTAACAAACGTTAAATTATATTTAAATTCTGAAGTATATCCTTATGATAATTTAAATTTAAATTTTGAAAATAATCAGTGGGCAATTTTATATGAGATGTATGCACAATTTCAACAATCATATTATTATAAAAATCAAAGTGAACCTTGTCTGACCCCACCAAATTTCCTACAAATAGCACCATTGGTTGTTATCGATTGTAGTCGTCAGCATGACTTATTAAAAAGTGGGGCTGTTGATATAAGACTCGAATTCGAGACCAATAAAAACATTCCTGCTAATACAGCAGCATATTGCTTAATACTGCATGATCGTCTAGTGAAGTATAATCCGTAAGCACTGTGAAAGTTTTATAAGCAAAAAAAGAAAAATGTTCCTGATTGACTTCCAAGGATTTCAATATAAAAAAAAGGGATTTTGTGATCCGAGAAATTGCTGTTTTCAACATAGAGAAACCTGAATTTATTTTCCACACCTTCATCCAGGTACCAAATCTAATTAAATTATTCAGTGAGAGTTCATCAGAATCAAGAGATAAAATAAAGTGGCATCTCGCCTGGACTACAAATAACTTACATGGAATCCCTTGGGAGTACAGTACGGACGAGGAGATCACGCTTGAAAACATTGGAATGATTTTAAAAAATATTATTACTTACAAAAAAGTGTTTGTAAAGGGACTCAATAAAAAAGACGTTTTAAGTAAAATTATTTCAAATGAAATAATAAATTTAGATGACTTTGATTGTATTAATTTAAAACATTTGAAAGATACTAGCCCATATTATTTTCACTGTAATTAACATAGAATTAATTCCTTAAATTGTGCTCTAGAAAACGTTAATTTATTATATACTTGGTGTGAAAATAATAATTTTTTTAACAATATAAATTAATTTAGATGCTTTTAATTATTGTATAATATTTAAAAGGTTTTAACACAAAAAAAATGATATATGTAGTTTAATGTCTAATGATATAACATTAAATATTTAAAATTTAATTATCATTGTAACATATGCCAAAGAAAATGTCAATTTGTTGTACCAGTGGTTAAAATAAAAATAAAACAAATAATACATTTGAATTAATGTTTTTATTAATACCCACAAAACACCCATAAAATTTACATATTCACATTAATTATGTAGAATCTGGTATTGTTTCATGACAGTAGAGATCCATGCGTTCCAATGTATGGTTCGTTCGGATTCGTATGGATTTCCACTGATAAAGCACAAAAACAAAAATACATATTACACGTTTACAATAAATGGTTCCTAATGGTTCAATAAAACGTGGAGGCTTTGACTCATCATCATTATTATTATTATTATTAACTATACATGGGGGATTATTATTACTATTATTATTAACTATGCATGGGGGATTATTATTACTATTATTATTAAGATTAAGATTAAGATTATTATTACTACCAGTCATTATCATCATCATTGATAATAACACTGATGTACCCAAAGAGTTTTGTTTCCAGAGTCTATTGTTCACTCTATTACTACACTTACACTGATAAATTGCTATTTTTTTTTTAATCACACAAAGTCTCATCAGAGTCATAGTCACTATCTACCGGATCCTCTGGAAGACGGTATACACGTTTCAATGCATTTATATACTGAATAGGTAAGTCTGTTTTTAAAATCAATCTTAAAATGTCATTTTTTGATAATATAATTGGCGTGGAGACTCACATACAGCTTTCACAAGTTTCAAGTTCCGGAGAAGCCTTGGATTTCTGAATGTCAGCCATCTTTGCCTGTAGTATAGAGCTTCATTCTGTGTTAAATTAGTTTTTACCATGATGATGATAATGATCACAATCTAAAAACAAAAAAAAACTAATTAGAAGTCCGGCTCTTCAATAAAATGCGAGTTGCAGGAGGCTAAATATTCGTCAGTGATTTCATCATTCGTTATAGCATGACGTAAGCGTTTTTTTTGGAGGTTCAGGTAGAGCGTCAATCACATCATGCTCATCTTTCTTTAACGCCGTAACTAAAAATAATTTGGACTATAATTTTTGTACTTTTGTACATTAAATTTTGTTTTTTATCAAAACACATTGAAAAAATAAAATTGTTTCTAAAAAGTACATTTTTTCAATGTCTTTTGTAAAAAGAAAAATAAATTTGGAAAATATCTCTAAAACTATTTGATGAAAACTCAAAATGTATAATTTTTCATATTTAAAACACACATAATAATAAATATACTAAATTGTTGTAAACATATTCAACTTACCAAAATATCTGTTTCATTACAACCAGGGCCATCTTGACTGGAAATCTGAGTTTATCTTCTATTGAAATAAATAAAGTACACGGTACTGTTGCCATCTTGGATAGTGGCCATCATGGTCTCCGAAGACGAAGACGAGGTCTTCCCCCCTCCCAACGACCAGCAATGGAGACGCCCCGGAACCACCGCCTCCGACCAGTCGCCTCCGGGAGCGGAGAGGGATACGCGTGGATGGAGACGAGGGACTTTCTCGTCTTCGGAGCGTATTTCTCCCCGAACGACGTGGACACAAACCTAGACCCTGCTGAGGAACGTGGTGGCCACCGAAGAGCGGAGGGCGAAGCCCATGATCCTCGCCGGCGACCTAAACGCCAAGTCGCCGCTGTGGAAATCGAAAAACGAGAACAGCCGAGGCACCATCGTCACCGAGTGGCTGTTGGAGCGCGATCTGGCCGTGGCGAACGTCGGAAACCGCCCCACCTTCGTCAGGGGAGACTCCGAGTCCATCGTGGACATCACCCTGGCGTCCTCGGAGTTGGCAAGAAGGATAGTCGGATGGAGGGTTATCGAGGACGTGAAGAACTTAAGCGACCACCGATACATCACCTACGATGTGGTCGCCAGCGTCCCCCCGGTAGCGCCCATAAGACAGGACGATCGGCAGGAGATTCGGAAGACGTGGAGGGTCACACCCGTCGCCATCCCGATCCTCAACCGCTTACGAGATACCATCGTCCCCGACGAGGAAGGAGATCCGACGATCTGCGCCTCCCACATCCAGCTGATCCTGGAAGAGGTGTGCCCAGCGACTAGGAGAAACCACAGAAGAAGACCCGTCCACTGGTGGAACGAGGAGATCGCGTCGGCTCGTAGGGAATGTCTAGCCCAGCGGAGGCGCCGCACCAGAGCGATGCGGGAGGCTACCTTTAACACCGGGGGAAGCCCGCCGCGTGGACGAAGGCTATAAGGAAGTCAAGAAGAAACTACAAAATGCCATAAAGAAGAGCAAGAGGGAATCCTGGCAGCGGCTACTGGATACGGTCGAGGAAGACCCCTGGGGCAAAGCCTACAAGATCGTCATGGGCTAGCTCCAGCGACCGCTAGGCCCCGTGGACGCCGAAGAGAGACGGGAAGCAGTGCGGAGGCTCTTTCCCGCCTCCCCCGAGACGCGCTGGGTAAGGGACGACGTTGACCGCGATATTATCGTTCCTTTTACGGAAGAAGAAGTCATGGCGGTGGTCGGGCGGATAAAGATCGGAAAGACCCCAGGCCCGGACGGTATATATCCGCCCATAGTCGTCAGGATCTCTGCGGAGGCTCAGCCGACGTACTTCACGCGCCTTATGAACAGGGCGTATGGTGAAGGCGCGTTCCCCGAGATGTGGAAGAGGGCCGTCCTGGTACTCATCCCAAAACCCAAGAAGAACCAGGAGGACGAGCAAACCTTTAGGCCTATATGCCTGCTGGACGTACTGGGGAAAACGTACGAGCGTCTCATCCTCACCAGGCTGGAGTGCGAGATCGCGGCCGAGGGAGGCCTCTCGGACAACCAGTTCGGCTTCAGGCAGAAGCGCTCCACCGTGGACGCCATACTTAAGACGAAACACCTCGCCACCCGGTTGGAGGCCGACAGACCGTGGAAGAGGAGACCGGTTAGCGCGATGATCTCCGTGGACGTGCAGAACGCGTTCAATTCCGCGCCGTGGCCCGGAATCGTGGCGGCCCTACAAGCCAAGAACGTGAAGGCCCACACGGTCAACATCGTAAGAGCATACTTGTCGGCTAGGACCCTGATCGTCGACGCGGGGGGTCCAGATAGCCCCGCTAGGTTACGTGCGGCGTTCCACAGGGTTCTATCCTCGAACCTACCCTGTGGAAAGTATTCTACGACAGGATGCTTAACATCAAAATCCCCAACGTTGGCCTGGTGGGATACGCGGACGACCTCGTCGCCATCGTCATCGCACCGGATAAGGCCGCTCTGGAGGACAGGGGCAACCGGGCCCTCCGGACAATCCTAAGCACAGCCGAGGAGATGGGAGTGACAATAGCACCGCATAATACGGAAGCCATAGTGGCCCGGGGCAGGAGGAAGGTCCTCTCCGCAACCTTTAAGGCCAAGGAACGACGGATAGACACCAGGGAAAGGATGAAGTACCTGGGCGTCTATTTGAACAGGACTCTGACGATGGGGCACCACATCGCGGAGACCCAGAAGAAGGCCATCGGCATCATGGGCAAACTGATGGGGCTGATGCCGAACTGCAGGGGACCGGCGCAGAAGACAAGGAGGATACTGGCGGCGTCGGTGTACTCCGTCGTACTGTACGCCGCCCCCACATGGAGCGAGGCGATGCAGAGACAATGATACCGAAATAAACTCGGTAGTATCCAGAGAAAGGTGAACATCAGGGTGACGCAAGTTTATCGCACCGCGTCAACGGCAGCCCTGTGTGCATCCCCCATCGAGCTGATGGTAGAGAGGAGTGCCCGGATATACCGCGAGGGCAGATCCCAAGAAAGGGACATAAACGGCGACATTCTCCGCAGATGGCAAGCCCTCTAGACCAACGGGAGCCGCGGAGAATGGACGCGCTCGCTGATCCCCGATATCCAGCGATGTATAGAGAGGGATTTCGGACGGGCTACTTGACGGGATACGGACTACTTGACCTCCCAGTTCCTCACGGGACACGGTAACTTCGGCACATACCTAAAGAGAATAGGTAAAGCGGAAACGGACAGATGCCCCCATTGCGGGGAAGAAGCCAGACCGGGACACGCACTCCTCGCGTGCCCGAGATGGGAAGAAAAAGACGCGCCGTGGAGAGATCCCTCGGCGTTGAATTGACGACCGGCAACATCGTGGAAACGATGCTGCGGAAGGAGGAGAATTGGTCCGCTATACGCGGCCTCATAAGAGACGTCCTGTCGGAGAATCAATCAATCCGACAGGGAAAGGCCCGGAAAAGGCAGAGGAAGCACGAAATGATCCGAAGGTGAAAGACGTCCCCGAAGAGGAAATTCCCAGCACCTCGAACGTAAAGAAGACAGGGGAAGAACGCCCTAAGGACAGATGGTTGAAGAGATTCTCCATGAAGTGGATCAAAGGCACGACCCTAAACGCCGAAAAAGCAGAAGAGGGACAAGCAGCCACCATACAGAAAGAGGATAAGGGACGAACCGGACCCGAACTAACCCCCCGGAGCAGTCCCCGACCCGAAAGCCCTCAACGAATGGAGGAGGCCATGAGGTTATCTCGCCTCGAAGAGCCCGCCACGCTGAGCAGCATTGCGCCACATGACAAGGTTGCTCCATCCGGGAGGAAAGAATATCTCGTCCCCAGTTCCCGAGGCGGTAGATAGAATACAGCTGAGATGCTGTAACCTCCCTACAGACCCACACGAACTGAAAAGACTGGTCGAGAGGGCCTTCGAAAGAAAAGAAGAGTCCTTAAGCATGGAGAATCTCTACAGAGACTTCGTAATGTCGCACGGGCGAGTGGCTATGGATCCATATAAGCCCTGGCCTCAGTGCTACGTACATACAAGACACCCATAGGGCGTAACACGAAGACAGCCCGTAACATCTGGTTATTCCCCACTCCCCCGAAGTAATGCTGACACGGCGGTTCCAGGGGGAGTGCGCCTTCGTGGATGAGGTCGTTTTTTTAGTGAGTATGCCTCTTTTGACATTTTTTTACTGAGGAGAATCTCACACAAACCCCAGGACGGGCCGGGGCAGGTTATAAAAACTTTTTTACAACCTCTCGAAAAAAAAAAAAAAGATCCACCTCGAAAGAGGTGGCACGGGAACTGGCGAACCCGAGGAAATCCTAGCTGGGGGTGGCTGAGCGCTAGCCGCCCGCTACATACCGTAATTCCGGACCGCAATTCAACGACCTCGGTAGGGTGTGACCGAGGAATGTTCTGCGGGATCTGGGAACGGGGGACTTGCCTTAGCCGGCCGGTCTGCGAAGAGAAAACCTCTATAAAATAACCGACAGCGAAGTCGCTAAAACCTGTGGGGCACCTGGCGCACCTCACAGTATGTAGCCTTCCCCCCAGAATGGGCGTCATGGGGGGTGACGTAGAAATCGTCCCATCCTCGTGGGAACCGAATATGAGTTTTTCTAATATTAATTCAAAAGGGAAGGGAGAGTCAGAAAAAAGACAAAAGGCTATTGGCAAGGATACGAGAAAGGATGACGGATGGAACAAGGAGGATGGAGAGGAGTTCTGGAGGAAAATATAGACCGACGGGGATAGGAAATTGGAAGGAATAGACCCCTTTAAAAGAAGGGATTCCATAGCGAGATCTCCCACGAGGGGGAGGTCGTTCTCGACCGGAGATGCAAGGAGGGAAACACGAGATTTTGACTTAGCAGAGGAGGCTGATAGGAGGAGTAAAAGAAAGAGGGAAGATCTGAGCGATACGAAGACCGAAGATAAGAAAGAGGAGTCGGATAAGAAAGAGAAGTATATAGCCCTGATGAAAAAACTGGAGGGAGAGGTGAAAAACCTAACAAAGGTGGTAGGGGAAAATGTAAACACCAAAAGGGAGGTGAAGGACACGACCTCGAGGATCAAGAACCTGATGGCCTTGATTACCGCCGAAGACTTACAGACACTGTTGAGGCTCAAAGACACGGAAGGAGAAAAAGAGGGCACAAATGAAGGGAAGAAGGAACAAATAGAGAGGGGATAAACAAGAGAGAAGGGAGATAGGAACGCAAGCTGACAGGGAAGGAGAAGTAGATATACAGGAGGAGATCGTGTCACGGGCGGCTCCGCCTCTCGAAATGAGAAGCGCGGACCGTCCGTGTTAATTTATGAGAGCGCCGGCGAAAACCTCCGTCCAATCATCTGGCGGTAGCGCGCCGGCACGTGCCGTCAAGGCCGCCGGCGAGATCGCCGGCCAATCGCAGTGCCGGATCTGGCGGTGACGCGTTGCCACGCGCCGCCAACTAGCCGCCGCCGGCTATAAATACCGCCGCTTTTGGCAAAAATTATTATTCGCAAAATTGCTCCCGCGACTTGTATCATATACTTGTCTCCGCGACTTCGTTACTACTTGACCCAGCTCATTAGTAATCTTGTCTTCTCAGAGTTCCTAACTCGCCGCGAATACTTATAACCGTATAATAAGTCTTGTATTGTATATTACATGTCAATAGTGAACGTGTTTTTTTTTTAAAGTTAATCGTTTTAGTTCCGTGAAAATAATAACTTCATAAAAACATCCTTTCCCATCCTTACCCCTGGTATACAGCAACAGAAGCCATCCAGCAGGAAGCCAAGCCGACCCCTGGAGCGGACCAGCCCATAGCTTTTATTAAAGCTGAAGCTGCACATAAATAAATAAACAATACGCCGTTGTCTTATTCCACCCTCCCCCCTAGTGCTAAACCTTAGTGCCGACGAGAACTTCGAAGCAGGCAAGGGGTAAGTGAATTTATATTTACTTAGTATAAGGCAGCGGTCGACTTCGCGTCCCGGCCGTGCCAGGCCTTCGCGAGTGCCCGGTACATATCCTGTGACTATCCGAACTCACGCTTCTCAAGCCCCCGTAGACACTTTTGACTTTCCCCGTATATGATAGTTCATCGCGAGTGCTCGATAGTAACTTTGATTCCCCCTGTGCATGCCCAGTCATCACTAGCCCTGTAGACACTTTTGACTTTCCCCTTATACAGCGTTAGAGACTATAGTGCCCTCCACAAACTTTTAAACACGCCCGTCCAGGCGCCGCGAGTGCCCCAGGTAGAGATACCGCTAATATCCCGTCCGTTTTCCCAGTCGACCGCCGCCCGATACCCCTTGCCACCAAGGCACCTGAGGGGGGAGAGGACAGTGCAGTGTCGCGACAACGTCGAGAGGACAGTGCACTATTGCTCCACCACCCTTGTGGACAACGTGGTTTCATAAACTTTAACCTGTGTAAAACATTGACTCTTTGGTTGCACCTCGTATATTGTTTTCTAACCCGTCTGACGGCGAGGAACCGCATTTCGCATCCACCAACTTCTGCCCTCCAAACTTCAGCCGAATCCCTCGGCTACTTCCCCATCAGCTACAGGCACTTTTCATACCCGAACGCACCCTACGCAAATGTCGCACCGATCGGCGTCCCCGTACGTGGTGGAGGATGATTCCACGACGGATACGTCCAGGACCACCGTCGGAGAGAATACGGAATTATTGCACGAATTCTTACGTAAAGCAGCCGGCGAACGACCGCCGGATCACGACCTACCTCAACTCGAGCTAACGACCGCGACCGTAAGCGCCGACACGATGAGCCAGCCGGCTAGAGCGCCGGCGAGCGACCAGGGCCGCACTCGCCCTGGCGGACCGTCGCCCGCCGATCGCGCTGATTTCGCCTACGGATACGCCCCGCCTCAGGGGGCGTTCGGCGACATGGCGCCCAACGTGGGGCCCATCGTTTCCAGGGAGAGGAGCGAGGGACCCCAGATTTCTACCCCACTTTCCAGATAGTCTCTGGATTACCAGAATTAGATGTGAGCGCTGAAGACGACGACCAGAGCGATGGTCAGAGGGGGGCACGTGGCGCTTCCCACGTTGCTTCCAGCCCCACGCGCCCTTCCTCCGCCGTGGGAGCCCCGGAACAAGGGTTAGCGCCCAGAATGGGCCTAACCTTTGAGGAGATGTCCGTCCTATTCACCCAGGCCGTCGATCGGCTGGCGGTGACCCTACGCAAAACGCCGGCCCGCTCGCAGAGGCTGCCGACTACCTTCAGCGGAGCGGAGTGGGAGGACCCACTCCTGTTTCTTAAAGAAGCCGAGGAGTACTGCCGCCGCGAAGAGGTCGAAGACGGCGAGTGGACCACTGTCGTCGCGGATCGGCTGCGCTGCTCCGCGCATGCTTGGTACGACGCTCTGCGGAGTCTGCATATGGAGTACCCGACCTTTAGAAGACGTTTCCTAGATAAATACAATAGCACTACCGTCCGTCGAACGCTGACAGCACAGCTCTACGGACAAAAACAGGCGGAAAAATAAGACACGACACTCTTCGTTTCCCGGAAAGTCGCTCTGTTTCGCCGACTCGCACCGGACACCAGCGAGATGGATCAGGTCGCCCACATTAGGGAGATGTTGAGGGCGGAGCTCCGGATGGGTATCAGGCCTGGACTACCGCTCTACTCGGTAGACAGGCTGATACAGCAGGCTACCGCCTACGAGGCGGACCTTCTTGAATACCAGCAAGCGAAAAAACCGACGACGACTCCGAAGCCTGCCACAGGGGGAAGCGGCGCACCTAGCCGCCCTACGATGCAATCGCCGTACCCCTGCACCTACTGTCAGGGGAATCATTTTCACCGGGATTGCCCTAGGCGACAGGCGACCCCGGCCATCGCGGGGCCGCCACCGACCAACACATAGGGCGCTGCGGCACGCGGAGCTCCAAATCGTGCCGCCACGCAGTTGCCAGCATTGCCACCGGCCACTTCGACGGCACCGGTACAAGTGCGACGCACGGTGCCCGCGCTACCGGCATCGCCGGAAAACTGAACCCGGGCCGCTCCATAGACTTGCCAGGGGCGGCCCACGACTCCGTGAACACCGCAAAAGCGATTGCGCTACCACGGGTGGCCACCATGGTTGGCCCCCATCGTATCTGGGCGCTCATAGATACGGGGGCTAGTCGCAGTTTCCTGAACAATAAATACCTGGCCTCTCCAGAGGAGGACGCCGACGGGGGCCAGGTTCTACTGGCCAACGGCAGCTATGCGGCTACCGGGGGCCCTTACCGACTCGACCTAAACATCTGTGGGTATATGACCGAAGCAAACGTATGTACCATGGAAGGATTGTCCGAAGATCTAATCCTGGGTCAGGAGTGGTTGGCAGCCCAAAACGCGACCATCGATTATCCCAGCCGCTGCCTCCACTTCGGCCACCGGCCCCGGGCGGCCGTGTATTGGGACCCAGAGGTCGCCGACAGGATCTTCGCCATACCAGTTACCTTGTCGCCTGAAAACGTGGCGGACGAGCTAAGGCCGCGCTACGAACGACTATTAAACGAATTCCCGGATCTGTTTATAGAGCGGCTGAAGCAACCCACCACAACCCTCGTACAGCACCGTATCAGCCTGCGAGACCCCACACCCTTTAAAATCCGGCGTTACCAATACTCGCCGGAGAAGCGCCGTATCATCCAGGATGAGGTGGAGAAGATGCTGGCCGCCGGGGTCATTCGACGCAGCCACTCCGCGTTTAGTTCGCCAATAGTCATTGTGGCGAAAAAGGACGGAACGCGTCGGTTCTGCGTCGACTACCGCAGATTAAACGACCAAACGGAGGACGAGGTGTCCCAGCTCCCTCCGATCCACGAAACCCTGAGGGACCTGGGGCAGGCTACAATCTTCTCATCGCTGGACCTAAAAAAGTGGGTACTGGCAAGTGCCCATGTCCCCGGAGAGTATCCCCCTGACGGCATTTACGACCCCGGACGGCGCGACTTACGAATTCCGTGTTATGCCGTTCGGATTGAAATGTGCGCCATCGACATTCCAACACCTCATGGTCGCCGTTCTCGCGGGGTATATCGGGAAGTTCGTCAAGGTTTACCTTGACGACATCATCATATACTCTAACACACATGAAGAGCACGAACAGCATCTACGGCTGGTTTTGGAAAGGTTAAGGACGCACGTCCTTTATTGCTCGCTGGGGAAGTGTAGGTTCGGGGCCGATGCCTTGGACTACCTTGGGCACAGAGTAACCGCCCATTGTAACGAGCCCCAGCCGAAACATGTCATCCAAATCCAACGATTCCCACGGCCCAGGACGCTAAAGGAGCTTCAAAGCTTCCTGGGGACCGCCAACTGGCTGCGGGAGTACGTGTCGCGGTTCGCGGACCTCGCCGCCCCCCTGACCGATCTCATCGACTCCAAGAAACGCTTCGTTTGGACCGCGGAAGCGTTCTCGGCGCTGAAAGAAGCACTGTCGCAGCCCCTCACCCTATGCCGGCCTGACTTTGGGAAGCCCTTCGTCCTACAGACGGACGCAAGCGGAATTGGCATGGGGGCTGTCCTCTTTCAAGAAGGGGATAACACGAGGGGAGAGGGGGAGAGCGACACATTGTGAGCTGCGCCAGCGCCAAATTCACGCGCACCGAAAGCAGGTACCATGTCAACGAGCAAGAGGTCATGGCGGTGGTGTGGGCCTGCAAACGATACCGAGCGTATTTAGAAGACCGGCCCTTCACCCTAATCACTGATAGTCGCGCCCTCAACTGGCTCCGGTAGTACCGCGACGAGAAGGCTAAGCTTACCCGGTGGTCGTTGCTCCTTCAGGAGTACACCTTCAAGGTGATACACTGCCCCGGGAGGCTTAATCAGCTACCGGACTACTTGTCGCGAGAGCCAGGAGAAGCCACCGACATCCCGCAGCCCGAGGACGACGAACGGCTGCTGCCAGCGCCGGTGGGAGAAGTACCGGCGCCAACGGACGACGCGGCCCCCGAGGCCGTCCACGCCGCGTCCAGCCTGCCGCGCCGCCGACGCCGAGGGAGTAGGATGCTACCCAACTGCTTCACGCGCCCCTCCACGGGCGCCCTCAACCTTCTCGAAGATCCGGACGAACCACCGCTGTCCCTGTACGAGGAAGTACGGAGGACGCAAGCGGCCAGCCCCGAGTACCAGGCCACCAGGGAACGATGGCACCGTCTGCAGACGGGTGAGGAACCCGCCAATACGACTCGGCGGGTCACCCTGCGCGACGACTACACGGTGGAAGACGGCCTGGTATGGTATACGAAGAACGGGGCTCACGCGCTCGTGGTACCCCTCGAACTGTGGCCGAGGGTTATCCACGAGTTCCACGACTCGCCACTGGCCGCTCACCCGGGAAGAGACGAGACACTGCGGGCGGCCCGCCAGCTATACTACTGGCCCGCCAGATCCGGACCAACGTCCGGCATTGCATAATCTGCGCTTCTACGAAGAGGGGTGGCGCTCTGCAGGCACACGCGCCCCTCCGACCGAGACCGCCGACACGCCCATGGCAAGCTCTAAGCGTGGACGTCATGGGCCCCTTTACTGAATCCCGCACGGGCCACAACCGATTCTTGATAGTGGCCACCGACCTGTTTAGCAAGTGGGTCGAGGCCCGCGCCGTGCCACGCGCTACTGGCCGAGTGGTCCGGGATTTCGTGAATTCTGTATGCCTCCGGTGGGGATACCCGGAAACCGTCATTTCGGATAACGGGCCGCAATTTAAATGCAGGACGTGGAATAGGTTCCTCCGCCGTTGTCATGTTTTAGGGTACCTGACACCTATATACCATCAGCGGGCCAATCCGGTCGAACGACGAAACCAAGAGGTCAAGAAGGCGCTGCGGGTCCATATCATGGGCCTCCCCCCGGCACACTGGGACGAGAGGGTGGACGAGGTCCTGTTCGCCCTCAACAACAGGAGGAACGCGGCCACAGGACTGCCGCCCAGCCAGCTGCTCCTGGGTGCGCCGCTGACCATGCCGGGGAACCAGCAGCACCCTAACCTTCTTGGACCTCACGACAACGACCCGCAGGCGCGGGCCGACCGGATCCAGAGGGCCCGCATCCACCAGGAGGCCTATCAACAAGAGGTCTTCCCGGAACGTCGAGAGGCCCCTATCCACCTGCACGTGGGTCAGCGGGTGCTCGCCCGGGCCTTTGGCCGGCCCGCGCATAACCTACTTCCGCCCAGGGAGGGCCCCTTCACCGTCGTCGCCGAGCGAGGCGACGGAGTGTACGAGGTCCGCCGTGGGGAGCGTGTGGACCGCATCCATATAGATGACCTGAGGCCCGCACCCGGGCCTGCTCCAGACCTTAGGCAGGACGAGGACGTCCTCGCCAGGCCTCCACCACCCGACAACGAGCCGTGGCCTGGAGAAGGCCCCCAGGAAGCCGCCGAATCCGACGACGAGGGCAGCGAGGGGGAAGAAGAGGAAGCCGAGGAAGTCCCCCTCGAGCCAGCCCAGCCATCATCAACCCGAGCCGCAGACGCCCTGCCGGCCCGCCAGGCTGTCCACCAGCCATCAACAAGCCGAGCCCCAGACGCCCTGCCGGCCCACCAGCTGTCCGCCAGTCCGGCCGCAGATGACCTGCCGGCCCGCCAAGGAACTGACCTGCCTTCCACCAGCCCCCGCGCCATCCACGGAGTGCTGGTGGAGGACAGCCCTGAGGAGGAAGAGGAGGCCCCCAGGAACGACCCGCGCCAGGGAGTTCCTGTCGCCGGCCTCTGGCCCTGAACGAGCCTCGATGTCCCGCCACGGGATGGGCCACCCCCTGACCCGTGGCTCAAGCAGGGGCCTACCATCTCAGGGCGCCTGGGCGCCCTGGGCACCGTAGAGCCTCGACTCCCTCCTCCAGGACCAAGCCAAGAAAGGATCCAAGCCAAGCCTCGCGAAATAACGCTTAAGTAAAAAGGCCTAAGCCTTCAAGGGCATCGTGCCCATAGGGACCCTTTTATCTGAAGTATATATAGCTGGTGGCCGAGAGACGCCGCCTTAAGGGGGTCAGTCATAACCCTCTTAAGGCGCGCGACACCGTCCCTTAAGGGGGGCATGTCACGGGCGGCTCCGCCTCTCGAAATGAGAAGCGCGGACCGTCCGTGTTAATTTATGAGAGCGCCGGCGAAAACCTCCGTCCAATCATCTGGCGGTAGCGCGCCGGCACGTGCCGTCAAGGCCGCCGGCGAGATCGCCGGCCAATCGCAGTGCCGGATCTGGCGGTGACGCGTTGCCACGCGCCGCCAACTAGTCGCCGCAGGCTATAAATACCGCCGCTTTTGGCAAAAATTATTATTCGCAGAATTGCTCCCGCGACTTGTATCATATACTTGTCTCCGCGACTTCGTTACTACTTGACCCAGCTCATTAGTAATCTTGTCTTCTCAGAGTTCCTAACTCGCCGCGAATACTTATAACCGTATAATAAGTCTTGTATTGTATATTACATGTCAATAGTGAAAGTGTTTTTTTTTTAAAGTTAATCGTTTTAGTTCCGTTAAAATAATAACTTCATAAAAACATCCTTTCCCATCCTTACCCCTGGTATACAGCAACAGAAGCCATCCAGCAGGAAGCCAAGCCGACCCCTGGAGCGGACCAGCCCATAGCTTTTATTAGAGCTGAGGCTGCACCTAAATAAATAAACAATACGCCGTTGTCTTATTCCACCCTCCCCCCTAGTGCTAAACCTTAGTGCCGACGAGAACTTCGAAGCAGGCAAGGGGTAAGTGAATTTATATTTACTTAGTATAAGGCAGCGGTCGACTTCGCGTCCCGGCCGTGCCAGGCCTTCGCGAGTGCCCGGTACATATCCTGTGACTATCCGAACTCACGCTTCTCAAGCCCCCGTAGACACTTTTGACTTTCCCCGTATATGATAGTTCATCGCGAGTGCTCGATAGTAACTTTGATTCCCCCCTGTGCATGCCCAGTCATCACTAGCCCTGTAGACACTTTTGACTGTCCCCTTATATAGCGTTAGAGACTATAGTGCCCTCCACAAACTTTTAAATACGCCCGTCCAGGCGCCGCGAGTGCCCCAGGTAGAGATACCGCTAATATCCCGTCCGTTTTCCCAGTCGACCGCCGCCCGATACCCCTTGCCACCAAGGCACCTGAGGGGGAGAGGACAGTGCAGTGTCGCGACAACGTCGAGAGGACAGTGCACTATCGCTCCACCACCCTTGTGGACAACGTGGTTTCATAAACTTTAACCTGTGTAAAACATTGACTCTTTGGTTGCACCTCGTATATTGTTTTCTAACCCGTCTGACGGCGAGGAACCGCATTTCGCATCCACCAACTTCTGCCCTCCAAACTTCAGCCGAATCCCTCGGCTACTTCCCCATCAGCTACAGGCACTTTTCGTCGTCCGGTATACCCGAACGCACCCTACGCAAATGTCGCACCGATCGGCGTCCCCGTACGTGGTGGAGGATGATTCCACGACGGAATACGTCCAGGACCACCGTCGGAGAGAATACGGAATTATTGCACGAATTCTTACGTAAAGCAGCCGGCGAACGACCGCCGGATCACGACCTACCTCAACTCGAGCTAACGACCGCGAACGTAAGCGCCGACACGATGAGCCAGCCGGCTAGAGCGCCGGCGAGCGACCAGGGCCGCACTCGCCCTGGCGGACCGTCGCACGCCGATCGCGCTGATTTCGCCTAAGGATACGCCCCGCCTCAGGGGCGTCACGCGGCGTTCGGCGACAATCGACAGGGCAAGGAGCGATAAGGAGGTATGGGAAGTGATAGCGCAGCTTTGGAAACCCACAAACTGGAGGAAAACGGTAGTGGCAAAAAGAAACAAGAAATAAATGGTGCCTGCTAATAACAGTGGATGTAAAGAACGCTTTTAACACCGCAAGCTGGAAAATTATTATGGAAACACTGCAGGAAAGAGGAATACCACCGTACCTCAGGAACGTTATTACGGACTACTTTAAGAACAGACAAATCCGAATAGGGAGAACAGAGATGGGCGTGTCGGCAGGAGTCCCGCAAGGATCGGTACTGGGTCCACTGCTATGGAACATGCTGTACGATGGAATCTTGAGGTTGACATTACCGGTAGGAATATGCCTGACGGGGTACGCAGACGATCTCGCAATTACCATCGAGGGAGAAACCGAAGAGGAAATCAACAGTATGTCCATAGTAGCCATGGAAACCATTGATAGATGGTTAAGGAGAAACAGTCTGACCCTCGCGCCGGAAAAAACAGAGGCCGTCGTGATAAAAGGAAGACAAGAGAGCAGTGGGGTTCTCGTATGAAGGGATTAACATCAAGCCGAAAAAGTCTATTAAATACCTCGGTATCTTCATAGATCAACAACTGACCTTCGGGCCCCACATACGAGAAACGGCAAAAAAGGCGGAGGGAAGAATCAATGCCCTAAGCCGACGTATGCCCAATATCGGCGGCCCTACGAGCGCGAGAAGAACAGTGCTAATGGGAGTGGGATTATCCATACTGCTGTATGGAGCGCCTGTGTGGGCTATTGCAATGAAGACCGGCAGTTACAGGAACACATATGAGAATGTGCAAAGGAAAATGCTAATAATAACTGCAAGCGCATACCGCACCGTATACGAAGGCGTTGCAGTTGTCACCGCAAGTTGCAGTTATCACATTAAGTTATCACCGCAACACCCCCAATCGAGCTGCTAACCGACGAAAGGAAATTTTTATTGATGTTGAGATATTATCTTGCAGAAAGATGCCACGTTCGAGAGAGAAATACTCAGAGAGGCCCTGCCCTGCTCGCATAGACTTACAACAGGCAACTTCTCTGGTCCTCGACCAAGGTATCCCCGTAAGGGAAGCCGCAAAGCAATTTAAAATTTGTCATGTAACGCTACACAGATATGTTAAAAAAGTTAAAAGTGGCATTAAAACACGTTCAGTGCCGGTGGCACACGGTGTGTGCCATCGGCTATTTTCGTGAGAAGCCGATGTCACACGGTGTGTGCCACTGTATGCACTACTATGCACTGCTCAGTATTGAGTCGGCTTTTGACGGGGATTGTTGATATCGCTCTGGCCACTTACAAACCATCTACTTTATTCGTAAACACGACCGGTTTTGGATTTTTATTTTTTTCGAGTGTGTCATGGATCCCGCTGGACCATCTAGACCGAAGAGAAGTTGCATACAAAGGGATGTGAAGAGACCATTGACGGAAGATGAGTTACGAAAACATGCGGAGAGTTTTTTGGACAGTTCGGATGACGAACCATTTGTAGAATAGGAGGATTCTTGGGCGGAAGCAGAAAATTTGGAAGATTCTGATAGGGCTGAAGACGACATTATAAATAACGACCCCGAAGATGGTTCCAGTGACGATGGTAATTCTAATGACGCTCAAACAACTTTTATCTGGAATGATACTCCTGCCCTTGAAAATATTATATTTTCGGGGAATCCCGGTCTACGTGTACCGCATCCTGGTAATAATGCGTATGATTTCTTTTCCTTATCGGTCACGGATGAATTATTG
Organism: Aromia moschata; assembly: GCA_029963805.1. Classification (NCBI taxonomy): domain Eukaryota; kingdom Metazoa; phylum Arthropoda; class Insecta; order Coleoptera; family Cerambycidae; genus Aromia; species Aromia moschata. The sequence continues at coordinate 1,271,632 of JAPWTK010000056.1, read as the reverse complement.
AATCATATCGTGGAGCAAACAAATGTATATGCCGAGGAAGTTTTTCTAAATAAATCAACAAAAGAAAAGTCTCGCATTACTGAGTGGAAAGATGTTACTCTAAAAGAGCTCAAAGTTTTTCTTGGCATTTGGTTCCATATGGGGAACATACGAATAAATCGTTTGCAGGATTACTGGAAAAAAGATGAACTTTTTGCAATTCCTGGTCTGCAAAAACATATGAGTAGAAACAGATTTATGCTCATAATGAGATGTTTACATTTCTCTAAAAACCCTACTAAGGAGGATGATCCCGGTTATGGCGATCGCCTCCATAGAATAAGATTTTTGCAGGACTATTTTAATAGAAGAATGGCAGAGGTTTATTACCCCGGAAAGCAGTTATCGTTGGATGAATCCATGGTTTTGTGGAGAGGGAGATTGGGGTTTCGTCAATTTATAAAAGGGAAAAAACATAAATTTGGAATGAAACTTTACATATTAGCTGAACCAAATGGATTGACATTACGCTGCTTTGTATACAGTGGTGCTCAGGGAGAATTAGGCGGTACAGGTCATGCTGAAAAAGTAGTTATGTCACTGATGAAGGGTTTAGAAAATAAGGGACATGCACTTTATATGGACAATTTTTACAATAGTGTTACTCTTTGTCAATAACTACTGCAAAACAAAACTTATGTTACGGGCACACTTAGAAAAGGAAGAAAAGGAACCCCCAAAGTTGTTGCAGATTGCAAAATAGGAAAAGGTGAAATTATAACTAAATATAGTAATGGAGTTGCAGTAAGTAAATGGCGGGATAAGAGAGATGTTTTGTTTTTATCGACGGAATTTGAAGAAGAAATGATAGAAGTTAGAAGAAAAAGAGATGATGTTGTTAAGAAACCAAAGGCCATTGTTATGTACAACGAGCATATGTCTGGAATCGACAGACAAGACCAGATGCTCGCATATTACCCAAGTGAGAGGAAAACACTGAGGTGGTACAAAAAACTAGGAATTCATTTCCTATCTATGCTGTTCCTAAATAGTTATTTTCTCTTCAAAGCAGCAATGCCTAATGCCAATATCAGCTTTTATGATTACCGTATAACAGTAATCAAAAGGCTTTTGGAGGAAAAGGACTTACCTCCAGTACAAAGACCCGCAATAGCCCAACATTTTCCAGTCAAGCTGGATAGGACACATAGGAAGAGATGCAGAGTCTGTAGCAAAAATAAGATTAGGATGATGACACAATATTACTGCCCAGCCTGTGCGAACGAACCAGGACTTTGTTTAGAGAAATGTTTTCCGGAATATCATAAATAAGTATTTTACATTTTCTTAAATATATTTTTGAGTTTCTTATTGCTATTTTATATTTTTGAAACTGATTTCGGTTTTCTCATATTATAATATTTTACTTTATAACCTGTAGTGAAAGTTTTATTTTATGCTTTGTTTTCCACATTTTGTTTTTATTTTTAGAGTTTACGTGAAAATGTTATGCATTTTTTGTTTCAACAATAAAGTTTATTTATTTATTTCCACAAATATGTTTTTCACTTTAGTTGTGACTAAAAACTATAAATGGCACACCTTGTGTGCCACCGGCTTCTGACAACAATTTTGCAACCAGAGGCCGATGGCACACGCTGTGTGCCAGTACATAAAAACGTAGCCAAAAGTATGCCAAAATATATTACAGTGGCTACAAATCAGAAAAAAAAATCGAAAGTATATATTTTTTTTTTAATTTACTCTCGGCTTTTGACATGCGCACGGCAGAAATGGCCGGCAGTGAACGTGTTAAAGAACCTAGTGTTGGTTATAATTCCCATAACAAAATATTATCTTTAGAAGACGAATTAATATTTTGCGAATACATACGTCATTCTGCCGATATGTATTTCGGGCTTACACCAACTGATGTTCGTTCACTAGCATATGAATTTTGTATAAAAAAAAAACGTTAAAGTCCCAGAGCAATGGCATGCTACAAAGATGGGATCAAGAGATTGGTTCTCTAATTTTATGAAGAGGAATCCCACGTTATCTATAAGAGTACCAGAGGCTACAAGTCACGCCAGAACTGTTAACTTTAATAAAATAAATGTCAGTAAATTTTTCGACAATTTAGCGACAGTAATGGAGAGGATAGATTTGAGGCTGCTAATATATATAATGTAGACGAAACAGGGGTATCTACTGTCCAAAAACCGAGCAAAATTGTATCTACTAAGGGCACTAAACAAGTAGGAGCTGTTACCTCTGCAGAAAAAGGAACATTAGTTACCATTTGTGTAGCCGTAAATGCTATTGGGGATGCAATTCCACCAATGTTCGTATTCCCTAGAAAGCGATTCAAGCCATTCTTCATGAATCGAGCCCCAGTTGGTTCAATCGGCGAAGCTAATGGCTCTGGATGGATGGACACTGACACCTTTTTCATTTATATAAAGCATTTTTCAAAACATACTAGACCTTCTCCCGAAAATGACATTTTGCTCATACTGGATAACTATAGATCGCATCTGGGTTTGCAAACAATTGACTTCTGTCGAGAAAACGGTATTGTTCTCCTGTCATTCCCGCCCCATACGTCTCACAAATTGCAGCCCTTAGACCGTAGTGTCTATGGGCCACTTAAAGCATATCTGAACAACAGTATGGACGCTTGGATGAAAAATAATCCAGGACAAACTATGACCACTTATGACTTACCCGGATTAGTCGCTGAAGCACTACCAAAAGCTACGACGCCAGTCAATATATTAAGTGGTTTTAAAGTGACTGGGATCTACCCTTTCAATCGGTATATCTTTCAAGACCATGAATAGGCTCCGTCTATACCAACTGACAAGCCATTCGATCCCACTGATGGTGATTTAATAGACGGAGCACCTACAGAAAATTATTTGTCCGGCTATTGACGGTCAAGCAGTATCCTTTAAGCCTGGAGAACCTATTCCGTCCACATCCAAAGAACCGGAAACATCAAAACAACCGGCACCATCCACATCCAATGAAAATTATGGTGACAGAACAGTGTTCGAGATTGTTTTGACAAATAAACTAGGCACGTCGATGAAATAAATACTTCCAAGGAATTATTAGAAAACATTAGACCCTTTCCAAAAGCTCCCATCACCCTTAAGAAAAATACGATAAATAGAAGAAAAGGAAAAACAGCTATATTGACAGAAACGCCAGAGAAGATGGCACGTGAGGAAGAAGCAGTCAAAATAAGGAAAAAGAATGCGAATAAAGTAAAAAAGGACTATTTCGAAGAAAAAGAAGAAGGAAATTCAGTCAAGCTCGTCTGATGATGACGACGCTCTATGTTTGTATTGCCTAGATTCCTATTCCAACCACAGGCATGGCGAAAAGTGGGTGAAATGTCAACTCTGCAAGGGCTGGGCTCACACCAAATGCAGGGACGATGACGATAATTTTTTTATTGTATAAACTGTAGAGAATGATTTTGTTATATCAAAGTCTGTGTTGCCTTTGTGTTTCTTTTGGGATAACTTTTAGTTTATATTTACGTATTTTGTATGAGAAAGTGAATATATTTTGTGTTATTATAGGAGTTTCTATATAATAAAGCTTTGTGACAATTGTCCCGTGGTTTGCTACATTTGTCTCCAGTGGTGGTACCAATGTAACGCATGACATTCGTTTACAAATGAATTTTTTTGGTTGCTAAATAGTTGAATTAGTATATTCCTATCTCCAGTAAAATTAAGTAAATACCCAAGTCTATTGTTTTTCAAAATTTTAAAACATAGATTTCAATACATACGAAGCAGTGCCGTATTATACAGAAATTGTTACAATTGTCCCCGGTCTCCCCTACTTAGCTTTATTTTTCCTCGGGTTTTTATTTTATTGTTTTTTTATAACACTCTGTAACATTTAGTTCCAAATAAAAACATTTTTCTCCTCGCCCTCTATTCTAATTTTTACCATGTATACAGCCTGTCCAAAAAGTAACGAAACACCCAAATAATTCTCCAGATAAAATATTTTTTCAAAATATAGAGTAATTTTTACCCAGAAATCCAGTGGTAACCTTGAATTTGATCTTGAGCTTGACCTTTGAGGTCATTTCAAGGTCAACTTTGTTTTTTAAATGGGAACCCCAATTTTTGACAACGACAATCGAAAGAGCGGGAAATTTTACGTCCAAACATGTACTCAGGTCATGGGTTCCTTGAAGTTCAGCTGAAAGTTTTTAGGCTTGATCCTGGATCGGGTCAAATCTGTGCTGCTTCGGCTCAAGTGTTTACGAAACAGGTCAAGGTCATTTTTGGAGTAACTTTTAACCAATTTGTTCTTGAGCCTGATCTTCAAGGTCATATGAAAGTCATTTTTTTTTAACATTTAGCGTTACCCAGGAACAACGACGTGGACGTAGTAAAATCTGTTCCCTTTGGGGTGCTTGATTTAAGTGTCCCCTCGCCTCTCACAGATCATTAGCATTAATCAGCACAACATCTTATTTTAAGTGCTCGAATTGTTCTTCATTCACCTCTTGGCAGTAAGCTGATAAAAAGCATCAATAGCATTATGGATCATTTCAGCGGGAATGAGAGCTGACTCATCTATGATCCTTTGCCGTAATTCATCTAGATTTCTTCGTTTCCTTTCTTCTTTTCAAACTTTGGCGGTATTGTAAAGACAGCCAAGGCTAGTGAAGATATCGATGTTATTCTAATGTCGCCCAACTACTCCGTAAATAAAATATTTACTACAGAAGAAGAAGCAACCCTAGAGAAATATATAATTGACTGTTCACGAATGTTTTATGGAATGACCGTCAACGATTGTCGTAAACTAGCTTATGAAATGGCTGTCGAAAACAATAAGAAAATGCCTTCTACGTGGGATGAAGAAAAAAGGGCGGGGTTGAAATGGTTTAGAGATTTTCGCCAACGGCATGAGATTCCCTCAGGTCACCTGAAGGGTGTAGCTTATACCGTGCTACAGCCTTTAATAGATACAACGTTTCTATCTTTTTCAATAACTTGAAAAGTATTTTTGATAGAAGTCCTATATTCGCTGATGGACGACGCATTTTTAACTTAGATGAGACAGGTACAATGACTGTCCAAAAATCCCAAAAAGTGTTGGCAGTCAAAGGCAGCAAACAGGTGAACAAAGTGACGAGTGGTGAGAGAGGGACACTTGTTACGACATGTTGCATAGTGAATGCAACAGGTCAATATCTGCCTCCCGCGATGGTTTTTCCCATAACACTCTTCAAAGACCATATGCTAAAAGGAGCTCCTCCAGGCACACTCGGCATTGCTACTCCAAGTGGTTGGATGAATGCTGAACTATTTATGCATGTCATGCAGCATTTTATTAAGTATTCTAACAGTTCAACCGATAACCCATGTCTTCTCATTTATGATAATCACGAAAGCCATTTGAGCATTGGTGTTCTCAATTCTTCTAAAGCTAGTGGAGATTATTTTGACACTACCCCCCATTCCTCAAATAAACTACAGCCCCTTTGCAGCATCCAGGTAAACCGATATCAATTTACGAGGTCGCTGAATGTGTCGGGATAGCTCATATAAAAGCACTAACTCCCAGCAATATCATAAATTCATTTAAAAAGTGTGGTATTTACTCGTAGGATGCAAACGTCTTTTCTAATTTGGATTTTTTGCCAAGCGATATGACTGATCGATCGAATCCAACAGATAATGGCACTGAGCTGCTTTTACCTGGCAATGATGTCAACAAAGAGAATAGTTTGCCTGAAACTAACATTGAAGAAGAGAAATCAAACTCGTTCAGAGGACCTGAAGACTTCAAAGAGTTTCCCAAAGCTGAGGCACGTAAGGTAAAAAACGTTAGGAGGAAATAAAAAAAGTATTCTTGCTACCGAAACTCCGGAAAAAAAAAATGAAATAAAAGAGAGAAGCCTTGTCAGATCCCTTAAAATCTCCAAGAAAGAAGAGAAAGTAGCGACAGAAAACATTAAAAAGAAAGTGTTCACTGAAGATTCAGAAAGTTCAGAACAACTTATTCTTAATTCATCATCAGGTGATGACTCCTTTGTTAGAAGTAATCCAGAATGGTGTTAAAGATCTCGACAGAAGTCCAGTAGCAGGCGATTTTGTCCTTATAGAATTTACAGGAAAAAGTGAGAAGAGGAAGATATATTATATTGGTAAGGTGCTTCTAAAAAAACACGAACAATGATTTCGAAGTCACATTTCTTCGCAACCAAAAGAAAGGAACTAACAAATTTGTGTTGTATGTGTATTTAATTTTTAATTTAATGTATTTAATTTTTAGTACAATAGGGAACTTGCATAAAAATTTAAAGTGGAAAATAATATTACAAAAACTTAGTTAAGAACGTAATAAAACATGTCTGCCAGAAAATTTATTTCTTTTTTATTCCGTTTCATATGTAATGTTCTTTTATGGTATATTTTATAAATGTTTAAATATATGTTAAAGTCCGAGTTACTCTAAATTACTTTTCGCCTCTTCAATTATGTCGTTATCGAACATTTCTTTGATTTGTTTATCTATTTCAGCTCTTTGTGACTGAGGGAGTCTGTATGGTTTTACGTAAACTGAGCTTACATTTTCTTTTAACTGAATGGATTGCTTATAAATATTTGTTTTTGTGAGTTTATCCCCCGGCATATGAAAAATGTCTGAAAATTTAGCACAAATATTTTCTATTGAGATTTGTTCTTCTTGGTTTAGATAATTTAAATTTAGTAAATTAAATAATTTTTTGACGCGACTGACGGTAACGTCTCCCTTGTCGAATTCACAAAATTGATATTCACTTAGTTTATTTATTTCTGGAAAGCAGTTATTTAAATGTATTTCATTTTCACGTGTGTTAAGAATTTTGATAGGGATTTTACCATTTTTAGGTTTTGCTACACTTCCAGCTAAAAATACTTCATCGCACAGTTGTTTTGCTATGACAACACAGTCCTCGTTGATTTTTGTAGGTATATATCGTATAACTTCGCATCTGGGTGGAATAGATAATGTAAAATTTTGCTTTGAATGCATTGGTAATGTAACAGTCCCTGACGCATTAATTAATAATAAGGTATATTCTTCGAAATTAATTGTTGCTTTAAATTTCTCCAAGAAATTCTGCCCTATAATTCCATTGGTTTTACATGGTAAATTTTTAAATACATAGAATTTTTCTTCGAATATTTTATCGTTACATATAAGTTTGAGATAGACATATCCTTCTGCTAATACACTTCCTCCGATTCCATTAATTTTTATTTTATTCTTATAAATTGGTATGTCCTGACTTAAACAATTTAATTTTATGGCACATAAAGATGCACCCGTGTCCAAAAGAAAATTTAGATTTTTGCCCCTATGATTAAATTCTACCCAGTTTAAACCTCCGTAAGAATATATGTGATTAGTTTCCGCTCTCTCGAAAAAAATAATTTTGCGGTTGGTTGGATACGCTTTGATTGGCTGAATTATTTCCTTCCGCATAATTGGTATTGTTGTTATTCGATATACCCCGTGGTGACGAATTTCTACCCCGTCTTTGATCCATTCTGCAATAACTACCTGAATATCGATTATTACCTGAGAATCTATTATTATAATTTGTTCCTCTACCTCTAACAAAATTTGTATGTTGGAATTTCTGATTCTGGTATTGAGAGTACGGTCTTGAACCTCGGTTTGACCTGTTAAATGTATTTTGTGACCGTGTATACCTGTTACCCCGGTTAAAATTTGTTCTACCGTTGTAATTACGTCTGGCGTTGAAAGAAGATGTCATGATTTGGTTAGTTTCGTTGTACTGAGAACTTTCATCCACAGCTGTTCTTATCGCGTCTTTTAAAGATGAGAACTCGCGGGCGGCTATTATCGTGCTAAGTCTCGGATTTCGTAGGCCGTCGGCAAAACGTTTAATTGCATTTTTCTCATTAATTGGTCTTAAAATATTGAACGCATCACTATTGCCATTTGCCTGAGAAATGGTTAAATCTACGAAAATATTTTCTAATTCTCTGCCGAATTCCTCAATAGATTTGTTATTTTGTCTAGACTTAACTAATTTTGACTGTAATGCTGTATCCGATTTTTGTGTTAATAAATGTTTTTTCATGTCATCTATCAATTCTATAACCGTGGCATAAGCAGTTTTTAATCTTAATTTGGCGCTTGCTGAAAGGCGGGTTTTTAAAATGAAATTTATCAACAAAGACTTGCTATCATCATTTAGCATTGAATTATAAAGTTCTATTGCGTCAATTAAATTTTGAGTTTTTTCCTCAGTACCGTCCATACACGATAGGAGGTTTACTGCGATTTTCAAATCAAATATGCTCATCTTGTCTTCGGAACGTTCCAACGAAGTACTAGGTTTTTCAAAAGTTAAAATGTTTGAATGGGTTATTTTTATGTCTCTATATATTTCTTTTAATTTTATAACTTCTGCTTCTTTAATGTCAGATTTTTTAATCTGATCGTCTAGCTTTTTGATGGCTTCATTAACTTGTTTTATTACTTCATTTGCCTCACTTAATTTTTTGTTTAATAGTGTTTCAGTACGTCTTTCTGGCCCTAGCTTTCTTAAATATACCCTAATTTCTACCAATTTATCTAAGCTTAATTGTAAAAAATGTTTTTCCATGTAATAACGAATTAAAAATAGTCTAATATAAAATACGATTCCTAAACTACATAATATCTAAATCGAGGTTGATTTTCGACATATTAAAATTACAGTACAATTTTATAGTCACCCAAATGATGCTTCTTGGGATCTCCGCTGCTCCTCGATGATCCTCGACGTTGGCTAATGCTGGTCGATGATGGTTAGGCCATTTCCATTTGAGAGGCACCCAGCTGGTTCCTATGGATCTGCTGGTTCACCATTCTTCGGAATTTGTCTTTGCACTTTTTTATAACGTAAAGGATGATTATTACTAACACCAACACGATTAAACCTAATATCAGTCCTTCGGATCTGCTTAGTGGCGAACTTGTCTCTGCTTTAGCATTTCCCGACGCCGCTTGCGCTATTATGACTTCTTTACTTTCCGTTGCACCCATTGTATTCTCTGAATTTTGGCTCTTGATTTTCAGCACATAATTCCACTACAGGCCGTGACACACCGAACAACCGAATTTTTCGTCGTCAACCAAAAAAAATATGAATCCAGTTAAGTGGCAGGATCGCCATGTAATGTTCTTTTATGGTATATTTTATAAATGTTTAAATATATGTTAAAGTCCGAGTTACTCTAAATTACTTTTATTCTTATTAACGGTTTATAACTACATATTTTACTTGGTACGTCTTAAATCTAACTAACTTATTAATTAACATTTTTCAATCACTCCTGGCTAGTCCCAGGTAAACCGCTTACGTTGCACTCCTACATAAGTTGAGCTGTCGCATCCGCTAAACGTCGAAGGGATTGACCTGAGACTAGATGCTTAGTAATTAATTATTTTACTTAACATACAATATATGTATGTAAGTTCACTGCACATAAATAGTGATTTGAAATCGCGTAAAAATTCAAATAATCGCTCCGTCATGAGAAAGCTTTGCTATTCGGCGACATCATCTCGTATGATGATTAGCGGCGCGGCCTCTGCACTTTGCAGCAGTTGCCGCGCCGCACAGTGGGGCGAACGGCCGATTTAGCCGGACAAACCCTCAAATTCGAAGGTCAGAATTCCGACGATTTTTAAAAGTTTTCTTGTAGAGGGGGCTTTGGTGCATCTGAAATGCGAAGGGACAGGTGAAATTTTCGAATACGTGCTTCCCTACGGCATTTCAAAGTTTCCTCTCGAGCGGAACGGTTGTGCGACGCTTCGCTGCCGAGTTCAAATAAGTGCAATAAAGTGTTGATATTTTACGAACCAAGTGTCCGTTTCATATTTTACAAAATGGACATTGTTAATGAAGGTATGTAGAATAATTTAATATGTTTATATTAGCGACTTCTTATCTACAGAAGCGTTTTTGGGGTACAGGTATAAAGGGATTTAAAATCCGTGTTCAATAGCCAGTTTTAAGTATATTTAAGTATATATATATGGATAGATGGCAAAATCAAATTTTACTCAGACATTTTTTGTACGTTAATTACAATGATATATAATTTTTTTCAGATGCCGAAGCAGTAAACCTTCTTCTTCCAATGGGAAATACAGACGCAAATACGATCGCATTTGAAATCACAGATACAGAGATATGTAACGACGATGACTTCGATTTTGACGTATGATTATTGTATGAAGCGAAAAAAAAATGAAAAATGAAACTTTGGTTTGTATTTAATAAAATGACTAAATGTGATAAAAGCTAATATTGTGTGTTTAATTTATGAATTCACCGTATAATAAATAATCAACAAACCTAATCTCTTAATTATAAAAAAAATTCAAAATCGAAGCATACTTTTATTCAAAAAAAGGTGAGCCATTTTTAGTCCATCATTTTGAATTTCATCAAACTGATATCAGCGACCCCAAAAACGTAATATTCCAAAAATTCATAGCCGTAACATGATTTTTTTTAAACGGTCCGCCATTTTGAATTTTGTCATACTGATATCAGATTCGTTATCAGCGACCCCGAAAGCATTTTATTCAAAAATTTTATAGTCCTAGCTTGATTTTTTTCAAACAATGTCCGTCATTTTAAGTCCGCCATTTTGAATTTCATCAAACTGATATCAAATTCTTAATCAGCGACCCCAAGAACGCAGTTTGTCAAAATTTCAGAGAGATAAAACAATTGTTTATAGTTTTGTCCCGCTAAATCAAGCGTTCGCCCCACTGTGCGCCGTCGAGTAATACAATCGTTTCGTGTTTTAATATTGTGTGACTTTTATTTCTGACTGTTGTTTATTTTTGTGTTATTCATTATTATTAATTATTCAGTATGACTGATGAAGGATTTATTAAAGTACAATCAGATAATTTGCCTCGTGTGGGATTCATGGTCAAAATTCATGGTGACAAATTTCATAAAAAACACGGATTTTTTTCCCTCGGAGAAGTGCGTGGCGTAAAGGCCGATAAGTAAGTACAGTAATAATTTATAATAATAATTTGTCTAAGGATAAACGCATCTTTGTACCCTGATTGAATAAAAGGTCTAAGTAAAATTAATTTGAAGGGCTGATTGTTGATTTAAGGACTACAAAATTTCCTTGAAAGGGGATCTTAAATAAAGTATTTTAATGTATATTTTTATAATCAATCTAAACGTATACGGGGGTTCATAATAAACATGACACTTAACTGCATGTATAGCTAGAAAGAATATGCTTTAGTTCGGTTAATTAAAAATAATATTATTATCTAGCTCTTTTTATTTGGTGACTTAATGAATCAAAAATTTTGTATAGATCTGGACGACATTCCTATGGAGATGCTGCTGTAGGGTGGGTACAAGTTCGCAGAGAAAATAACACATGCACCATTCGAGCTAAAATTACACCAGAGCATAATGTTAAGAAAAAACAGTATGCAATAAGCTGTAATATAAATGAAGAACAGGAAAATGTGATAGATGTAAAGTGCCATGATTGCCTGGTTTCCTCAGATATGTAACAAATTATGTTTCATTATTTTTATGATACTGAATAGCGCATTATTTTTTATATGTGGCTGCAAACATGCCCTTGCATTTTTGATGTGGTTACACAAAAGAAGTGAGGAGCCATCACCAACTGAAGTGGCTTGTTATTGGACAAAAAATAAGTTATCTAAAGTTGAAACCTCCCTAAATTATTTGACTTTAAAGGACTTTGGAGCAAAGGAAAATTGAAGTTCTGATGAAGATAGTGTTAGGTTTTTAAAAGAGGTTTGTTGAAAAAGGAGTGGATAATAAATCCGAGAGCCAGTTACTAAAACCTTTTTCATCTGAGTCATTAGTGGATAATTTGGGACTGTATCAGTTGATGCTAAAATTTATATCTATTCACGATAATGACTGCACTCAATTTTTAAAATTGTGCACTAATATGATGAATCCACATATGTGTTCAGAGGCTTCCGTGAAAACTAAAGAACAGCCAAACTGCAGTTTCTGGTTTGAACTAAGATATGCAAGAACAACTGCATCTAAAATTTACAATGCAGCACACTGCAAAAAGAGTGATGGTACCTTAGTGGACCAGATACTTGGTGTATCAAAATTTAAAGGTACCGAAGCAATGAAAAGAGGGAAAAATCTTGAAAAATACGTTATCAAAAGCCTGGAAAAGACTCTAAGAATAAATATTTCTCATACTGGATTATTGTTAAACCCTAAGCATCCTATTTTCGGAGCCTCACCAGATGGTATATGCGAAGATTTTTGTTGTCGAAATAAAATGTCCGCAAAATGAAAAAAACTATTGCAAACTATTTAACTAAAGAAAATAATATAATGGCAAAGTAAAACGCACAAGTTCAGTTGCAGATGTTTTTATTCAATAAGAAAAAAATGCTTATTTTATGTTGCAGAACCAGACTTTGAAACAAATTCAAAATTTCAATACATTTGGGTAAAATATGATGAATCCTATGTGGAAAGTATTATGAGTGCTGATGCAAATTTTTGGTATCTTAATATATTCTCTCATTTGTATGCCTTAAAAAAATAATTCATTAGTGTGTTGAAAAACTGCTTATTACTTAGTTTTTAATGTTTTTATTGAAGTTTTACTTTTGTTGTGAAGTGTTAATTTTTTTTAAATAACTTATGTGTACCCTTAAAACCGCACATATTTTTTTTTCTTTAAAGATTATAGAATGGATTCTTATTTTATTATTTTTGCACTTATTAGAATTTTGAATGTATATTTTAAAATTTATGTAGTATGTAAATAAAAAAACTATAGGTATTTTATCATATTATAGGAGTATATATATTTATTTCTTAATTAGTTATTCAATAGAAAATGTACAATAAAAATAAACACTTCAATTATCATAATTAGAACATAATACAAAATACAAAACCAATCAAATTTTAAGAATATATTGTCCTCCAAACTATTTTTCTACTTTGACTAAGAAGTATTGGTAAGGACTTATATTTATCTAGATTGAAAAATCACCGAGGAAAGAAAAATTAATGTATATTAGTGTTATTATGTATATTAGTCATATAATTAATGTATATATAATATATATTAACATATATTAGTCATGGTATATTAGCGACCTGAAATAACTCCTGACTGCAAATTAATTAAACCAAATGCTATTTTAATTATTTGATCAGTATAAGGAATTAATTTATTATCAATACAAGCATGAGGTGCTAAAAGAGAAAATTCTCATTCTCTATGTATAACCCTTTCAACACGGATCCTTAACTCGCTATTCTTTTAGTCTCGAGTACTAAACCCTCTAAATTTTTAGAGGGTTTTACATTTGTAGAAACACTAGGTGGTGTAATTAATATTCAGCCCTTGGAGGCACGTAAATGCTGAATATGCTTAAAGCCCCTGTCTGCCATAACAGCCACCTTCGGAGGAAGAATATCTAAAAAAAACACTATTCTCTACAATAACTGCATCGGATGTTCTTCCTCCAAATGCCGTTGAAATAAAGTTAATAATGCCGTCAGGGGTACAATAATTTAAATATTTGAGTGTGTTGCATTTTTTATAATCCGGCCATGTCAGAGATTGTTTAACTGAATCTGATGGCTTCTCTATCTCGATTTCCAAACAATCGATAATACATTATTGTATCGAGCTCGAAAAGCTAGTGGCAAGTTTGCCTTTTAAAGCGAACATTGACAAAGTTAAACTTCAATTTTGTGAGCAAAGTTAATTAATTAAATTAACTAATTAAAAAATTATTTTGATCATTGATTTAAAAAAAATTAATTTATTGCGAATTTATTTACATACCAATTACGTTGCACGTTTCAGGCAAAATATGCCGAACAAAAAAGTATACACCCGAAGATCTGGCAGCAGCTCTCGAAGAAATAAGTGACCAAAAATCTACAAAGCTGCACAAGTATACAATATACCTGAGCAGACCCTCCGGAACAAAATAAAAAATAAATACACACAACGTTAAAAAGAGGCAGAAAGATTTGGTGGACGAAAATGTGACGCCGAATATTGAAATTGCATCGTCTGAATCCATCGCTGTTGGTGATTTTGTTCTTATCGTTTACGAGGAAGAAAAATTTCCCGAGTCGTACTAAAAATACAGTTGAAATATGACGTGTAACGAAATTTTCATTAATTTCGTTACATTCTTCCAAATCAGGTAGGTATCGAACATTAGAACAGGTAATCATCACTGTAGCCGCTATTTCTTTTCCACACGTTGCTTAAATGGCTAGATCAGTTCAGGTCCAATTATAATGGAACCTAGCCTTCACGCTGTTGCTTTCTTTTATCAGTCTGTGCTTGCTATGATATGTTTGCGCCTGCGTGAGAATTTTCAACACGGCCGCGTTGAGAGCTTAGAGAGTCAGTTAGATTTGAAGATTCGTTTGGGGTAAGTCGACACTTTGAGCTATAATTTTGGATTGGTTATTAAATATTATTTTAGTTTTGTAATCCTATTTGATCTTGTTGGTTCTGTTGAGAATTATAAAAACCTTGCTGTGTCAAATTATAAAAACCTTGCTGTGTCAAATTATAAAAACCTTGCTGTGTGCATTAGTATTTTACTGTTTCTTGAGGAATTGGAAAAGGATTTTTCTTGGATCACGAGGGATCCGTAAATCAGTTTAGAATTGGGATTATCCAGATGCTGATATTTCCTTTGTATTATCTTCGAATAGATATTTTGGGTTCTGAATTTTTTAGGTACAAGTAGTTCAGGAAACGAACTACATATCTACCTGTTAAATGGGGGACACAAAGCTATATTCGATCGATACCGAAATCGTGTCAACCACGGCCATATTGTGGTTCCTCGAGAAGGAAAATTTGACGGCTGCCACGTGTCCTAGGAATTGCGGATATCCAGGTAAGGTTTTTTCTTCCTCTCATTATTGGTTAAAGACCATTGATTTATTCGAATTTATAAAGGAAAAAAAAGAAGGAACCTTATCTGAGAATCACTCTGCAATTCTACCGTGTTTTTGACGAATGTAGCTGGCTGTCTGACGTTCCAGATAATTATTCCTGTTTAGTATTTTTTATCGTGATTTTTGGTTTTTCTAAGCTACACAGCTTGATTGTATGTGATATTTGCTGGTGTCTCCACAGAAATTAACTGCAGTAAGTTATTTTCTTTTTATCAAAGAGTCGGCTGCCCCAATAAAAGAGGAAATTTTACTGCTGTTCTCTGCAGGGTATAATTTTTTATTTGGAGACTTTTCTAACTCATTTTTGTATGTCACAACCGCGGCGTTTATGCTTTTGAAAATTTCCATTGTTCAAAAGCATAAACATTGTTCAATGTTCTAACTAGTTTATGCATAGTCGGTAAATTTTCATTTTATACGCTAGTCACTAACCAAATGTTTTATTTTAAAATGTGATTTTATTTTTTATTGCAAAATTCTACTGAAAGTTATTTTATTTTTGATATTTTGTCACTTAAAATGGTGAAAAGAAAGTTTGTGATAGCACTAGTATTATGCTTTAAATTTGAAAATTGTTGATGAATAAAAATGTTTATGTGTGCTGCATGAAAAATAGTTTTTGTTTCAATAAAATGTAAGTAAGTATCCTTTTTTTACTAACCTGAAAATCGTTGATTTATATCATGGAACGCGATACCACCGAATTCGGGACTGATTGCCACCAAATTAGCGACATCATCCCACCGGAATTAAGTGTTGTGCAAATTGTGCAAAATGTATAATGAGAAAAATCCCGAAATGAGTGTCAATTACGGCTATTTCTATAAAAAAAAATTGTTCCGCATTCAATATTGGGTTTGGCACACCCGCAACTGTCGTGTGTAGTTTATGTTTTAGATTGAAAAATATACTACAAAGACACAAAAAGGAAAAAAAAGACACGGTTCCGATTTTAACAGACTTGCGTATTCACAAACTTAGGGCTAAACAATTCACTACCTTTATAAAAAAAACGGATATGATACACTTTCGTACTGCTTTGATATGCAACAAGTTCTTCTTTACTGAAATTACCTGTAGGAGAAGCATACTATTTACGTCAGTTGTCTTTTTATAATTTCTGTATAACCGATATAAACTGCAAAAGTCTATATTCCATACATGGACAGAAAACCAGGCAAACAGAAGGGCAAATGAGATTGCGTCGGCTCTGGAAAATTGTTTGAAAAAAATTGATATTCCAGAGACATGTACACATCTCAGACTTTTCGCTGACGGTTACGTATTAATGCCTTGTGTTTGTGGTTATATGTACAATAATGCTCCTAAACATGTTAAGAATATAACAGTGATATTCCCAGTACGGGGGCATTCATTTATGCCGTATAGGAAACAGAGTGAGATTGTGTTAAAAAAAAATATGAAAAAAATATTGGAAGAAGTTGGGTCAGTTAGAAAGCTTGGAGTAGACTGGCAACTTAAAGATGTAAAAAAATGAGTGATACCCTATTGTAAAAAAAATGGTTGGATTAAGTCAAATGAAAAGAATTCTGATTAAAAAAGAACATAAAACTGATAAAGGACCTAAAACAATTAAAGCAAAGATGCAAGAGCACTACAGAAACGACGATATTTCGAAAGTATTTCAAACAATAATGAAGAACTGCCTGAGGAACTGCACTGCCCCTAATAAATGAAGTGAAAAGTTTGAAACTAAAAAATATAGAGTCTGTTGAATTTATATGATGCAGATTGGATAAACGATCAAAAATTTATGTTTTACAAATATTTGTTAAGTAATAGTAATAACACAGCCACACACAAAAAAAATCATTTTCGGGTTCGGGGTCAGATCATGTTGACTACACGTTTTTGGGGTCGCTGAATTCGAATCTGGGGTCAGAATAACCCCATCGGGCTAGGGTTTCCCATAACCTCAAAAAAAGCATTTTTGAGCTATATACCGATAAACCCTTCACATCAAACCCCCCTAACCCCTTGAAACCATAACACAATAACCCCATGATACCTCGAAACCATAACTCCATAATCATATAACCCCCAAATCAAACGGAAACAGTTCATCTCAGGCAATTTGTATTAATGCAAATTTTCACGGACATTCAGGATACGTTCGAAGAGTGAAATGAAAGGTAATAACCCCATAACACCACTACAAAGGGGATTCCCAAAATTGCGTGCGTCTGCATCCAGGGCACCTCCTCGCGGTGACGGCGGGCAACGGAGTGAGCCCGTTATCCGGCTGTCCGTGAGTCCCTGGATTGCGGCTTAGATGCCGTCATGGTCTTATAAGATAGGGCTATATGATGTACAAAATCCGATCGTGCAACCTTCCCGCTGTGCACATCGAGTAACGCCAATGCCGACGGTTCTATCATTGTTTAATGGTGTTATGGGTTTATAACATTTGATTCCGCTGGTCAAAACTATTCTGAATATCCGTGACAAAATGTATTAATACAGAATGGCAGAAATGAACAGGTGTCGTTTGATATGGGGTTATGATGTTACGGGGTTAGGGGGTTATTGGGTTATTACGTTTCATTTCACTCTTCGAACGTATCCTGAATGTCCGTGAAAATTTGCATTAATACAAATTGCCTGAGATGAACTGTTTTCATTTGATTTGGGGGCAATGGAGTTATGGTTTCGAGGTATCATGGGGTTATTGTGTTATGGTTTCAAGGGGTTTGATGTGAAGGGTTTATCGGTATATAGCTCAAAAATGTTTTTTTTTGAGGTAATGGGAAACCCTAGCCCGATGGGGTTATTCTGACCCCAGATTCGGATTCAGCGACCCCAAAAACATGTAGTAAACATGGTCTGACCCCCGAACCCGAAAATGATTTTTTTTGTGTGGCTGTGTAATTCAACAGAAAACAGTGTGGAAAATTAGGAGGAACAAGATAATGGAGATGCCCTGGAACGTGACTGTACTGAAGACGATTGCGGGGTGAAAGTATAATGTGTATTGTTTTTAATAAGAAAGTTTTCTAATGTACCTACTGTTTTCGCCCTCTAATGTTTTTGTTCCCTTCAGTACAATATAATACACTGAATATTATACGATTTCAATTTGTTTATTTTTTTTTTGGTGAAAGTGAACTATTTAAAATATCGTATCCCTTTTTGAAATATATATTCTGCTTTTACATTACCTTTTTACAGGTGGTGTATTCCCAAAAAAGGTTTTTGTATATAAAATATTTTGTTACAAAACGCAATATCTTTTATATTTTATTTTCAAAAAAGAACTATATTACAGCTTTATGATCAAAATGCAATTTCTTATCTTTTATTCTTTTTTTTAACTGATATCATTATCTTCTAGCAGATTATTACGTCATGAAGTATTCTAAAAGTAATAACAATATCATTTACAAATGTCACAGAGCATGAATATACAGAAATTTTAAGTTTTAGAAAATATTAATTTGTGACAGAATTGTAAATATGCAGAAATTTCAATATGAAAAAAAGCTCCACATGTGTAGTTTAAAGAAATAGTTTAAAGCTTTATGATTGGCTGTACTCCATTTTACCTAAATAAAAAAATATTTTTTTAGTGTTTTATTTTCTTCACCCTACCCTCCTTTTGTAGTTATCTCTGTTACATTCGCCTGATTTGTAGTGTAAAAAAACGACAAAATGGTCAGACAAAAAAGTTATGTCGAGTTTCAATTTTAGATTATTCTATTTTAAGAGAAAGCTTTGCAGACCTGACAGGGTAGGTCAGAAATTTATTGTACCCTGTCAATTTTAAGATAATTAAGAGCGTTTACGGAATAAGTTGTTTTGGCAGTAACGAATTGGGGTGCTAGAGGATTTTTTGTTAAATTTTAAAATTGTTTCATTCGGAGAAAATAGTACTTATGTACGTTACATCTGGTAAACAGAAGGCGAATGTAAGGCGAGTGGACAGCGGTAGGCATGGCTGGCCAGAGGCGGACCGGAATAAAACTCGCGGAGGGTTACGGCCGTCGAGGTAAATTGTACTGAGGAAATGATTCAGTGAAAAAACGGTATGTAACTTATATATGGGAGGTCATGTTTCTAAATACTCATATATATGTAAATTCTTGGTCACACCGTCTAATCGCGGAATGTCAAAGGTTTGACTTACCTAACAAAGGAAGCATTGTCAGATAAGCTAAACTCTTCTCTTGGACGAATTAATCAACGAATCCACATAAAATAATATACATAATTAGTGGGACAGATTCAAGGCCGCTCGGAATCTGGAAATGTAGCTAAAGGGAATCACGGGGTCGTGGATCGCACGGTTACAGTAGTACCTTGCTAGATTCGATGAGAGTAAGATATCATCATCAGATAAGTTACAGTTGAAATATTATTTATTTAAATTACAAGAGTTGAAAGAAATTATAAAATTTTATGAAGAGAAGCAGTGCATGTTTTCCATGATTCAAACTCAGTATTACCAACGAAATATTTAGTGATAGAAGACACTGTGGAAAGTTATATTATACAACAGTGTCGAGAAGAATTACACCCAAGCATGTGATCCAACTGCATTGAAAGTGCCTGAAGATGACGTATGGACATTCCAGTGTAGTAGCAATCTATCTAAATGTAAAATTTGTTGGAATAATCCTAAACAAGTGAAGTTTCTACCCTGTGGACATATTGCCCGTTGTATAGAATGTCACTGGACAATTAATAAAATCTGTATAATCTGTGGAAAACGTTTAGAAGCCTCTGTCAGACTATAAATAGCATTGTTTATAGATATACTTATTAGTGAGAGTATAGCGATGACGGTATTAAGTTCACGTTTTATCCTGTTATATTCAGTTTTCCAGAATGTTTTGTACATTCAGGAACCCCATGAATCTACAGAGGCTTTTGTTTGCTTATAATGGAGTTAGAAATGTTCTTGCCAAAATGGAGTTAGAAACAACAACATAGAAAACGAGTCTTGTCCTTCAACGTGGATAAAAAAATGATTTCGCACTTTATCAATCGTGTGCGTACATTTTCCACACCTATATATAATTCTACCAAAAAAATTATGATAAAAATAAACTTTCGTGGAGATTTCACCGAATATTTAGATTGGATTACATTAAAGTACCCCAGTACTACCATAATATCTGAACCTCGACCTGTTGATGAATCCACAGTTGTAGGCCTGATGTGCTACCTTACACTGTGTTCTACAGTTTTACTGTTAAAGTGTATAGTTAGAATTATTAGAAACAGAAAGTGTCTCCTGATGTTAAACTGAAAAAGTTATTCCAAAAAATAAAAAAAAATCACGAGTGACAAGAAATCCAAAGAACAATGAACTTATAAAGCAAGCTGTTGATTTTTTACGTACGACATTACATTCATATAAGGACTTTATTACTGGACAACTCCAAAAATATTATGGTTTCTGCTATTAGACCACACGATCTAGAAAAGTACATAGATCGAATAGAATACTGTGATCTTAATCACCCTAGGAGAATTTTGTCGACCTGTTATTATACCAGAAATTAGGCTCAGGCGAGGGGAGGAAATTTTTATTATTATAATTATTTAATTCCTTTTAGATCTTCTGAATTTACATTGTTATTATTTCTATTTTCAGTGAAATGGAAGATTTGCCGCGTATAATTCCTCTTGCTGCTGTGACTTTCAATGATTCAAGATTTTATTACAACGAGAGTCCGGAGCAAGAAGATGATGCGGCAACGATCATTGTTGTCAGCGACGATGATGTTATTATGGTAGAAGTAGAAGATGAGAAGCAGAGACCTTCAGTGATTTGTTGGGCTCCTAAGGTCTAATTATTAGTATTTTTTTTTAATTGATTCATACTTTCTTATATTGTATTCAATATTCTGTTTAAATATAGCTTTTTAATTGATGTCTTTTGTTTTAATCTTGTTAATTTTAACGCTTCGAATCTTTAAAGACATTGTGTTACAGCGATGTAAAGCTTTTAATGCATGTGCATTAGTGGATTTCTTGGTTAATGTTTCTAAATCTTTTCATAGGCGGCATCTTCTGACGTTCGCTAACAGTAGAAAAACTAAAACAATAGACAATCAAATGCTCCTAAAGTGTAAAGACGTCTTAATACACAAAATAGATGATAACACATACAGAGTTTCTTCAAGTGCCGACAAAAATCTTTTTGACATTCTATGTCTTTATTATGGGATTGCCCCTGGAAAATATTGCGATCTGCGTCATGGTTTTGCGTCACGTCACGCTTGGTTGTCGAACGATATCGGAGACATTTGTAAAGCAGAAACAACAATAAATAGTGAACGAGTACTGCTTGTTGCGACTTACCTACAGAACGGAACTACGATGGACGATAAAATTAAATTCTTCGAACGTTACCTTCTCCCGTACTCTATAAAGTTGAAAAGTTTGTTCCGCTTCATCGACGAGGAAGGTGTCAACTTACCGATTATACTTTGCGGAGACTTTAATCTGGACTTTCGTACCGACGAAGGTAAAGAATTTCTGCAATTTATGCGTGAGTGTTTCGGATGTGAATTAAATAATGATGTCCAGCAGTCGACAACGCGAAATCTTACATGTATTGACGGACTATTCACACGAAATATATCGAATGTACAGACGATGAATTATGTTTCGTATTTTAGTCATCATAGGCTTCTCATCAGTATCACTACAGACAGCTAGATGAACTCTATTAATAAAATTGTTCAAAAATATTTTTATACGACTTATGTGGACATTTCTTTTTATGACTGTATTAGTGGCCAAGGAGGTCGCTTTTGCAAGCATTTATGTGCTATACAACAAATATTAGGTATCGTACTAAAGTCTGCGCCATGTCTCACATTAGATGATAGGAAAGATTTTGCCAAACTTGCCCTAGATGATATTTTGACATTTTTTAATAGCATGGATATGCATAATGACTCGAATGAAAATAGTGATAATGACGCAATAAGTGGTAAACACGCAATGCAAATAATGAACACGCAACAAAGCAATGCCCCCTTTTCAAAGATGTCCAGTCCACCCGAAATTAAGAATATCCTAGAAGAAGAAGACCAGAAGCATTCGTTAGCAGTTGCTGAAATGTCTCAAGAGTTTAGACGAATAGAAAATATTGCCTCTAGCTGCGATTCGGTTGACATGACTAATACGGTATTGAAATTAACAAAAGATTTAAAAAACGTTGACACACCGGCTCAATTGTTAAATTTCTTTCATTCGTTACCTTTAAGAAGGGGAACTAAAATAGGTGTTCAGCCCACTTCCATGTCTAGGAGAAAACTTAGACCTGGTCTAACTTCAGGAGCTATAAAAGGATGCAAGCCGGAAGACCTTCAAAACAAGAAGTTGTACTTAAAAGGAAAAGACCCAGATGTTTGCAAGAAATTATTAATACAAATAAGCCAAATGCCAAACCTCATTAATAGTATTACATGGCCTTTAGCCACTTCAGATATTTTTATTATTATATGTTTTTATATAAAAATTTGCATTTAAACTGGGAGGATGGGTGAAACAAGGCACTTTTAAGTTTTTAAAACTACTTTCTTTTTCTCAATTGTTTGTACCTATCTTCAGTTTAATAAAGTTATTGCAAATTATTGCTTTGTTATTTATTTTTTAGTAGGGGAAGTGTGGGTAAGATGACGGATGGGGTAAGATGACGAACGCCATTGTTTCTAGATCTAAAATTTAAATAACATTTCATCACGGTGTAGCCATCTACCGACAGACTTGTGTTGTAATGTTTACCGGTTAAAACGATTTGCGCCTTTTAGTTCCTTACTAATTTGAATATTTCTGTTATTGCTTGTGGTGCTCTAAGATAAGCCGCAGTGTAAATAGTTGCTTGTGAAGTAAAAAAGAGGTGAGAAAATTCTGCATTTTGTTTTAACTTATATGCTACCCTTGACAATAATAATAGTTGATATAAATTTCGTAATTATTTTGCTTTGTTTTATATAGACTAAAAATATGCTTTGAATAGTTAGTGGGGTAAGATGACGGGGGCAAGATGGCGAATTCGTCATCTTACCCCACAGTTATTAATTTCTAGTTTTGATAATGTCATGTTTCTTTTTTGAACAGATATGCCAAGAATATACAAAAAGGAAGACCACGCGCGGCCGGTGGTCTCAAGAAACGTTAGTTACGGCAATTCATAACGTTTTAGAGAAAAATATAAGCTGTAATGAAGCTGCGTCTAGGTATGAAATACCTGAAGCAACTCTTAGGCGTTATGTAAAGAAAACTAGGAACAATAAAGAGTTACCAGAGCACTGCGGTAGATATAGAAATACTTTTAATGATGAACAAACAATTGAATTTGTTGCTTATGTAAAGGAATTTAGCGATAGGGGATTTGGCCTTACCAAATTTCAACTAAAAAAATTAGCTTATGAATATGCCGTGGCAAAAAAATATTCCTCACAGATTTAATAACAACAAAAAAGTAGCTGGTCAGGACTGGTACATAGCATTTACAAAAGCGATTCGTTTGAGTTTAAGAACTCCAGAAGCTACATCGCTTGGACGGTTGATGGGTTTTAACAAACCTGCAGTGACCAAATTTTTTTGATTTACTAAAAGATGTACGAATAAAATATGGGTTCTCAGCTGGACAAATATTTAATGCTGACGAATCAGGCATATCAACTGTCCCCACAAGATTACCAAA
Organism: Aromia moschata; assembly: GCA_029963805.1. Taxonomy (NCBI): domain Eukaryota; kingdom Metazoa; phylum Arthropoda; class Insecta; order Coleoptera; family Cerambycidae; genus Aromia; species Aromia moschata. The sequence continues at coordinate 1,247,918 of JAPWTK010000056.1, read as the reverse complement.
AATTTTGACACCAACCGGGATTCGTCGAGTAATAAAAGTAGTGTCAGCGGAAAGGGGGAAAAAACACTACAGTGGTATGTGCCATGAACGCTTTAGGGGTTTACATCCCGCCTTTCTTTATTTTTGCCAGGAAAAGAATGAAACCAGAGCTTCTTAACGGATGTCCACCAGGCTCTGTAGGTATTGCACAATCGACAGGGTGGATGACAACAGACAGCTTTATTAAATATTTACAACATTTTGTCAATCATGCTAAGCCGTCTGCTGAAACTCCCGTATGGCTCATTGTGGATAATCACACATCGCATGTTTCACTCGAATGCGTCAATTTTTGTCGGTCTAATAATATAATTCTTTTGGGTTTGCCGCCTCATACCACACATAGGCTACAACCTTTATATGTTGCTTTTTTTGGCCCATTGAAAAGTTTCTATAATCAAGCTTGTGATTCATTTATGGTTAACCATCCGGGAATTCCAATAACTGATCGGAATTTTGGCCCAATGCTTGGAGAAGCGTATGGGAAAGCAGCGACGGTCAACAATGCAGTCAAAGGATTTCGTGCTTGTGGTGTTGAACCTTTTAATCCTAATGTTTTCGAAGAAAGTGACTTCGCTCCGTCAGCTACAAGTGAAAGGGATTATGTACCAGTTGTTCATATCACTGGTGATGACGACAATAATACGCATAACACTGATATGTCAGAAAACTCGGACTATTCATCAGATGACAATGTTCCTTTAAATCAAATAAAAGCCCGTGCCCTATTTACTCCTTCAAAAAACGTTATACAATCTAACTCAACCACTGGTCATCTGCCGGCAAAACGTAATCTGTTTTCTTTTGCACAATCAAATTCGGCTTCCAGTTACCAAGACAAAGAAGGTTCTTCAGATCCAATTCAGCCTAGCTGCTCAAAATCCCATTCCACTTGTTCTGAACCAGGCACCAGCAAAATCAGCTCAGTATCAAAATGTTCATCATCGGCGATTGATAGTGATAACATTCTCCGGAAAATAAGACCTTTACCAACTATTCAACGCTCTGTTCAAACCAAACGTAAAAAACAATCGGCGAGTATAATCAGCAGCACTCCAGTGAAAAATCAGTTGGAAGAAAAACAAAGAATACTGCAACAAAAAGAAGAAAAGAGAAATAAAAGGCAAAATTCTAAAATTCTATATAAATCCCCTTCAGTTTCCCGGCCTACACAGCTATCTTGTTTTTGCCTCGTCTGTCATGAGGCATATTCAGATCCTCCAATAGAGGACTGGATACAATGTTCTAGATGCCAAGAATGGTGTCACGAGGATTGCAGTGCATATGAAGGTCAAGGAGACTTCATTTGTGATTTTTGTTTGTAGTCGTCATCTTGCCCCATGCTGCTCGTCATCTTACCCATACTATGGGGTAAGATGACTAAAATGCAATAATTTGTTTTTATTATTTTGGAAAAAAATGTTATGTTTTAAAATTCTTCAAAATATCACTAACGTGTAACCAATATACCAATGTTTATTTATAAATTTTGTAGATAAAATATTCAATATATTTGTATGCAAAAATGAATTTCCTGCTTAACCTCGTCATCTTACCCACACTTCCCCTATTGTAAATTATAAAGTGTGTTGTGTGTTGAATGCATTTTCTACATACAGAAATACAGTCCGCTGCACCATGATAAACTATGAACCTGTGTTGAAGGCGTTTCAATTGCATTGTTTACTGCGATACAGAAACGGAGTTTGCTGCACCGCGGTATTGTTTACTGCGATGCAGCGTTAGGGTCTGCTGTACCGTGGTAAACAATGTATTTACGCGAACAGGACTCTGAAGAATGGAATGATGAGAGTAGTGAAGATGACGACGAGCCATTAATTAATTGTTCAAAAGAAGAAGAAAAAGTAGGATGAAGACGAGCAGTATACACACCACCGGATAATATCAACTGCCAGTTACCCTTTGAAGAAGACTTGGTAGAAGCGCTATATCCTATACAGTATTTTGACGCTACATCCCCAAATTGGACTTTGAAAAAATGGCTTTCTATACAAATATTTATGGAACCACAATCTTTATGTCGCAAAAGTCGGCGTACGTTAATACTGACATATTTTATCTATGGCTCATCAAGTCATTTTTTGCCCAGAAAAGCTCAAGACAAGGTGTTATTAATACTAGATGGACACAGCTCTCACTGCAGTTCGGTGCAAACTCTTGAATTTGCCGAAGATAATGATATCATACTCTTATGCTTACCGAGCCACACGACTCAGTGGTTACAAACATCTTGATAGGGCATTTTTAAGTCTCTGAAGTCTTACTGTTACAATGCTTGTATTGTGTACATGAGAATGAACCCCAGTAGAAAAATAAACCGAATTTGTTTTGGTAGTCTGTTGAGCGAAGCATGGGGAAAGGCCGCTACACAGCCAAACAGTGTTGCAGGATTTCGCAATTGTGGAATTATTTCGTTTAATCCCCGAGCTATTCCCGATTATGCGTTTTTACAGTCCGATGAAGTTCATGAGAATGCTTCTAGAACTGTTAAAAGCCCAGCTAATCTAGAGCAAACAGAGATACTACTCCACCTCAAAAAAGCAGGTCACCACAACCTGGATGTTCAATGTGGGATCCTAGAAATATTTGTCGGTAACCAATAGATCAAGAAGATTGTTCTGAAGTAACCCCAGGAAAGCTTCTTGATCAAATATCACCGGTTCCTGATATCCAACTTATGAAAAAAAAGTAAAAGATCAAGAAACATTGCAACCGTTTTAAACACGCCAGACAATATCCAAAAATTAAAACTAAAAGCAACGCAAAACAAAACACCAAAGAAAGATTACCAAAAACCAAAGAATAAAATGAAAATGAAAAAAAAGAGGAAGATTTCTGAAAGCTCTGAGAAAGATGAAGAAGACTTGAAATCAGACGATGAAGAAGAAGTAAGTAACGTTTTAGATTCATTACTATCTACATCAAAAAATCGACACTGAACTTGAAGTAATTACTTATTTTAGGTTATCCTTTTTAACAGAACACTTTTAAACCTTTTTACTTCCTATAGGTAAGTGACGAAAACGCCAAAATTTGCGTTGGTTGTTATGAGCCCTACACTTTAACCAAGAAAATTGTGGATTGGATCCAATGTATAATGTGCAAGCGTTGGCTACATGAAGACTGCACGACATTTGTAAATATTTGTCAACCATGAGCACGTATAGCAACTAAGAAAGAATAAGTTTTTTTATGTTTTCCACTATCACCAACTGACCCCTACTCATGTCACCATCTAACCCATAGGGGAGACCGGGGTTGGTTGTTACAGGGGCTGGTTGTTACATTGGGCTTAAATAGTGCGCCAATTGTAATATGGCGCCACCATGACTCTCATTATGAACTAACACTTTGCGCGAACGTGCACCGTCATTACGTTCTAATCGGCGGAACGGTTGTTTAGAAATTTCAGTTTGTGTGTTTTTCGGCCCCATTTGTAATTACTTTTGAAGAGATTATTTGTTTCATTGTCAGTGTTGTGTAAGAAAGATATATTCGTTGTTTTAACGGATGAGACACCTATACCGCGCTGGCGGATGAAAAGCTTGGGTCGATATCAGTATAGGATAATACAGAACAGAAACGGCAAAATAATGTATCAAAAAAGGACAGAGAGAAACTAAGCTGTTGTCAACTTGTCGCTTTAGGCACGAGGACCGATGAGCCCATGATTCGTTCACGGACGGGGTGTGGAAGGGAGCGGAAATGCATTATCCAATGATAGATGTGGGGCGTGGCTTTTGATCAGTAGGCATTGTTTTCCATATTGAATATTTTCATCATTCTTTTTGTGCCGTTGCGTTGGTGTGTATTAAGCTAGTTTGTGATTCCCAGTAACTCTTTTAAAAATGACAATTTATACCCTCGAAGAACGAAAGCAAATTATTAAGTGGTATTACGGACATTGTACTGCTGCCGAAATTGTTGCCCGGTTTGCTTTTACATTTGAAGATCGCCCTATTCCGACGGCTCAAACAGTTATGAATATTGTTCATAAGTTTGAGTCGTCTGGATGTTTGAATTCTTGCAGAAAATGTAATAGTGAAGGTGACAACGAAGGCCGACAAATAAACGAAGAACGCGAAGAGACGGACATACGCGTGTGCAGTATCGCGGAGACCCAGCAGCCTGTTCTAGTAGGCAAATTTCTGCCGAGGTTGATGTACAAGATCGAACGGTTCGGGAAATTTTAAAACGTAACAAATACCATTGCTATAAAGTTGCCGTCACTCAAGAAATTTTTCCTGGTGACTATGTACGTCGTATGGAATTTTGCGAAGTGATGATGGAAAAGGCCAACGAAAATGAAGCTTTTATCAGAAATATTTTATTTACTGACCAAAGTTCATTTGCGTTGCATGGTCGGCATAATTCCTCTATTACGAGGTACTGGTCCCAGGAAAATAAACATTTGAGTGTACCACTTCGGACACAGTATCCCCAAAAAGTTAATGTGTGGGCTGGAATTCTAGGGGATTCCATAATTGGTCCCTTTTTTATTGACGGTAACCTAACAGCACGCAAATATTTGAATTTGTTACGTAATGAAATTATTCCTATCGTTCAAGCTCTGGATATTAACCTCGAAGAAATTTGGTACCAGCAGGATGGTTGTCCCGCTCATAACGCAAGGGAGGTGCGCGAGTTTATAGAAACGACATTTCCCGAACGCGTTATTAGCGGGAGAGGCACAATTAAATGGCCTCCAAGGTCACCGGACTTAGCACCCAATGATTTTTTTTTATGGGGGTTTATGAAAAATACAATTTACGGGCACGAACATGAAAGAGCACGTAATCTAGACGAGTTACGTGCTAAAATTGTTGCTGCCCTACAAAGTATAACGCCAGACATGCTGAAAAAATATGAGAAAGGAATTCTTTGATCGTTTAGGTTATTGTCTGGCACAACAAGGTGGAATATTTGAACCTCTGATTCATTGATTCGTTTTTAAAAGAGTTACTTTTTTATTTATTTTTTATTCTTTTAAATAATGATTTTTTTATTTGCAGAATATGTATTAATTTCATTTATTTCGGAAGTATGTAAATAATACTAGTTTAATTTTCATGTCGTACGGCTAAAAAATGTTGAAATTAAATATTTTGTTCAGTTATTTGAGCATTAAATAATGCATCAAATACCGTCAACTGGGGCTACTTTGTCATCCCGGGGTAACTTTGTCACCTCGGACGCAGCCACATTGATGTTCTTTTTTTTATTTTGTTTTTGTTTATTAATTTTTTTTCGTAGCATAATTCTTTTGTTACAGGTACTAACTGAATAAAAATCGTAAGAAAATATGCAAAAACGCCGGGGTCCCGGAATTATCGGAATTACACCAAAGAGGACCTTGAAAAAGCGGTGAATGCTGTCAAAAATGGCATATCCAAACAACGAGCAGCCAAATTGTTAAAAAATCCCACGGGCCACTCTTGTAAACAGATGTCTTGGAAGACATAATAAAAAATGCGGTCGCCCCACTGTTCTATCTCAGCAGGAGCAACAAGTGATTGCAGATACGCTTGGCCATGTGGCGAACTGGGGCTTCCCTTTGACTAAGGTAGACATTCGCACCGTAGTTAAAAAAATACTTGGATAAACAAGGTAGGGTAGTGAGTGTGTTTAAAGACAATTATCCAGGGGAGGATTTTGTTGACAATTTTGTGAAAAAAAAAAACAACCTCTCAGTGCGGATGGCCACAAACATAAAGCGGGCGCGATCATCCGTGGACCAAGCCGATGTGTTGGAATTTTTTAATAATGTAAAAGACGCTCTTTTAAATGCAAGTCCTCAAAACATCTACAATTATGACGAAACTAACATGGCGGATGATCCTGGCGCCAAGAAAGTAATAGTACCGAGGAACTTCAGAAGGGTTGAACGGGTTCAGAACTATTCACGCTCTTGCACTAGCATAATGGTGGCCGGAAATGCTGCTGGTCAATTATTGCCACCAATGGTGGTATACAAGAGCAGCAACTTGTATGAAAATTGGTGTGCTGGTGGTCCTCCTGGAACCATATACGGGAATACAATTTCAGGCTGGTTTGATATGGCCCAGTTTGAAAAATGGTTTTTCAAAGTGTTGCTACCACATGTACAATCAACACGACAAGCGGGAGAAAAAACAGTGGTAATTGGTGATAATTTAGCAAGCCATTTCGCACCTTCCGTTATACAAGCTGCCAAGGAGAACAATATTTATATGTGTCCATTCCCGGCCAATGCAACTCATTTGATGCAGCCACTGGACGTGGCTGTTTTCGCCCATTTAAAAAGAAAGTGGCGCGAAATTTTAGAACGGTGGAGAAAGGAAAGTCGTTACACAGGTAGCCTGCCCAAAGAGCAATTCTCCCCTTTAATTGCAAAGGTCTGGGCTCACATCAATGATAGCGTCGAGAAAAATCTAAAGTCTGGGTTTCGGACAACAGGGCTATACCCCATGAACCCAGACGAAGTTTTAAGAAAAATCCCTGGGGCTTTACCTACCAATGAAGAAGTTTCTCGCTCCCTTGACGCCAGTCTGGTAGACATGTTGAAAGAAATACGGGGCACATCAGACGAACAGAAAAAACGGAAGAGAGGAAAGAAGTTTAAGCCAGGGCAAGAAATGGACAAAAGGGACACACAACCTACACAGGCAGTTACACAGGATGCACCTAAAGACATAGGGAATACACCTGACAATGACGAATTGCATTGTTTTGTGGCTTTAACGGAGTCTCCGGAAGAAAACATCAATGTCGGTGCTTCAACATCCGGTGTTCCCTCGAAAAGAAAGAAAAAGCCCGCTCCTAAACAGCCGACGTCAATAAATATTACGAAAAAGGCTTTAAGGAGTCGCGATAATACTTCAAAGTGTGGAATCTGCTTAACTAAATTTAAATGCTACAAAAGCAGTCTCGAATGGATTCAATGTTTAGGATGCGAAAAGTGGATATGTGGCATATGCAATGAGGCGAGCAAAGATCCCTATTTTGTGTGTTCGAGGTGTGAGGACGAGTCCGAAGATGAAGACGACCCTTTCGGCGATAATAGCGATGATGACGCCACCTTTAATCCTTCACAGGACCCCAATAAAGTGGTTAAATTGAAGTTTTTTTTGAATAAGTCTTTCTATGTTCTTAGTTTATAGTTAGTTTCTAGACATTTATTCAGTTTCCATACAGTTACCATTAAGAATTCAATGTTTTGAGTAAATAAAGTTTATTTTTTATTGAAAATCTTGTTTTTTTTTTGCCTTGAAAAAAAAGTACTATGTACCTACCTACCTAGTATTTTCCATGTCCATCTTTTTACCGGGGCTTCTTTGTCACAAAACTCAACAGAACGATTTAAATGGTATTTCCATAAGGTGACAAAGTAGCCCCAGTCCCGGGGGTAACATTGTCACCCCAATTTTTATTTTTTTCGAAAAAATAGGTTAAAATGTGAAAATTTTTAATGACCGCATTCAATCCGCAATGGCTCATTTGGTGTATTAAAATTTATTTGAAGCGATTATCATAATAAATAAGACGGGTATAGTAGAATATATCCCAAAAACATGACAAAGTAGCCCCGGTTGACGGTAACTGTTTTATATTAAACTGTATTATACGTAACGTAATTTTTGACGGAAAAGTAATACACCCTATCAAGTATCGAGATGTACTAATCGAGTACACTTATGGAGGAGACAATGCCAGAAGCCTTTGTAGGAGAGGCAGCCAAGCTAACACACATAAGAAGGGATGACGGCGCCCAATTATAATGGCGAACAACAACTTGGCAACGCTGTTAATATATATAATATGCGTGACATGCATGACGCAATATTTTCCAGGGTCCAATTTAAAGACATAGAATATAAAGAGAATTGAATGACGGCTGCAATCCCATAATAAAGACATAGAATGTCAAAACATTCAGCAAGGTCATCTACCATTTCTCTTACACCAGTTTCATTGTGTTCATAAAGCGGCACCATCAAAGTTGTTCATACAATTCACAGTAACAAATGATTAAAAATACTCATCACATTTACATTAAATATGTACATATATCTAAAACAAAATGAAATTATATCAGCAAGGTCAAAGATTAACTTGTCAATATGACTTAAATACAACCCACTTATTAAATTTGTATTATTAATAAAAAAAGCATCCATACCATACAGATCGAAAAACAGAAAATATAAAAATCAAGATGCCTGTACCTGTAAAATATACACTACCCCACAAAAGTTTCCGGACAACGTCATAATTTATTGTATTACGGTATTTAAAGTGCTTTGAACAGTATTAACCTACATGATATGAATGCTCGCGCATTTGTGACAACATGCAACAAAACTCCTGGTGGTTTTAGTTTGCCTGAGGAGTCTTACGAACCACGCGCCGCTCAAAAACTTAAGTCTGCTTTTAAAAGCAAGCTACCCTCGTGTTATTCTATCAAACTACGACTACCTACGACATCATCCGACAGGTGTCGCTTTTATTTATTTACAGTTCCTAGTCAGTTCAACGAGTGGGATCGTGCAAAGTTGATTCAGTTGTAAAGTACAGTAGTACAGTATTAGACAGTTTTCAAGAGCTTTGACTACAATGCCTCGGCAGAAAAAGGAACTGGATGTTGAGAAGAGAGCAGCAGTGGTGACCTTGCGAAAAGAATCGTATACGATTCGAGAAATTGCCCAAAAACTCAAGTTGCCCCGTTCGACCGTTAGTGACACTTTGAAGAGGTTCGCCGAAACTGGACAGAACAAATCTAAAACGCGCTCTGGAAGGCCTAAATCTACGACTTCTGCTGAAGATAAGTTTATTGTAGTCACTAGCAAACGTGATCGGCGTAAAACTGCGCGTGAAATATCAGCGCAGTTAAACAAAACAAGGGGGTAAGCCAGTCAGCACTGAAACGGTACGACGGAGACTTTGTGCTGCGGGACTAAAAGGGCGTGTTGCTGCTCGGAAAGCCTTATTGCGCTCTGTAAACAAAAAGAAGAGGTTGCAATGGGCCCGAAAACACGTTAATTGGGGTCCAGAAGATTGGAAAAAATGCTTGTTTACTGATGAATCAAAATTTGAAATATTCAGTAATAAGCGCAGGGTGTGTATGTGCGGCGAGGCAAGAATGAAAGGATGCTCCCGCAGTGTATTCTACCAACTGTTAAGCATGGAGGAGGATCTGTTATGGTCTGGGGTTGTTTTGGAAACAACCAAGTTGGAGATTTAGTTCAAGTGAAGGGCATAATGAAGAAAGAACAGTATCATCAAATATTATGCAAACATGCAGTGCCATGTGGCAAGCGACTCATTGGCAACGGGTTCGTAATGCAGCAAGATAATGACCCAAAACACACATCTAAGCTATGCCAGAAGTATTTAACTACGAAAGAAGCTGCGAATGAGTTAAAAAAGTATGGAGTGGCCTCCACAATCTCCAGATTGCAATCCTATTGAGTTGCTCTGGGATGAGCTTGATCGAGCGGTTCGAAAGATGTGCCCCACCAGTGAAAAACATCTAATGAAGTGCCTACAGGATGCCTGGAACGCGATTACGTCGGAAAAACTCCAAAAACTCATCGACAGGATGCCTAAAGTGTGCCGAGCTGTCCTCAAAGCTCGTGGAGGCCACTTCGATGAATCGAAAATCTAAGTTTTTGTGTTAAAAAGCAATATTTTATTTTTGTTTTTGTTCTCAAATGATGAGAAAAAGAGAAATATAGTTAAAATAAAAATTTTCAGCTATAAATTTCCCTTGAAATTATTTCAAAACACCGTAAACGGAAACATAGCAGTTTGTCGGGAAACTTTTGTGGGGTAGTGTACATGTGTATATTGTAAAGGAGAAACGGACATGCCAAACTCTATATGTGAATCATGTATGAAACAATTTATAAGACATGAACTTGATGTACAAAAGCATTAAATATGATGATGAGGAAGAAGATTCTAGTGCGTTGAAATGCATCCATGTCACTGAGCAAATGTTGGATAAATATTTTAATGCAAATAATGTGAATGAAGTAACGCTTGTAGTGCCCTTCACAGTAAATAGTCAAGAAAGAGGCAATAATGAAGAATCATCTGAGGAAGTAGAGGGTGAGCCAGCAGAGATTCCTACTTCCAATCATAGAGCCTCAACTATACCTAAAGCAGTTTCTGCGTGCAAAGAACTTTTTATGGAGGAAAAAAAACTCGGGAAAGTACCTTTGACTTTCACGGGAAACACTGCTTTGCCATACACGATTTTAAATTTACAAACTCCGTATCAATATTTTAAATACTTTCTTGATGACGTACTAATTGAAAAAATTGTTGAAGAAAGTCTCAGATACAACATTCAAAAAAATCCAGCAAAACGTTTTGCATTTTCAAAAAATGATTTCAATAAGTATTTGGGCATTTGCATACTGACTTATAGCCCAATCAACGGGGAGAAAACCGGTCACTAATTGTTATCAGCAAACAAAAAATATGGTCGTATAGAGAAACAAATTCTAAGATAGCGTTTTTTGCTACTCGAGTTTTAATGGCGAACATAACCAAAAAATTTCGCAAAAGTCAAAAAAACGGTTTTTTTGCAAATAAAAAAAGTTTTCAAGTCCTACACAAGAAAGTTAAATTAGAAAGTTGTAGGTCTTAAAAATGCGCGTCGAATGAGATTTGAACGAAAAAAAACCGGTTCATACATTTGAGAAAAAAAAAACGTCAAAAATCGCGTTTTCGTATTTTTGCTGTATAAATTCCAATTTTGTTTGAACAGACTTCTTGTTAACTACAAATACGAGTTATAACGATTTAAAAAAAAAGAAAGTTTTCAAAAAATCAGCTTTTACAGAGGCAAAAATGATCGTACAGAAACGATCATGAGCTCATTTTATTCGCGAAGACTTGTACTTTCATGCTATTAAAAAACCAAATCGCTTTTATTTAATTTTTGCATTAAAAAATGCGTTTTTTCGAATAACTTTCTAATTTTGGTCTTACATTTTTGGCCGTGCATATTTGAAAACTGGCATTCAAAACACGCATTTTAAAAAAAAATTAAGGTCCTACGACCTCAGGGAGCCGAGATAATTTTTTTTAGCGGAGGAAAAGATAATTTTGCGAGCGCGATCGATTTGAAATCGTGTTTAGTTTTCGATGCGCCCAAGCGGAGTGTCCTTCCACTCTGTCGCCGTGCGCTGGCTAGCGCGTGCCGCACCCAACGCTGTACTTTCGCAAACAATTATGTCAATTTAATTTATGCGAAATGATTGAAATATTTTTTTTAATGAAGTAAAAGTCTGAGATCTATTTCGTGTAAAAATGAAGTCAATCGGACGTATACAGCGCTGTCAGGAATTAAAAAAAAAAATATCTTGGCTCACTGAGGTCGTAGGACCTTCATTTTTTTTAAATGCGTGTTTTGAATGCCAGTTTTCTAATATGCAACGGCCAAAAATGTAAAACCAAAATTAAAATAGTTATTAAAAAAAAACGGCTCGAAAAAATGATAAAATTTTACGACGCATTTTTTTATGCAAGAATTAAATAAAAGCGATTTGGGTTTTTAATAGCATGAAAATACAAGTCTTCGTGAATAAAATGAGCCCATGATCGTTTCTGTACGATCATTTTTGCATCTGTAAAAGCTGATTTTTGAAAACGTCTTTTTTTAATCGTTATAACTCGAAAAAAATAAAACTTTTTTTTTTAATTTCTGTCAAATGTTTTGAACCGATTTTTTTCGTTGATATTTCTTTCGACGCGAATTTTTAAGACCTAGGTACAACTTTCTAATTTAACTTTCTTGTGTAGGACTTTAAGCTTTTTTTTTTTAATTGCAAAAACCGTTTTTTTGACATTTGCGAATTTTTTTGGTTATATTCGCCATTAAAACTCGAGTAGCAAAAAAACGCAATCTTTCTTAGAATTTTTTTCTCTATACGACCATATTTTTATTTGCTGATAACAATTAGCGACAAATTAACATGGTGGCTTTCGCTCGTTGATTGCACTATTCGGTGAGTTCAATACCTAAGATGAGAATGTACTGGAATGACGTTATTGGGTTATATGAGCCAGAAAACATTCGAAAAAAATTCGTTCTAATCTACATTTCAATGACAATTCTCTAACCGGAACAGACAAATTGCATAAATCGCGACCGATTATAGATTCGGTATCTACTAAATTTCTTTCAGTTCCAATGGCAGAAATGTTATCTATATACGAGCAAATATGTGCGACTAAAGCACGACATCATATGAAGCAGTATCATCCCCTCAAACCCCCACAAGTGGGGATATAAAATCTTTGGGCTCTCTGGGGTGTCAGGATTTTGTTACAAATTTGAAATATATACGGGGACAGAAAACGATGGATCCAAAAGAACTGATCATGAGCCGGACTTTGGTGCAAGTAGTAAGTTTCGGATCACTGTCTTGTCAGCTGTAAATTTAAAATAGAAAACTCTTGTGTTAAGCCATTTAATTTAACATATAGATGTTTTAAACATTTTGATCGTGAACAATTTTATAACGATCTTTGTAATTGGCCTTTTCATAATATTCTACTTACCGATGACATACAAGAAAAAGTTAATATTTTCACCAATTTATTAATGACATTATTACAAACATATGCACCACTTAGAACTGTGATAATAACAAAACCCAAAGCTCCAAAGCATTTTTTATGCATATATTTTTTATGTATGTGTTTTTGTCTGTATTTTTATGGTTCAAATGTAGAAAATATGTTATAACATGTATTTATTTAATAGGCAAATTTTCAACGTATGCAACTTTTTTTATCCACATGTATCCAGACTAATTTTTTTATATTACAATAGGGACTATCCTAAGCTATACAATTATATATAATTGAGTACCACATTGTTCCCCCATAATTTTTATTTATTTGTTTTTTTCAGACCGTGTTTTCTCTATCTCAAAAATGGAGTTATTTGAAGAATGGCGGAAACATAAGAAAGACCGAAATTCTCGTCTAATGGATTTTGTTATGAAAAAATGTAGTATTATGGATGTGACCCCTGACTCTCAGAGGAATATACAATGCAAAATTGTAAAGTGTTTCGTCAAAATGCTCTGAAAAATGGGCTGCAGCCCATATGATGATTGACCGTTTTTTAAATCAAAATAAAAGTTGGGTGGAGGGCGCAGATATAGAATTTAACGTATGTATGCATCACTCCTGTGCTGGAACTTGGCCTCAAGGTCGGCCCAAAAAAACTTTGAAGACTCGTCTTTCAAAACTAAAAAACGTAGGGTTGAAGACTTAGTGCAATCGCGAAGTGCCAGTGAATTGACCATAGCTGCTGAAGTAGCAAATCGTTTGTTGGGTCATAGAAAGGTAGCTACTTCCATTAGAAACAGTTTAGAATCATCAGGAAAAAGGAATGACGGTGATGTTATTTGTAGTGGCAGGCAATTGAAGAGTAATGTATTATGTAGAATTATTATGTAGAATCTAAGTGTACCAGTCACTCTTATAAGCAGACACGAAAGTGGTCATTGAAGGCGGGACATAAAGTGTTTCCATCTTATTATAGTTTATTTAAGTCCAAAAAGTTGTGTTACCCTGCAGATGAACATATTTCTGTGACAGAAACGCGCGCCGAAATTAAACTTCAAGCCATATTGGATAAAACTACTGAACGTTTAATTGAAGCGCAAGGTGAAGTTCTAACACATAATACGTCTTCTAATTTGTCATTCACATTAATTAGCAAATGGGGATGTGATGGGAGCTCAGGCCACAGCACTTATAAACAGAGATTTGAAAACTGTGATGCTACTGATGAGTATCTGTTTGTATTTGCATTTGTTCCATTGAGGTTGAGCGACGCACAGTGTGGTATTTAGTCCCAAAATCTGGCCAAAAACGTTTTTTTTCATAATCAGTTGCCCATCCTGTATATTATTCCTCGAAAAGCTAAGTAGTTACTTCAACCAATGAGGAGGCGCGCAAGGCGGTTGCGCGGTACAGCGCGTCACGCGGTCAGTCGGACTTTGACGTTCGCCTACGCTGTAGTAATATTTTGCGGACGCTAAAATTTTTTTGTTTTAAGAACTCTTGTGGTTTTATGAGTAAATAATTTAGTGGTTGTTCTTGAGATGGATTCTTCTAAGCCAGGTATGTACTTCAGCTAACACTATATGTTTGTAATAAATATCCAGCCGATTTTTGTGTATACGGTCTACAACTTGGGTGTAGTTAACTGTTGCATAAATAATTATTTATAATATATAAAAAGGATTTTGTTATATTTCTAAACATTTCTAAGCAATGAAACTATTGTATAATATGGAGTCCTTATTATAAAAGATAGTTATGAAAAAATCTGCCGCCCGAAACCGCCCCTCTTTTTTTTAGTGCTTTTTTAAGGCATCATCCATTTTATATGTAGATAAATTACTTTTATTAAGTTTTTTTTTTTATATTCTTAATAGGTCCTTCTGGATTGAAGATTATGACTAGGAATGAGTTGTATGCCATCATGCAACGCTCAAATGAGTCAACATTTGAAGGAAAACTTCAATTCATGGAGCAGGAATAATTAAGAAATTTTTCTGAAGATGATGAAAGGATAACTGATGTGAAGCAAAAAACTCTCCATTATCAAACACCAATTCAAACAAAAATGGTTAGCTGCTCGCAAAACGAAAGTGAGATTCGAACAAAACAATACTAAATGGTTAAGCGGTACTATATCACTACCTAGTAAAGGTAAGTGAAATTTTCGTCAGTGCACGTCACGAATACGACACGGTCACGGTATGATTATGTCTGAACAGGCCTTAACATGGTCATTTAAAGAAAGCTGTTGAAAATGGCGTCATTCCTATTTGCCTGTTTCTCACACAAGCATAATCGTGTGAGCAAGCGGCAAAGAGGAATAACGTCTTTTTCAATCCCTTTCATTAAATAACCCTGTTATTCTTTATATTTTATTACATTTCTGGGTAATGCCAAGACTTGTTATTGTTATAGGATTCAGTCCCGGGCGTCCTCAAAAATCTTTTGGAGACTCAAGTGAAAGGAGCAAAAGACGAAAAACCAGAGACTTGCGATCCAAAGACATCGAAGAATTGACCTTTGCGACACATATGAAATTGCGGGAGTCAGGTAAAGTTGATGCTTCAAAAGTCGTAAAAGATCTTACGAGAAGTCCTGGAAGAGCAAAGAAGTATGCAAAGGCCATGGAAAAAAACACTGAAGAACAAGATCAACCTAAACAATTATCACCTTTACGTGCTTTAGCAATGTATACAGAAGCAGGACTTACTACAGCTCAATACGAGAGAATTCGAGAAACAAATAAAAAGTTTTTTCCATGTTATTCTGTCCTCCAAAAAGCAAAAAAAGAGTGCTATCCAGAAATTCACCGCGTAACCGAAACATGCGCTGAAGTGCAAGTGCAAAAGTTGATGGATCACACGGCAACACGACTGATTTTACATCTTGGAGAAGTTGTAAACTATTTGAATGATGACGAAAAACGATCCTTAACTTTAATAAGTATATGGGGTTGTGACGGGTCACAACAGATGCAATTTAAAATGAAGTTTGAAAATGAAGCCGATTCTGATGCCAATATTTTCCAAAGTTCCACTTCAATTAATTTACGGGCCTGAAAAGAAGATACTCTGGCAAAACCCAAGTCCGTCATCACCTCGCTACTGTCGACCTATAAGAATAAGATTTATCAAGGAGACAACTGACATAACAAATGAAGAAATTAAATATATCCAATCACAGATCACAACACTTTCCAGAACAGAAATTGAAGACATGTCCATAAAACATAAAATGTTATTGACCATGGTGGATGGAAAGGTATGCAATGCCGCAACGCATACCAAATCTACGATGAGGTGCTACTTATGTGGTGCTACTTCATCAGAGTTTAATGACTTGTCAAAAAAAGGCCGTGTAAGAAAGAAAATTTCAGTTTCGGTCTCTCCTTACTACACGCTCGCATACGATTTTTTGAGACTATATTACATGTAGCATACCGGCTGCCTGTAAGAAAATGGAACGCCCGCCTTTCGGCAGAGGAGAAACAAGCAGTAGAAGATAAAAAAAAGGGTATTCAGGACAAATTTAAACAAAAACTCGGGCTCTTAGTGGACATCCCTAAAGCAAATTTTGGAAACACAAATGACGGGAATACCAGTAGAAGGTTTTTTGAGGAATATGAAATATCGGCGGAAATAACAGGGGTCGATAAAAATCTAATATATCGACTAAAAGTGATTTTAGATGCTTTGTGCTCCGGATTTAAAATAAATACAGAAGAGTTTTTAAAATATTGCCAAGAAACGGCCGAACTATATGTGTCGTTATATAAATTTTACCCCATGTCCCCTACACTGCACAAGGTACTTTGTCATGGAGTAGATGTGATTAAAGAAGCTATTCTTCCGATAGGTCAGCTATCCGAAGAAGCTGCTGAAGCACGCAACAAAAATATTAGATTATATAGACTAAACTACACAAGAAAGTTTTCGCGCGTTACTTGTAACATGGATGTTCTGAAAAGACTTCTTTTAACATCTGACCCCCTAATAACGGGCATGAGATGCACGTCAAACACGAAAAAAAAAGCCCTTATCTTCCGACGTTTTAAATTTATTATCTGAAAGTGATATTACAAATATTAATGTTATTGAAGATCATAGTAGTGATGAATAAATGCTTTTATATCTAAATAAGTCTTTATTTTACCAATTTTTACACTACAATTCACATAAAACGTACACATGTAACTATTAGAAGTATAAAATAATTTTGGCCAGGTTTTGGGGTTAAATACCACACTGTGCGACGGCCAAAATATTATTTGGCAGAATCCACGACCATCATCCACACTCTACTACCGACCAATTAAGCTTATTATTTCAAAGGAAACCACTGATTTTACTGTAACTGAAACTAACAATGTTTTGAAATAAGTTTCTCAACTTCTTCCAACACTTTGTAATGTTGGCGAATCTCAAATTACTGTGAAACACGAACTTTTACTCACAATGACAGACGGAAAAGTATGCAATGCTTTGACGGGCACAAGATCTTCACAAAAATGTTACATCTGTGGTGCGACTCCCAAACTGATGAATGGCGAATTAAAAGACGTAGTTGTTAAAAAAGAGCATTACGGTTTCGGTTTGTCTACTTTGCATGCGTGGATTCGTTCCTTTGAATGCTTGTTACACATTAGCTATCGTTTGGATATAAAAAAATGGCAAGTTAAAAGTGATGAATGGCTAATTAAAAGACGTAGTTGTTTAAAAAGAGCATTACGGTTTCGGTTTGTCTACTTTGCATGTGTGGATTCGTTCCTTTGAATGCTTGTTACACATTAGCTATCGTTTGGATATAAAAAATGACAAGCTAAAAGCGATAACGAAAAATCTAGTGTGGAACAGCGTTCAGAAGAAATCAAGCGAAAGTTTAAAAACCAGATGGGGCTTATTGTAGATAAACCGAAACCAGGTTATGGCAACTCAAATGATGGAAATACGGCACGCAGGTTCTTTAAGAATCCGGAACTGAGTGGAGAGATTACAGGGTTCGATGTCAATCTAATTAAAAATTTTAGTATTTTATTAAGAACGCTATCCTCTGGCTGATATGAATTGTATCGCATTTGAAAAACTGTGTTCCAAAACCAGAACCCTTTATCTTAATCTATATTCGTGGTACTATATGCCTGTCACAGTGCACAAAATCCTGGTACATAGTACGGATGTTATTAAAACATGCATTCTTCCAATAGGACAACTGTCGGAAGAATCTCAAGAGTCCCGGAATAAAGACCGTCGTAGATTCCGTGAGCATCATACCAGGAAGCAGTCACGTATTTCCACGAATATAGATTTGCTGAATATGCTCTTGATAACATCCGATCCTGTAATCAATTCACTTAGAGAAGTGCCAAGAAAAGGAACTGAGAAATTACCGATAGAAGTTTTGAATTTAATTGTCCCACCTTCAACACTG
Source organism: Aromia moschata (assembly GCA_029963805.1). Taxonomy (NCBI): domain Eukaryota; kingdom Metazoa; phylum Arthropoda; class Insecta; order Coleoptera; family Cerambycidae; genus Aromia; species Aromia moschata. The sequence continues at coordinate 1,229,858 of JAPWTK010000056.1, read as the reverse complement.
ACACATCAGGTAGCAAGTAATGTTCATCCGTGTAACGATGAAGATTACTTAATATCTGATTCAAATGATTCGAACAGTGATGATGAGTCATGTAACGAGTAATAAAATAGTACATGTCTTGAGCATTATTTGTTGCTTAATTTTTGAATTTAAATTTTGTTTATTACAAGTAACGCGTAAACTTTATTGTGTAATCTATTAAATTATTATATTAATTATGTATTAAACTGTGTATATAATGTTCTTGTTATAATATCTTTTTAAATACATTGTTGTCTCCAATAAGTATAAGATTTTCATTATAAATCTTCACCAAGCGTCCAAATTATTAAAAAATACATAATTATTAAATAAAACCCTAAAATATTAAGCATTATGACCAGAACAATCTATCTATAAAATAAATTATTTTTGTCCACCCAGCTTGTTCTAGGGGATTCACTGTGGGGCGTGAGAACTGCTTTTCGAAGAGAATGTCCAGCAGGATGTGAAATCTCTCAAGTTGTTGTATCCCAGGGCCCAAATAGAAATTTCATCCAGGTACAATTTCTCGTAAATTGTGGTTGCAGACGAATCTCCCGCCGTAAACGAAGTTCTTGACTACCTACAAGACATCTCAGCAGTCATTTCATTTCATTCAATTTGCATTATTATTTTTTTAGATGATGAGTATGCAGCCGAAAAAGGGTTAAATAAATTAATTTAACCCTTTGTGGGCAGCAAGTAGAAAGAAAAAATTTAAGATGCTGATTTTAGGCATTGTTGCATATTGGTAATTAACTAATAAGAATTTTTTTTTTCAAAATTTTATTCAAATTAGTTTTTTCAAAAAAATTGTTTGTCAGATATACCACTAAGCAATAAATAAACAAAAATTAATTTGTTTTATGAAAATTTTGAAAACATTACTAGTGTCTGAAAGACATAGAGCCACTCCACATGTTGAGCAGGACCATTTTGACCTTTTCTGGTAGTTTCTTGTCCTGCACAAGCCACATCTTCTATATGTTCCATAAACAGGCATGTGCAACGACTGGTCCACCCTTTGTTCAATTGGGATTATTCTCCTGTAATTGTTGACCGGTTTCTTCGATTCCAAACTTGCCCTTGTTGTTCTCGTTTCATTAATATTTTTACTAGCACCTATTAATCCCGCAACCACAGCTAAGCGAAAATCTTTCAGGCTCAATCCTGTGCTACCTCCACACCTCTCTTGATAAATAATTGACGCATTGACCACTGCGGCATCGATAAAATGCCATATAATTCGTGGCCACCATTTTCTACTTTTTCTGTCGATCTCATAAAGTAATATCTTATAAATGTAATATTTTTTTTACAATAAAGTTTTAAGTGATTATATCTACAATTTCATTTTCAATAACAAGTTCGATGAAGTTAATAACCGAATAATTGATTGACTTAGTTAATTACCTATTATTTTATAAAGGTATTATAATATTATACAGGGTGCACTACAGTGAGTGGCCTATTAGACGTTTCTGTTAAACAAAATAACCCAGATATCTGGAAATTTTATTTTTTGGGTTTTCAAGGACGATCTATCCAATGAAAATATTTTCATGCGTGTAGAACTTCCGGGTATACCGGAAGTTGACACCAACTTTGCTATTTTAAATGGAACATCCTATAATTTTTTACTCTTTTGATTCTGTCTTGTGTTGACTTTTATTATCATACCCTACCTCAAAACCCAATGGTTTTTGAGATATATGTCGTCTACTATTTATACCGAAAGTAAATCAGACTTGTATTTAGAGGTTTGTAACTTTACCTGTAAGCTGATTCCATTTCAAATCGAAGGCAGCGTCACGGACTAATTTTTTTTTGCTTGCGAAATAACGATTTTGCTAGACTGAATATCTCTTATTTATGAGATTTGTTTTGTTTATTTCTTCGAGCCGATTTTCCATTTGTTGTTTAAAAATCGAGAAAATCGCTTTTTTTTTCAAACCTCAATAACAGCGAGGTTTTGGACTTTTTGGACGCTTTTTTTTTAAATACGCGGAATTTCATCAACCTTTTGAAGAATTTCATCCCATAAGGGTATAACGCTTGCCCATTGGGGTACCGTGGAAAAACCGAAAAAATGGTGTTTTTTTAAACGTTAATTACTCGAAAAGTGTGTTTTTTTTTATTTATCTTAACAGAAGAAGGAGAAACCTTCGCTAACTATACCCATGCTATGGGATCTACACAAGGCAGTCAATCTAGTGAACAAGCCGCCAGCAGTGAAGAATTCCTTCAAGAAACTGGGGAAGAGGAGATCAATGGAATAAATAAAATAGTAAAAGATCTGAATTTGGAGATTTCTACTATAAAAGCACCTCAAATGGTGAATGTAAAAATGCAAAAAAACTATGCAATTCGTAAAAGAAAGCAAATAGATCAAGAATTTGATTTGCACAAAGCACGTAAAATAATCAATGTGTATCAGGTGGTTAAATCGTCATTATCTGATACAGATAAGGGTAATTACGAATGGCTTGACAATATGAAAGTAGCGATTGATAATTGTGTTGATACATCCGAGAAAATAAAACTATTAACCATCATACCTTTAACTATTTAGAAGGAAGAAGTTATATCCAGACTACCTAATGTTACAAGTTATATGTTAAGTAAAGCTAGAAGTGCAGCGATGGAAGGACATTTATTTACAAAACCAGAAAATTATTCAGGTCACCTTTTGAGTGATGCTGTCATAAGTAAAGTAATGGAATATTACCTCAATGATGATTTTAATTGCTCTCGACAAAGCTCAAATAAAAACGATACTCTTAGTGTCAAAGAGAATGGCATCAAAGTAAAAAAAGTGAAACGTTTTCTCACGCGTAGTATAAAGGAGATGTATGATTTGTTTAAGATAGAAAACCCTTATATTAAGATCGGTAAATCAAAGTTTTACGAATTAAGATCAAGATGGGTAATAATAAGTCCACCAAATGATGCTTGCCTGTGTTTAGTGTGAACATTTTCAATTTATGTTGCTGGCGTTGAAAAAAATATAAATGCGATTATTCTCGAAATACTCTTGATTTAGAGACAAAAGTGTTCTCTGCTATAGTATGTAGTCGAGAAAATTTTAAATGTATTTTACGTGAATGCGAAAACTGCCCTACAGAAAGTGCTTTGACTCTTGATTTGCTTGATCTTACACCCGACGACGAACTAAATCAAATTACTTATAGTATTTGGGAAAAAACTGATTTTGTAGAAAAAACTGTAATAATGCAAGATTTCTTACTTGAATTACATAAGCAAACAGTAACAGTTAGTGCACATAAAATGATAAAAGAAATACAACGTATGACAATTAAAGAAATTAAAATTTTATCAAAACAAAGTTTATCTCAGTTAGTACTACATGTTGACTTTAAATCTCAAATTTCAATATTTACTGCCGTGTGCTACTACGGAAATGACACTACAGTAAGCTATGCTGTAATATCTGATCATTTAAAACATGACTCAGCTCATGTTCTGATGGCTATGGATCTAATAACAAAAAATATTCAAGAAAAACAAAATATTACTGGAATTGATGAAGTTATCACAATATCAGATGGGGCTTCTAGTCATTTTAAAAATAGATATCAAGTGCATGAACTAAAAAATAGTGATAACAAAAGAAAGTGAAATTTTCTGCGACAGGTCATGGATAAGCCGCGTGTGATGATATTGGTGGTTTAGTCAACCATTTTGCAACGATTCACAATTTAACGAAAAATCATCATGAACTAATTAGAAATGCTCAAGACTTCGTGACGCACGTGCAAAAACATACACCAGCAATTAACCTTTTACTTCTACCAAGTAATCTTACGGAAGATTTTAGAGCAAAAACGGTAGTTGAATGGGTAAAGGCTAGAGAAATTAAAGGAATTCAAAAACTTCACTGTTGGAAGAACAAGTTTAATTTTTTGGATTTCCTTAATTAAATTTTAATTCAGATTTGATTGTTATTCTGCTGAATCCCCTATAGACGTATTTTTACATTTATTTCCATTACAACTTTTTCAAGATATTGTTTTTCAAACAAATCTGTTTGCTACACAGAAAAATGGAGGGAATGCAAATGCATTCACCCCAACAAATGTGGAAGAACTAAAGGCATTTTTCGGCATAAACCTTATGATGGGCGTAAAACTTCCCAGTTACAAAGATTTTTGGTCTGCTAGACCAGAACTTCGTGACACATTTATTAGTAGTGTTATGTCTAGAAACAGATTTAGCAGGTTGCTAAATCACGTACATTTCAATGACAATTCCGTACAACCACGTCGAGGTGAGGCCACTTTCGACAAGCTATATAAAATACGTCCAGTTCTAAATACATTGGAACAAACATTTTTTGAATGCTACAAACCTGGTGAACACCAGTTAATTGACGAATCGATGGTGAAATTTAAAGGTCGCAGTAGTTTACGGCAATATATGCCCCTAAAACCGATAAAGAGGGGGTATAAAATTTGGATTAGAGCTGACGAATCAGGGTACGTAGCTCAATTTCAAATATACACTGAAAAATTATGTGATGTTACTGAGAAACAGTTGGGTCCAAGGTAGTAAAAGATTTGACAACAGCACTAATAGACAAATAGCACAAGGTATACTTTGACAATTTTTTCAATACATTGAAATTACAGAGACCTCTTGAATTTGGGAATATGCATGTGGTACGATCAGAAAAAATAGACAACATTTGCCTGAGGATTTTTTATCTGATAAAATTCTCAAATGGGGAGAATATGATTGGCGATCAACAGATGATGGTATAAACTTGGTAAAATGGATGGACAAGAAAGCTGTGTATCTTGTAAGTAATTTTCATAATTCAGAAGAGATTGGAACCGTTAGTAGGAGAAATAAGGATGGGACAAGTCAACAAGTTGGCTGTCCTAAAATTGTAATCGACTATAATAAGTACATGGGATATGTTGACATTGTTAAAAAGACAGCTTTTTCTGATATCTCCTTTAATTGTAAAGAAAAAATGCATTTTTCTTTCTTTTTTTGAATTTTTTGAATAGGCACCAGTATTGAGAAAAAGTTCAAATTTTGAATTTACTTACCCGAGAATACTCGTTATAAGTCGTGTTTTCTAAAAGTGGTAGTACGATAATAATCTCAGGCTATTAATTCTGAGTTTCCAGGGTAAGCGGTACCTATTAAAGATGAGTCGTATAATGTATGTGAACACGTTGTAGTAAGTAATGGTAAAGGAAAATAGTAAAAACCTATACAGCGTTTTGTAGGTTTTAATTTAATTCTAATTAAAAATAAAAGTGAAAGATTGTGGCTTATTCATTTTACCGTCATATCCTCTATTTGGAGCCTCACCCGATGGTATAACATCAGAAAATGTAGTGGAAGTGGTGTCCAAGTAGTGGAAATACTTTAAAAAACTATTTGAAAAATGACCAAATCGCAGAAAAATTTAAAGCACAGGTGCATTTACAAATGTTATGTGCAGAGAAACAGAAAGGACTGTTCTGTGTTGCTGATCCTAATTTTGAGGAAAAAAAAAATGTGACAATTTTATATATTGATTATGACGGTGATTAACTTCAAAAAAAAAATAGTATTTGATGCATTGCAAAATTGGGAAAAGTTTATTTTTCCAAAATTAAATAAATCTATTTGTGATGAATAAAAATTATGGTTTTATTTGCACTTTGAAATTTGAACCCATAAGAGTGGTTGGGAAAATAAACTACTGGAAAAATGTATTTTTAGCAATATAAAAAAAGTATAAACAACAGTATAGAAAGGGCTTAAAAGTGTGTGTATAAATAATATACTTCATAAAAAATTTAAAAAGTTTTTGCTTTATTTGTATGTATACGTGTCATATGCCAATATTAACATACAAATAAATGAAATACAAGTTTTAGTTGTACTTTGTGAATAAGTAAATTATACAATGTAAGTATGTTTAAAATATTTGATCTAGCCACAAATCATTTCATTTAATTATTGAGGTTTGTAAATTGATAAGAGCACATGCAATAACAATAACACTTTCCGTTTGGGCGATCAAACTGTGATCTATTACACAATGAGGTTTTAAATATTCAAACTCTCGGACTCTACGAATAATCCGTTCTATATGTATTCGCAAACTAGCTATACGCTTAGTTTCTAACACCTCGGCTTTCGTAGGCTTCTCTGCACTGGAAACACTAGGATGCCTGATTAATTGACAGTTCCGTTCATGTAATAATTTATCGATGTCCTTAAAGCCTCTGTCAGCCATCACCCCGCACCCTGCAGGAATAATTTCTAGGTAACCGCTGTCTTCGACTAATAACGAGTCACTTATCCTTCCTCCATATCCTCTTGATATGAAATTTATAAATCGATCAGGAGTAGATGAGATAAGATAGTTTAAAGTATTACATTTTTTTTGTACTCGGACCATGTAAGGGCCTGTTTTACAGCACGTTGCTGTACCTTGCTCTAAATGCAATGGGTAGTAACTGTTTGCTTTTGTTTTTTTTTCTGGCCAATATATGAGCATTTTTAAATAATGTTGAATTTGCACTAGAGAGTTTTTGAATAGCTTAGATAGAAAGCATTCACAACTGACATTCCAAATGAGTCTCCTAGCCGGGCCAAGGAATCATTTAATTCTATTTTCATTAAGGTTAAAAGAATACCACCTTTACTTAACTTAGTTTTTGAACACCAAAAATTATTCCACATTTAGTACTCTTATTCCATTTTAAATTGAAAATAGGTACTTATACGAGGTAGGATAAGAATACATCAGTTTACTAACACTTTGTATGGAACTAAATACGATTTCTATACTGATCTGTTACCCATATATGCCGTATGGCAGTCCACGCGTGTTTGACATGACTGTCAGAGTTGGGAAGTGGGCGGAACATACACGCCATTGGTCGGCTGGTAGCCACGTGACATTCCACGGTATTCGACCCAGTCGACCGAGTTCAGTACGTTGACGGTAAAACACGGGTTATAACCACATTTTGACCGACTGTATACAAAAAAACGTTGTTTTTATGAGTGTTTTGAGGTGTTGAATTCTGTTGGTTCCATTAACGGCGGAGTAGGTTTTAAAAAAGGTTTAAATTATACACTTTTATTTTATTTGCGTCATATATAATATTTTTAATCAATACCTCTTTCATAAGCATGGCTTTCTGGAGACCTTTCGAAACGGATGAAAATAACGTAGCTTTAGATATAACTAGCGAAAATGTCGAAACGGTCGAGTACGATGAATTAAAAAATAAAGACTTACATTCTCAGTCAGCGTATTATTTTAAACATATATGAATGCCTAAAACGTGAAAATGACTGATACTGAAATTATTAATCGAATTAATAAATTAACTAGAAGTTCAATATCCACAATTTATCGCGTTGTTAAAGCTGGGACTGTTATGGATCACTCTGAATTACGAAATCAGAAAAAGCAAAAATTCAAAAATATCGACGAGGCGACGCGGGACGTAATTAGGCGAATAATTTATGATACGTATAAAGAAAACAGTCCCGACTTTGGAATTAATTCAACAAAAATTACATGATTACTCTGATTATAATTATAAATCTCTAGAAACATTACGTGGCATCTTAGTAAACTCTGGTTTTAAATATAAAAAAATTAATAATCGAATGACTATAATGGAATAAAGACGTATCATTATACTTCGAGTAGAATATTTGGAAAAAATTAGGCACTATCGCGAATCAAATAGGCATATTATATATCTAGATGAAACGTGGTTTGATACACATGACGTTGTGAAGTATGGCTGGGTAGATAGTTCTCCAAAATGTGAGTTAAATACTCCGTGTTCAAGGGGAAAACGGATTATAATACTTCACGCCGGAAGTGAAAACGGTTTTGTGCCAAATGCGTTATTACTGTCCGCTAAAAACATATCACAGTCTTCTGCTGACTACCATGAGGATATGACCGCGAATTTATTTGAAAAATGGTTTTCAGAACAACTGCTTCCGAATATCCCTCCCAAATCGGTCATTGTAATGGATAACGCGCCGTATAATTCGCGCATTTTAAATAAAATACCGAATATTACTACCAAAAAGGAAGATATTTTAAAATTCATGAGAAATAAAAATATGAACATCCCTGAAAAGATTCCGGTAAAGCGCAAGTTACTCGAATTAATAAAAGAGCAAGATTTTTAAAATGAATATGTCATCGATCACCTCGCTAGTATACACGGTCACACTGTTACAAGAGGGTATGCCACCAAATTATTGCGTATTCAATCCTATTGAAATGGTTTGGGCGGCGGTAAAAGATCATTTGCGTAAATGTAATCACCAACGTTAAGTGCATCAGTAGTAGATAACGTGAGAAAGATAACTGATGAATTAGATAACACAGAATTGTGGAGAAACTGCGTTCGTAGTGTGATAAATAAAGAAGCCGAATACCCTCGCCTACCGTCGGTAAACCCGGTGATTATACAATTAAATAATTCTGAATCCGAATCTGAGTCCGAATCCGAATCTGCATCCGAATGCGAATGATTCTATCGAACCTTTTACGTTCGATTACGGTCGGTTAGGTTCGATTTTACGTGACGCCTTCTTCTATTCGTTTATTTATTTCGTTTTTACGAGTTTCATTTACGTTTTTCATGGTTGTATTTTACAATTTATTTTCGTTATTGGAATTAATGATTTATTTATATATTTATTTCACCAGAAATGTTTTTGTTACGTCTTATTTAGTATTTTTTTGGAATTGTTATTTATTTCTAAATGTTTATTTATATTTATTTATTGAGTGGATATTTTTTTGTTTTGAAATAACTTCCCGACCTAAACTAATATAATCCTTCCCATCCCTTCCTGGCAAGGATATGTTCATACCTTCTCGATGGTCCTTGCTGAGCAATAATATATTTTAATTAAAAGATGGCTTTTTGTTTAGTTCTGACGCATTTTTAAATATTTTTAACATTACTTGTTTGCAAGTACAAAAAAAATTAAAACATATTACTGGTCAAATGAACATTAGTATAATATACAAATAAATATAAATAATACATACCTACATGTATTATCCAGACTTTTTGGATATGTATGTAAATAAAAAAAGTCATGATATAAAAGCGACGTTAATTACTTATTATTATTACTCCCTAAAAGTTATTATTCGAGCACGCCTATGGAATCATAAAATTGCACCGCTTTTTTTGTTCCCCAGGCGTATTTATCATTTTCAATTAAAATTAGAAGGACTATAAATCCACTAAATGTGGAAGCCATGAATCGGGCACACCTAAATAACTTTTTTTTTTTTTTTTTCTATTAAATTTCGTGTTATTTTCAAAGTTTGCTTATGTTCATCTTTCTCGTCTTCCAATAAATTTTCTTCTATTAAATCACTGTCTGATGTTGCAAAAACTGAAGAACTTGATTCGACCTCTTCAGTGTCACTACTTGTGCTTGATTGAGTCAAAAAAAGATTTTTTTTACACTAGAAATGTTTTTTATTGGTGAAGTAGGAACATCTTTTGGCATGAGAAATTTCCCTGGTGAGGAGGCTATATGCCGCACATTAGGTCTGATTTTGCAGGTCACATATTTACTACGAAATGATGGTTTAACTTGTATCCCCACACTTTTAGTTTGGATAATTTCAACTACGTCTTCCACAACATGTTCATCTATCCCTGCCATGACTTGATATGAGCTCGTACTGGGATGATCAAAATCTATTACTGTTGTTGTTAATTCAAGTTCAGTACGATTAACTTCCTTCGCTTCACACAATAAGGCCTCTTCCACTAACTGCTTTCTTTGTCGTTTTAAGGGGGTATTCTAGTCTACAAATTTTAAAAATCGATTTTTTTTAAAGTTTAGACATTCAATATGCCCTTAAAAGGATTTTTCAAAATTTCAATTATTTTATTAGTTACAGCCATTTTTGTAACGCGGCATCGACTTCAGTCCGACCGGAACAAATGAACAATAGACGGTAGACGCTGCCCGAGTACTTACGAAACACGAAACGTATTTAGTCGGAATATTTTCGTCTTAGTATTTATTTCAAATTAGTTTTGAGCCAGCCTTCAAGCAACGTGGACGTGCTAACTAAGTAAAATTGCCGGAAACTTGTCTCAAAACTTTAAACGCGTTTTTCTCAAAACTACTTTTTTGAGTTGGCGTGCACGATATCTCAAGTTCTAATGAACCGATTTATTTGAAATTTGGTGTGAATGTTCTTTATACATTCCTATATCGCCTCAAGCACGCTCAGATCAAAATTTTTAATTTTACTATTTTTAAAAAGATTTGTTCAAAAAACATGCAAAAAATATTTTTTTTCAAACGGCCGCCATTTTATGAAAAAAAAAAAAATGTTTTGACTTTCAAGGTTCGAGCTATAGGGGCATATATACTAATTAAGAATACGTTCGGCTTTTTTTGTTTCAGATGACCAGAAGGGTTGATATCATGCACGCCAGGACACCCTTGTTTTTGGACCCCCGCTTTGCCAGCTCATAACTGTCACTTTTGAGTCTTTTTTTCAGTTAATTTTTTATGTTATTTTAAAATATCAATAAACAAATGATAAAAAAAATGGATAGTAAAAATTTTTTTTCGTTTGTACAGAGCTTCAAAAACCGCCCGAAATTCATGCCTCTAGACTAGAATTAAAGCAACAGATTACTCTGGTGTAGATGCAGCTCTTTTTCTGTCTGGTTGGCAATCAAATAGATGTGGGACTACATCAGCTTTTAGTATCATTTTTCCTCCTATAAGTTTATAACGGATGTAATTTTCCATATCTGCCTCAAGCTAAAGAATTAAACAAGAAGGTAAAAATACTTATGAATTTATGAATTTGATCCATAAAATTTTGAGGTTAAGCTACCCTTTTTAGTTTTTACTTACTTTAAAATGATCCTCGCAACAGAAAAACGTTGACTTTGATTTAGGAAAATCACGTCTGGCTGCTTTAAACCATTTAACTTTACGTGAACAATTCTCAGGAATAAAAAACTTTTTATTTGGCGCACTTCTGGAGGTATTTTTGCACCCCGGCACAAAACACCACTTATTTTGTGGTCCATACATGTCTTAATGTTTGACAAGTGCGAAAATAAACTAAATGAAGCAATACTTATAACAAAATAATAAAAATAACAATAACGGGAATAACAATGCCAAACAAACACGGGCTGCTTTGTTGATGTATTACGTCACAGCTGGTATAGGCAACCAACTATACTAAAATGGTGGCAAATATTTGGTTTAAAAGAAACGAACCTTTTTTTAGTTTTTTTAAGTTTCTATTTACATTTTGAACGCCAAATAGATTTAAAACTTGTTTTAACATTATACAAGTGGGATCTAGAATTGTAAAAAATCGTGGTTCCTTAATATATATAATAGGGTGGCCCAAAAAAATGGAATATTGTTTTTTTCGTGTCTCCCGTGAAAATATATTTATTTATTGTGTGAAAATATATATATTTATATTATTTGACCATTTTGGAAATTTTTAAAAATCTTGAGCGACCTCTAAAAAATATTTTTTTGAGCTGATTTTTTAATGAGGCTTTTATAACATGATAAATTAATATATTTTCACACGAGATACGAAAAAAAATTTAATTTTTTTGAGCTACCAAATCAAAACAATTTCTATTTTCTTTTCACCAGTTAATAACGCTACCATTTTTATGTGTCATAGATTCTAACGCGTTTCGAAACTCACTGTCAAACATTTCTTGCCATCAACAAATCAGTCTGTCAGTGCATTCTAGATTACATGTAACCACAGACAAACAAAATATTTTTTTTTCAATGTAAATGGATGTAATTGCATATTTGAACTCAGTTTTTGGTTATGATTAACTTTTCTTTATAATAATTTCCGATATTGTCAAATATAAAGGTACTTTACTCTTGAGTAAAATTCATATTTTTTGAGAAACCGCGTATATGACTGAAAAAATGTAATATCTGATTATTGCATTTTATTTAGATTTTAGAACATGCAGAACTTTTTATGAAGAATAACTTTTTTTTTCTAAAATTAATAACAAAAAAGTTTTCCATATGGTTCCAACTTAGTGAGACATACTGTATATATATATATATATTTATTACTTTAGAAAATTTCCAATTTAAAATCATGAACCGATCAAACAGAATTTTATCTATGGTGACCAGCAACCATAAAAATCTATTAGACCTCCCTAATTACACAGGTCAACATTTGATATAAGTGAATACACGGCATGCCATATATGGTACTAGGGGTTTTTTGGGTCGCTGATCACGATGAGAGGGTCGGTTGACCTCCATCACGTCAGGGTCAAGGGCATTTGAAGGTCAAATCGAGAGATTTCTCCCAAAAAGATCTGAAAAAATGCATGCTTATGTTTTCGAGGGCTCCGAGTCCGAATCCGTAGTTTGTTTGACCTTGCGCCATTTTCCAGAGGCCATTTAAAGGTCAAATCGAGAGATTTCTACCAAAAAATCTGAAAAATTTCATGCTTACATTTTTTTAGTCGTCTGAATCCGAATCCGGCCTCAGTTTGCCCTTTGCGGTTATCCTCGAGGTCATTCAAGGTTATTTCAAGGATTTTTGAGTTAAAAATACCAAGTAAGCACCAAAAAATCCGAAAAAATTCATACGTGCGTTGTTTAGGTCAAGGTATCAAAATCTGAGGTCAACTGACCTCCAACGCGTCAGGTGCAAGGTCATTTGAAGGTCAAATGGGGAAGAAACCGGTGAAAAAATGTGAAAAAATTCGTGCAATGTTTTCTAGGCCTCTCCATCTAAATCATGCATTCGTTTATATTTTGCCGTAAATGTCTTTGTTATTATATTGCTTTCTCAGAAATAAAGCATTGTTGTGACCCAAAAAATCGAAAGTGCTTAAATGTCTATACATATGGATTTTGAAGAGGGCGTCAATCCTCACCGAAAAGCCAATCAACCTCGACCAATACTTGTAGTTGCACCCAGGGCACCTCCACGTGGTGACGGTGGGCAACGGAGTTGTCCCACTATCCGGCAAAGTCCCTGGGTTATGGCTTCCATGCCGTCATGGCAACCACAAGGAAAACCTTTAAGAGACAGGGGCTGGAAACCCCATTATCGGCGGCTGGTCAGGGTGGGAAAGCGGGCCCGCAGGCGTCGTCATCCAGCGACCGTAGCACTTCATCGGTGGAAACCTTGGCCTTTGAAGAGTCTAATGCTACAAGTCATAAATCTTGTAAAAATAGTATTAACAGCTTTTGTGTCATTTGTGGGTTGTATACTCCTAAACATAAATACATTTTTTCTGAGTCATTGAAAGCAAAATATGCAACCTTATTTAATATTGCGACTGAATCTATGCAGAATTCATATACACTGAACATCGTCTGTGGGAACTGTCGTAATATTCTCAATGGAATAAAAAATCAAATATATTCTTCACCGATGAAATGGAGAAATACATCAAACCATACGAGTGATTGCTATTTTTGTTTAACCAACCTAAAAGGTTATATCTTTAAAAACAGGCAATCTATAATATATCCATGCGTAGAATCGGTAACATTTCCCGTTCGTAAGGAAACTTTACACGATGACGATAACAGTATGGATACAAGTACAGAGAATCTTCAAGCTTCCGATGAAGAAATGCTAGATGATTCAGTAAATGCACCTCAAGATGAAAGTGAAGTGACCAGTAATGACTCAGACTCAGAAAGTGAAGACACAACAAATCCTGAAACATTCACGCAAAGTGAACTTAATGATCTCTGTAGAGACTTAGGACTTTCAAAAATTGGTTCCGAATTGTTAGCATCGCGATTGAAGGAAAAAAAATGCTTAGCCCCAGGAACAAAAGTGTCATTCTACCGTTCAAGAGAAAAATCATTCAGGAAATATTTTACAAAAATTAATAATGTAATTTATTGCAACGATGTTGACGGTTTAGTCAAGGAGGATGTCGAATATTCAGCTAGTCATTGGCGTCTCTTCATAGATTCGTCGAAGAAAAGTTTAAAGGCGATCTTGCTTCATAATGGAAATGTGTTTGCTCCCTTACCTATTGCTCATTCAGTCGTGATGAATATTATAATTTAGAACTCTTACTCTCAAAACTAAAGTATGATAAACATAATTGGGATATATGTGGAGATTTAAAAATAACAACCATTATGCTGGGACTGCAATCAGGATTTGTTTCTTACCCGTGCTTCTTATGTGAGTGGAACAGTCGCGCTAGAGATGAACACTACAAACAAAAAATTTGGCCACCAAGATTGGATCTTAATCTAGGGCAAAAAAATGTGTTAAAGCAAAGTTTGGTACCTCCACATAAAGTTCTACTACCACCTTTGCATATAAAATTAGGCCTTGCAAAACAATTAGTAAAAGCAATGAGTAGAAATCAAAGCGATGCTTTTATGCATATATTTGAAGTACTGCCAAAACTCTCAGAAGCAAAAATTAATGAAGGAGTCTTTACAGGGCCTGATATAAGAGAACTTTTTAAAGATAAAGAATTCGAAAGAAAGATGACGGACAAGGAGAAGGCAGCTTGGAGAAGCTTCAAGGAAGTAACAGCAAAATTCTTGGGAAATAAGAAAGATCCAAATTACAGAGATATCGTTGCAAGAATGGTTGATAGCTATAAAGAGTTAGGATGTCTCATGAATCTTAAGCTCCACTTTCTAGATTCACACGTTGATTACTTTCCAGACAATTTAGGAGACTTCAGTGAAGAACAAGGAGAAAGAGTGCACCAAGATTTAAAAATTTTTGAACAAAGGTATCAAGGAGTTTGGGGAAGAACCATGTTAGCAGATTACTGCTGGAGTATAAAAAGAGATAATAACGTGACACATAAAAGGAAAAGTATTCGGAGGTCATTTGAGAATAAACGCAAACGTCCTAGACTAGAATGATAACGAAATTTGCTGCATAACAACAACATAATAATAATGAATCAACTAAAGGTACGACAAAAGAGCAGCAGGCAAGTGCTATTAAAATTTTTAATAATATAGAAAATAAAATCAATATTGAAATAGAAGAACAAAAAAATGAAGAGGAACTTAAAAATCATGAGGAAGTTCCTGTGCAAGTAAATACCCAAAATCTAGTTTTAAGTGAACAGACTGACAAAATTGACTTTGAAGATCCATATTTTTCAGGAAGTGAATATATCCCAGATACTGAGGCAGAACAAATTACCCATGATAATCAACTTACTGGTGAATCTCCTGTAGTCAAAATTAGTAAACGTCTTCGTTGGTCGCCCGCGGACAAAAAATTAGTTACAACTTATTTTAAGAAGCATATTAAAACTAGAACTCCACCTAAAAAGGAAGAATGTCTCAAGTTCATAGACACACATCCAGAACTGTTTAGTCAGTCTGATTGGGTACGAATCAAAACGCTAGTATACAATACATACAGTGATAAGTAAACACTTTAATAATTGTAGAATTTTGTCACATTTTGTTCTATTTCGAAAAGTTTCAGTATAAAACTGTTTCATTTACATTATTAAGAAAATGTTACATTTCTAGAAATTATCTCTTTTTTTTTCAATAAAATATTTCTGTCAGTAAAATAATTTGTTTTAGTTATATGCCAATAAAGCTCAAAAACTTATTTTATACAATTGATTTTAAATACCACAGCACCACAAAATGGGCGGCACCCGAAACCGGACCATATTTCTTATTTGTTTTTGGGGTCGTTAATCACGAATCTGAACTCCAAATTGCTCTGACACGTTAAATTTTTGTTTTAACTTAAAAAAAACTAAAAAAAAATCAAGAAATTGCTCAATTTTTTAGCGTTAATCAAATAAAAAAAGATATTATCACGGGAAGATAGTTGAAAACAATATAGTAAGAAATTTGTATAACCAAAATCTAAAAATTCTACGTCAATAAACCCCAAATTGAAAAATCCAAACTCCTGAACTCCAATTTTTACTATATGTATAGTAAAAAACTTATGCGTCCTATATCATTTTTAAACAAACAAATACTATCACCATAACCTAACAGGCAGGATCAACCCAAACTCCAAAACCTACAAATCCTGCTCTTAATATCCAATCATTCAAATTCAAACCCACAATCTCGAACCTTAGCCCGTCAGGCTAAACTCACAAACCCAAAACCACTAACTCAAAAACCTACAAACTTTCAAAGTCAGTAACCCAAATTCACTGACCCTCAAACCTAAATCAACAAACCCACTCACCCTAACTAACAAAATCACAAACCTAATTTACAAATCCTACAAACCTACAAACTTTCAGAGCAGAATCAGCCCAAATCCTAAAACCCAATGAGCCTATGCTCTTAATAATCTTTATTGTCCAAAAAAAATACCAATACAAAAGTACATACGGCACTTGACTAGTCAGGTACTTTTACAAAAAAAAATTAAACTAGTACATTTAACAAAACCCATTAAAAATGACGAAACACGAAAGAAACCTTAAATAGAATCATCTAATTAAAACATAAATATTCATCATCATAAAAACTATTTTCAATTAAAAAAAATAATAGACTTTTATTGAATTTTTTTAAAATTGTCTAAATTTCTTATATATGCTGGAAGTTTATTCCAGAATTTTATACCTATATAGACTGGATTAATACCTAGCCTAGGCTAGGTATTAATAACTTAATACCTAGCCTTCAAACTTAAACCCACAATCTTGAACCTGCCCCTAAATTCAAATCCACAAACCCACTACCTCACATACCCACCCACTCTTACCCACAAAATCACAAATCTTAACTCACAAGCCCACACACAAAAACTCTTAAACTTACAAACTTTTAAACCCTTAAACCCAAAAACTAATAAAACCCAAACCTACAAATCCATACTACCAAACCCAACCCACCCACCTTTTCCACAAACTCTCAAACTCAAAAATCTAAATGCACAAACCCACCTACCGTATTTGAATAATTTGTTTAGCGTAACGCATGTAAACATTTTTCAGCAAAAATTGGCTTCTTTTTATTCAATTTTTGTTACATTTTCTAATTTTACACTTGCGACTAATTACATAGGTTTACCGATGACTAAATCTTCCAACAAAAGTAAAATTTCTGGATTTTCTGTTTCACTAAAAAAATTGGAGATGGAATGCTGCACGCCAATTACGAAGTCCGGCGCCGAGACGGTGCCTTTGGAAGTTACAATTTTATGGACTTACCTCAAGTGGTACATAAATGAATACTGTAATTATTAATTATATCCTTTCAATATTTCCGAAATTAACCAACCAGCTTATTATTTGTAGATTAAGAAAAGGACGAAAACGGCAATTGACACCAGCAGAAGGAGCAGGTACCGAAAGTTGTAGGAAAATAACGTAAGTTTTCGAAATACAGTGCCGCAATTACTTCAAGAGGGAAATTGCAAGAACAGCAAGGATGATAGCAGCAGCAACAGCAATAGTATTAGTAGTATATGCAACAGTAGTAAAAGCAATATTGCATGTCGTAAAAGTGAAGTACGCTCTAACAAAGCCGAATAAGATATAAATGTACAAAAAGAAAATGATATTGTCAGCAATGCATGTACAAACATGATTTGTGATGATGATAGTAAGAGAAACGATGACTCTGACGGAAGTAACGGTAATGCATGTATTGAAAATCAAAAAAAGTAATAATCTCAATAAAACCCAGTCTTGTATATTGACTAATAAAATAAAAAGGAATACGAGGAATGAAGAGATAAATGATACGTGTATCGATACAATAGTTACAACGTATGAAAGGGATGCAGTTTCGGAATATGATAGTGCATGTGATGAAAATAATAGTAAGAAAATATGTATTGAAGAAAGTTCTGAAAATTAAAGCAAAGAAACAGAAAAAGTGCATGCTACTAATTACACGAATTGTAAAACTTGGAATTGTAAAAAATGGAAAGACAACGTGACACGCAAAGAAACGATCTTAGACCTCTCGGTTTACGATTTTAACGAAGCAGATGATTCAGACAAATGTTCGACTCTTAAAAACAGTGGCAAGGAATCTGTGACACATGTAGATACGTATACAGATGACAGTAATGATGACAATGGTGAAGACTGCGATATAATAGGTGAAAATTGCCATTCGGGAAATGGCGTTGCAGTATCACGTACAGACAACATCCGAAAGAGCTGTGATGTAAAAACCAATGAAACGAGTAATACAGATAACACAATGAAAACACGTTTTACCATAGACATAGGAGAGATAGAAGTGTTTTCTGTCACATTTAAAGATAATTCTGGCGACATTAGTAGAGACATGTTTCGAGTACTGTTAGAGAAGATCATGGAAAGTACTTACCAATGCACTTGCACTTTAGGGTTTTTCGGTTTTCGCCGTAATAAAATGGATGCTGTAGTTTATGCAAAATGTAGAAGAGCAGATCATGCCCAATGTTTCAAATTTATTGCAACAAAAATAGATACTCCCTATGCGTCAATCGTAATATCTAGTACGGACAAAATACTATTTAAACATAAAAAACCTCACGTACTGTATTTCTAACACTGAAAGGCGAAGAACGTGAAAAAATTAGAAAAGAGCTTATGTACCGTTCAGCCAGAGATTTGCAGTTGGAAAGAATCAGAAATGTAAATACAGAAATGGTTGCCACTTACAAGATGTAACAAGTCTTCATGTGATGCATAAAATCAAATCCGAAACGAAATGCCGTAACAGATTGCAATTGAATCGCCTATTGCAGAAAGGTTTTCCTTAAACATGTGTTAAATGTATCTCTATCGTTTAGTACAAAAAGGGTACATATTAGAATAGTTATCATCGTACACATTTAGACGTACACATTTAAATGTTCCTTTACTGCAGAAACGATACAAGTCGGTCACTTGTATCGTTTCTGCAATATATGAGTAACGCGTTGCGCAGACTGCAATGTTTAAAAATATCACGACTACTGTTATTATTGCTTTTAGGTTAGTTGACCACACTAAATCACAATTTAGTGTGGTCAATTTAAAACGACAAAATGACAAAAATTAAAAATCACACTATGATAAGAACGTGTCTCTACTTAACAGATTCTGACAGATTTGATAAAATTGAGCAGTACTTTCCTATTAGAGGCCATACTTTTTTACCCTGTGATAGGGATTTTTGCTTGGTTAAAAGAGCACTAAAGAAAGTTGATAGAGTTTATACTCTTCATCAACATGTCGAAATTTTAGCCTCGTGTTCCTCGAAACAGAACATAAAGGTACATGTTATAGACGGAAAAAAACATAAATTTCAAAGACTGGTGGTTAAGGCTATATAAAAAAACAACTACATCAACCGAAACATTGCAGAGAGGCATACCAAGAAATCAAAAGGTCAATTTTAACATAAGCACTAAGCACGTTCCATAAGTTTTCTCACGGAAGTCAAACAGGTACTGTTGTTACAAAGGAGTTTATTAACGGTATGGTAAACCACACGTTCTGTTTAAAACTAGCTGTTAATTTAAAGCGGCCTGAGGAAATAGCCAATCCATCTGATAAAGTTCCTATTAAATCGGATAAAATGGAAAACATAAAAAAATCGGCGAAATATGTCGATGATGACGAAAGTACTACTATATTTTGGCAAGATATATTTGAATGGCCTACTCTACAATAAGGTTTCTGAATTGTTTTTTACTTATTTAAAAGTAATATTTTTGTAATGCTCTATTAATACAAATTAAAAAAAAAACACATTTTCTTTCTTAACCCTGGAAGTTGATTGCAGAAAGGGTACATGTTTCAAATTTTGTTGTTATTTTTTTGCATATCACAATCCATTAATAAGTCGAAAAATAACACCAAACAGTATGATGATATACCTTTGAAGATATGATACCTATTATTAATATCTAGACAACGGAATTCAAAACAAACCCATTTTATTGATTTTCTCGAAACTATCATTTTGTGACATGTACCCTTTCTGCAATAAGCGATTCAATTACAATCGCGAGACTTGGGAGATTTGATTCAATACTGGATAGAACACAAAACAGCGGATCCATACTTGAGGTACGTAGGCTTACCGCTAACAACAGTAATGTTTACAGAAAAGCAATTTGTTGACAGAAACAAATCGGTTTTACATATGGATGCAACAGGCTTGGTAGTACGTGTACCAGAAGGATTGAATTGCAAGAACATTTTTTATTACTTGTCACTTTATTCCAGAGTAACAAATAGAAACATAAAAATAACAGAATTTAGAGAAGCTATTATCGAAGATATGCATTGGGATATCCCACTGCAATCCGGTGCACAAATACGTTCTGACGTAAACAACGGTGAGTATAAATAGTTCCGATTGAAAAACAATTTTATCTATTCCATAATAGTGTACCGTGTGTGTTACCTCGTGCTCAAGTAAGTATGGCTCCGAAAAATTGGTGGGTATGGCTTCAACGCCAGTTAGCCCTTCATAATTTAACTGTAGAAGATTTCAAACATAATCCTAGAGAAGCCTATTTGCGTAACGCTAAAATTCGCACATGGATGCACCAAACTTTTTAAGAACAATATAGGGACAAACGTCCTATTA
Source organism: Aromia moschata (assembly GCA_029963805.1). NCBI lineage: Eukaryota > Metazoa > Arthropoda > Insecta > Coleoptera > Cerambycidae > Aromia > Aromia moschata. The sequence goes on along the minus strand of JAPWTK010000056.1, from coordinate 1,209,239 downwards.
CTTGGTTTAACCAATCAATTAACTTACACGAATTATTCACAGAGCGTGAATGGAGTTTCTCAGGTAATTTATAATGCTTTTAACAAATTAATATAATGTATCATTTTCTCTTTTCAGATACCAAAAACAAAGTATATACCTAGGGAAGATCTTGAAGAACTTGCCCAACAACCTCAGACGAAAACAGTCAAAGTTGATGCCGGACATCCAGAGAGTACTCCAGGACCTTCGCATTTATCAGCTTCGAAACCAGGGCCTAGTAGCGGTACGAAACGTCCTACTGCAGGAGGATCAGGAGAATCAACCGGCACCCCTAAACAATCTCGCATCAACCCGCAACTCCAGACGCCACAGAAATCCGACACCACAGGAAATCGCAGTTCCAATCAGGCAGTTGAGCAGGTCAAGAAGCACAATATGCACAGCCCATCGACAGCGACGACGCTCCCCAGCAAGTTGATACGCCCCAAGGACCTGAACACAACACCAAAGGGACCTAACAAGGTGAAAGCGGTAATAGAAAAATCCAAAAGTATATCGTCCGATACGGCATTATCAAGGTAACTATGACAGAACAAACATATATTTTTTTATTTAACACTAAAGACGACGCAGATCCGGGAGCAAAATTGGGCGCAGTGTCTCTCCCTGACGGAGGATTCACATCTTCGGCTGTGTGGCTGGAGAGTCGCTCCAACACTTGCTCTCAGTTCATTTCCCGGGATCTGCCGGGACAGTGGCAACAGAGGATGGCAGTAGTGGTCCAATGACAATGGACTACAGAACGTCCTCCAAAGTTGTCACGTACGAAAGGCTAAGATGGGCTATCCAGTCCTTCATGCCTTTCAAAAGCCCTGGTGAGGACGGCATATTTCCGGCCCTTTTGCAAAAAGGGGCTGGATGTGCTCGTACTTCACCTATTGCGTATATTTCGCTTCTGTCTGGCTCGAGGCTACATACCTGTTGCCTGGAGGTCTGTTAGGGTTGTTTTCATCCCAAAATCAGGGAAAAATGATTACACCCAAGCAAAATCGTTTCGGCCCATAAGCCTTGGTAGTTTCCTCTTGAAGGCGCTAGAAAGACTGGTGGACCGTTACCTCAGAGAAGGGATTCTGGTGCAACAACCGTTGCACGCCCTTCAATATGCCTACCAGGCCGGAAAATCCGTTGATGCGGCTCTCCATCACCTTGTAAACAGGATAGATGGAGTGCTGCAACGAAAGCAATCCGCCCTGGGTGTGTTTATTGATATCGAGGGAGCCTTTGACAACACCTCCTTCGAATCAATGTGCCGGGCGCTGGGGGGACGGGGAGCCGAGCCATCAATAGTACGATGGGTCGGCTCGATGCTCTCCCAGCGCAAGGTCATTGCAAGACTGGCCGGTGATACAGCGGAGGCCGTTGTATCGCGAGGTTGTCCCCAGGGGGGTGTACTATCACCTCTTCTGTGGTGCCTCGTAGTGGACAGCCTCCTGCAATTGTTGAACCAGTCGGGCTTCTATGCCCAAGCTTATGCGGACGATCTCGTCATTTTATTACAGGACCACAAAATCGATGTTCTTGGGGGGCTTCTGGCAGAGGCCCTCCAAGTGGTCGAAAGGTGGTGTCTGGAAGAGGGGTTAAGAGTTAACCCCGAAAAGGCTGACCTGGTTACCTTCACCAGGAAGCGTAAGTTGGGACCTCTGCCAGAGATTACCCTGGCGGGAAAGGTCATCCCATACAAAAGCTCATCTAAGTACCTTGGAGTCACAATAGACTCCAAGTTGAACTGGAACGAGCATATAGCAAATCGCACCACGAAGGCTACCTCAGCCATATGGGCGTGTAGAAGAGCCTTCGGGTGTACGTGGGGACTAAGGCCGAGGATCCTTCATTGGATGTACACGGCCATAGTTCGCCCCGTTATTACCTATGGTGCCATCGTTTGGTGGCCAGGAACAAGAACGGATAAGGCTAGAAAGCAACTTGATAAAGTTCAAAGACTAGCCTGTCTAGGCATCACTAGTGCAATGAGGACAGCCCCAAGTAGGGCCATAGAGGTCCTCACGGGGCTACCTCCTTTGCACTTGGTGATTGAACATGAGGCCATGAGATCGGCTTACAGACTGACCGGACTTGGCCATTGAACAGGCGAGGAACAAACTACTGGCCACGCCACAATATGGAACAAGGCTACCAAAAACTGTCCAGTACTCCTTATGCTACAGGACAGTGTGGAGCCTACCATTTGTCCCAGTCCAAAACTAGGGATCCAAATCCCTAGTAGGGATGACTGGGATAACACAAATAATACTATATGCCAAAATGGAATCATCTGGTTTACAGACGGCTTCAAAATTGGCGATAAGGCCGGAGCGGGAGTATATGGCAAAACCACGAGGACAAAATTATCTTTTGCCCTCGGGTCATATGCTAGCGTTTTCCAGGCGGAAATATATGCTATCCTAGCATGCGGGATGGAAATCCTAAAGACGGCTCCAAAAAGGAGAACGATTCAAATATGCACGGACAGTCAAGCGGCCTTGATGGCTATTGAATCCAGCAAGGTCAAATCGCGACTCGTCCTTGACTGTAAAAAAGATTCTAAATGATCTGGCCAGTTGCAATAGAGTGATACTCACATGGGTACCGGGACACTCAGGTGTCCCGGGAAATGAAGAGGCCGACAGACTGGCCAGACTAGGATCAATAGGGTACCCCATAGGACCTGAACCTATATTAGGGGTCCCCTATTCAATGGGGGTTTCAACCATGAAAGAGCTCCTAAACAAGGAGTTCGAAAAATCATGGCAAGAAGCCCCGGGTATGAGGCAGGCGAAGGCCCATATTATTGGGCCTTCGTTCAGATTAACTCAAAGTCTCCTAGGTATGAACCGAAGAGACATTAGAACGGTGACAGGACTCCTTACAGGCCACTGTCACCTTAAAAGGCACCTCCACATGATAAGGGTCATAGATGATCCTGAATGTGGATGGTGCATGGAGGATGAGGAGACTGCATCTCACATCCTCACAGACTGCCCTGCAATTGCAAGGGTCAGAGAACGGCACTTTGGGAGCTGTGTTCTGAACTCAGAGAATGTTCCCAGAGAGTATTCACCCCAGGAAAATATGCGCCTTTGCTAGAGAGGTCGGCATACCTGGGTGAACACTCATGGAATGTGGGTGCACAATGGGCCCGTCAGGCGGCCTAAGTGCATGGGTCTACCCGCCCACTTTTCGTATTCATTCATTCAAGACGACGCAGACAACTGATGTGACGTCTTTGAAATGCACTGGCCTACGTGCAGAATAGTTTGCTGTATATCTACTTTTACTATTGATTAATTCGAAAATGAATACTATATATGTGCAATCCAATTAGGCTTTAGAATTAACTGGAGTACATTAGAAAAAAAAATTGGGAGAAACTATTTTAAATGATTACGTATATTTCCAAAGACAAACATTAAAAGTCAATTTCGATAACGACGAAGAAGTAAAACGATTAATTGAAGGAAACTTGAAAGTATGTTGTCGTAACAGTATTCCGTCTACTAATATACACGATGAAGCCGAAAAGGAAATAGCTTTCCACAACAAACAAAATACTTATAGCGAGGCTTCTACTAGTAAAAAACCGCGATGGTCTTAAATAAACATTTTAATTTATACAGGTATTTATATTTGTATTGTTTTAGTATGGCTGAAACTATCATTCCTTATGATGATGTTCCCGAAGATATTCTGTTCAATAAGATTCACCTTTACGGATCTAATACGTCGCACACATCATATACGGAGATAGAATTCAGCGCTAGGGAAACTCAGGAACTGTATCGGAAGTATACTTTAAACTTTCCTATCAATGACGTTACGGAGGAACGTGCAAAAACGTTAGCGCAAAATTGGACAGCGAAACGTATGTTGAGCTTATATATTCAGATTGACACTTTAAGTTTTTATGAAAATTATAAACATCCCATTTATTATTATGACGCTATTTTTGAACATTTAAAACTTAACCAATTTCGATACATTACAGATACTTTTGATAATACAGATCATAATTTACTAGGTGTATTAGAGAAATCGCCATCAAAAGGCTTTCACATGCATCTACTTATAATTTCTACCTTATTATTTGACAAAAAACGTTTACATAAATTGTTGCAATTTTTGGAAAATTTAACCGTGAAATACCAAATCATAGCACCTAATCAAGAGGATCCTATCATGAATAATAATGACAAAAAATGGCGTGTATTAATAAATGGAGAAATAGTGAAATCGCCTGGAGGTAAGGTCAGTTGGGCCATTTAAGCCATTTGTATTTATTTACAAAGACTGACATATATAAGATGTAACACCATGAGAATATGTTCGTCAGGGACTTATTTTATAACAGTTTTGATCTGGCAACCATGTGCGACAGTTTGGCGCGTCTGTCAAAATTTGAACATAACCTACTTGTTTGAACTTGGCGAGCGACTAGGTAGGTAAAATTACGAACTTATAATTTTGAAATTTTTGCTCATAAAATAATTCTGTTAGGATAGATCTAATTGAATAACATTAGAGCTTAGATTAATTGTGTTAGTAAGGTCATTTTATCTACTGATTCTTATTTAGCGTCTGTGGACGCACTTACCCCTCAAAAAAGTAGGAAGGGGTAAGTGCGACCTATAGTGGACGCACTTACACCTCCTTCTTCTTTCATAAAAATGGTATGCAAATAAAAGGTCTTCCAATAGGAGTAGATATACTATGCGGGTTCTGGAGCACTTTTCAGACATAACCTCAAATTTGTTGTGGATGGTATGTGTTCATCCGAAGCGTGACGTCACACGCTGAAGAAGTAGTCGTCAATGCCCAGAGGTTAGCAAGAAAAAAAACTTGGTAATATGCGGGGATCGAACCCGCAACCTCACGGCTGGAGGCGTACGCCTGAAGCCCGTGTGCTATCCGCTAGATGGATTATTTTAGGAATTGATGTGTAGAGAGATGCGAGAGCGCGAGCGGACGTCAGCGCCATCTGTAAATGTTCGCACGTCCGCGTTCGGAACTAAGCGTTCGGAACGTCTAGCGTAACTTCGCGATAACCTGTGGTGTATGATTGGGTTTCTTGAAACAAACTCATTAATTTTATCATTCCTAATATGTTTTCGCGCATATAAAACTACATTGATGTCCTTACAATTTATTTATTCTGCGTGCGTGCGTGTGTTAGTGAAAATGTCCAGCTCGTCGTCGTCCTGTAGTGAAATAACAACAAATTTTAACGAAATGTAAGTAAAATAGTTATTTTTCTTTTATATTTCTCATCTCCTATCACAGGGGCTTTGTGTATGTCATACGTTTGTTGAATGTGATGCGATTCATTTAACGATAACAAACTGAATTTATCACAATTATTTATTATTATCACAATATTACATTACACTGATATCACAAAATTGCAGTTTGGTACGCATTCACAACCATCGCACGTGTTACTACAGAACACAGGTGAAATGTGAATATTTATTTCATAATTAGCGGACTATTTCTGACCCTACCAAAAATTAAATATAATTTGTATTACAGTGAAATGAACAGTGACAGTGCTACTACTACTACTACTCAACCACCTCAATTGTTACCAATCGACACCCCTTTGTTTACAAAGGAATGTGTGGATTGTAAACAAATGTTCTGTTTCTGCGAGAGGAGCGTAGAATATCACAGATCACATCGAGACTATCTACCTCGAGTAGAAACGTGAGTGTATAAAATAATTAGTAGACATTTATTAAACATATAATTTTCTATTACAGATTTCAGATTTCAGATACCTGTACCTGTACCTGAGGTGCAAGTGGATGTGCTAAGTCGCCTTACCAACCGATACACACCTCCAATAGATCCACAGGCGTACTTTAGCGAGAAGTAAGTTCATAACAGTTTTGAATTTATTTTTTTAATTAATTGAAAAATTATTTTAAATGGTCCTAAAATAATAACCGAAATACTTGTCGGCGGCAAACATCAAAGTAACAGAAAGTTCCCACGGTCCGCAAAATTTTCCCAGGCTCAAGTGACGCGATAACTGATGGGTTTCTTGAAACAAACTCATTAATTTTATCATTCCTAATGTGTTTTCATGCATATAAAACTACATTGATATCCTCACAATTTATTCATTCTGCGTGCGTGCGTGTGTTAGTTAAAATGTCCAACTCATCGTCGTGTAGTGAAATATCAACAAATTTTAACGAAATGTAAAATAGTTATTTTTTCTTTTATATTTCTCACCTCCTGTCACAGGGGCTTTGTGTATGTCCTACGTTTGTTGAATGTGATGCGATTTATTTAACGATAACAACAAACTGAATTTACCATCTACTTTTGATTCTAAATAACTCTTTCCATTCTAACCAATTTTCTCAAACGCTGACACTGTGTAGAAACGTGCGTTATATATAAATTTTTTTCTTTTGTTATTACAGTAACCTTTCTCTGACTGAGACTGAGACTGAGCAAGAAGATATGGAGTTGGCGGTGGTTAGTTCAACAACGGATGCAGGTGAAATGTGAGTATATATTTCATAATTAGCGAACTATTTCTGTCCCTACCAAAAAATTAAATATAATTTGTATTACAGTGAAATGGACAGTGATAGTGATAAACCACCTCAATTGTTACCAATCAACACCCCTTTGTTTACAAAGGAATGTGTTGATTGTAAACAAATGTTCTGTTTCTGCGAGAGGAGCATTGAATACCACAGATCACATCGAGACTATCTACCTCGAGCAGAAACGTGAGTGTATAAAATAATTAGTGGAATTAGTAGACATTTACTAAACATATAATTTTCTATTACAGATTTCAGATATCTGCACCTGAAGTACAAATGGATATGCTTAGTCGCCTTACAAACCGATACACACCTCCATTAGACCCACAGGCGTACTTTAGCGAGAAGTAAGTTCATAACAGTTTTGAAAGTTCATAACAGTTTTGAATTTATTTGGTCCTTGGCTTGAACCCGATCCATGGATGTTGGTTCCGTGGACAAGCCCACATCCGTCGACGACGAGTCCCATCGATTTAACTATCGAGTAAGTTACTACTACTGCCTTAGATAACTTTAGATAACTTTAGATTTTTTTTCTTTTACAGATCACCGCAGTCAACACCTCCAGATAAGCTAGAAATGGAACCATGGAACATGGAACCAGAGTAAGTTACTACTACTACTACTGCTGTTAATAATTATTATTATCACTAAGGTGTTAATAATTATTATTATCACAATATTACATTACACTGATATCGCAAAATTGCAGTTTGGTACGCATTCACAACCATCGCACGTGTTACATGCTACAAACAATACAAACATACTGTGTCTGTGTCAATTTCTTGTTTTGTCTGCCAACCTAAAATAATAACCGAAATACTTGTCGGCGGCAAACATCAAAGTAACAGAAAGTTCCCACGGTCCGCAAAATTTTCCCAGGCTCAAGTGACGCGATAACTGATGGGTTTCTTGAAACAAACTCATTAATTTTATCATTCCTAATGTGTTTTCATGCATATAAAACTACATTGATATCCTCACAATTTATTCATTCTGCGTGCGTGCGTGCGTTAGTTAAAATGTCCAACTCATCGTCGTGTAGTGAAATATCAACAAATTTTAACGAAATGTAAGTAAAATAGTTATTTTTCTTTTATATTTCTCACCTCCTGTCACAGGGGCTTTGTGTATGTCCTACGTTTGTTGAACGTGATGCGATTTATTTAACGATAACAACAAACTGAATTTACCATCTACTTTTGATTCTAAATAACTCTTTCCATTCTAACCAATTTTCTCAAACGCTGACACTGTGTAGAAACGTGCGTTATATATAAATTTTTTTCTTTTGTTATTACAGTAACCTTTCTCTGACTGAGACTGAGCAAGAAGATATGGAGTTGGCGGTGGTTAGTTCAACAACGGATGCAGGTGAAATGTGAGTATATATTTCATAATTTGCGAACTATTTCTGTCCCTACCAAAAATTAAATATAATTTGTATTACAGTGAAATGGACAGTGATAGTGATAAACCACCTCAATTGTTACCAATCAACACCCCTTTGTTTACAAAGGAATGTGTTGATTGTAAACAAATGTTCTGTTTCTGCGAGAGGAGCATAGAATACCACAGATCACATCGAGACTATCTACCTCGAGCAGAAACGTGAGTGTATAAAATAATTAGTGGAATTAGTAGACATTTACTAAACATATAATTTTCTATTACAGATTTCAGATATCTGCACCTGAAGTACAAATGGATATGCTTAGTCGCCTTACAAACCGATACACACCTCCATTAGATCCACAGGCGTACTTTAGCGAGAAGTAAGTTCATAACAGTTTTGAATTTATTTGGTCCTTGGCTTGAACCCGATCCATGGATGTTGGTTCCGTGGACAAGCCCACATCCGTCGACGACGAGTCCCATCGATTTAACTATCGAGTAAGTTACTACTACTGCCTTAGATAACTTTTAGATCTTTAGATTTTTTTTCTTTTACAGATCACCGCAGTCAACACCTCCAGATAAGCTAGAAATGGAACCATGGAACATGGAACCAGAGTAAGTTACTACTACTACTACTGCTGTTAATAATTATTATTATCACTAAGGTGTTAATAATTATAATTATCACAATATTACATTACACTGATATCGCAAAATTGCAGTTTGGTACGCATTCACAACCATCGCACGTGTTACATGCTACAAACAATACAAACATACTGTGTCTGTGTCAATTTCTTGTTTTGTCTGCTAACCTAAAATAATAACCGAAATACTTGTCGGCGGCAAACATCAAAGTAACAGAAAGTTCCCACGGTCCGCAAAATTTTCCCAGGCTCAAGTGACGCAATACCTACTTTTTTTCAACCTTTAAACTCATTTTCGCAGCATGGTATCCGCTTCCTAGATTCGCTTGCGATTACATCAGCCTCCCTGCAGAATAAACACATTAATCATTTTATAATTAACTTCGCGATAACTGATGGGTTTCTTGAAACAAACTCATTAATTTTATCATTCCTAATGTGTTTTCATGCATATAAAACTACATTGATATCCTCACAATTTATTCATTCTGCGTGCGTGCGTGTGTTAGTTAAAATGTCCAACTCATCGTCGTGTAGTGAAATATCAACAAATTTTAACGAAATGTAAGTAAAATAGTTATTTTTCTTTTAT